>JAKZAP010000003.1:22681618-23216618 GCA_023053575.1 Branchinecta lynchi
AAATAATTTTCACCATCGTCTTCAGCATGTCTTCCTACCTCTAAATCGAACATCTAATCAACTTCAAATAAAACTTTTACTTTCAACAAACTTTCCGGTTTTGGCCGGATTCCGGGCGAACTACTTGTCCGATGACAAAACAGTTTTCACCATCGTGTTCAGCATGTCTTCTTACCCCTTAATCGACTATCACATTAGCTGTTTCAAAATATTTTGTTTGTCCCTTAATTTGAATCCCCTCCCCCACCCCTAAACGTAGAGCTACAAAGCCCATCTACGAACTTGACTGGTCCGACGACCCAACGAACCCTCACACCAAGTTTCATCAAAATATCTCATTCCCTTCGAGAGTTATCGTGCTTACAGACGGACGGACGGACGGAGAACTTTTGCGATGTCATAGGTATCCCTCCACTTACGTTTTGGGATCCCAAAAAGGCAAATGGTCATGGTCTTTCTTCATTCATAAATGAAACTGCGCAGCTGTAGGTGTGTTCGTAGTTCTAGCCCGCTGAGCTTGCTATTTCTATCTGATCAACAAATACAGTTCAAAAATCCAGTCTCAACCCTGGAGCAAAACTCTCACAGTTGGGGTGCATGTGTATGTAAACATGTCCAGTATGTTAAACAGAGAGTTTTTGGGATCCCAAAACGTAAGTGGAGAGATACCTACGACATCGCAAAACTGCCCGTCTGTGCGTCTGTCCGTCTGTGCGGGCTATAACTCTCGAAGGGAATGAGATATTTTGATGAAACTTGGTGTGAGGATTCGTTGGGTCAAGGTTAAGGTCAAGTTCGTAGATGGGCTCTGTAGTCCTACATTTAGATTGGGGGGGGGGGGTTCAAATTAAGGGACAAACAAAATATTTTTAAACTGCTAATTTGATAGTCAATTATGGGGTAAGAAGGCATGCTGAGCACGATAGTGAAAACCATTTTGGAATCTGGCGAAAACCGGAAAGTTGGTTAAAAGTAAAAGTTTTATTCGAAGTTGATTAAATGTTCGGTTTACGGAAAATGCCATGTTGAACACGATGGTGAACAATTAGTTGGCCCGGAATCCGGCCAAAACAGGAAAATTTGTTAAAAGCAAAAGTTTTATTAGATGACAGATTAAGGGGTAAGAAGAGAGGCTGAGTCTGTATATGACGATAATTTTTTACCCGGACATGTAATTTGTCCGGAATCCGGTTGTAACCGGATTTTTTTTTAAGTCAAAGATTTATTTAAAGTTGATTAGATGTTCTTTATAGAGATAAGGAGATGCGCTGGATTCGTTTCTGAATTTTCTTTTTTTGCTGGACTATTAGTTCGCTCGAAATTCGGGTGAAACCGGAAACTTGGCAGAAGTAAAGCAGGAAGTCTCGGTCAGTATCGGCAAAATAGATATGGCTCATAGAGTTATATCTGAACTTGGTTTTCTCTGATGATTACCCTAGCGAAGCCTGGATCTGGCGAAGACAAGACCCAATTGTCTGGATCAAATATTAGATTTTTGGGATCCCATCTACACCTTTTGTCTTGTTCGTTTGTGTAACTGTTGATTTTTTTCTTACTGTGAAATTGTAATGTTTCTCTTTTGTTTTTCTTTTCCTCTTTTTTATTCAGTCCTTTTTGGGATCCCAAAACGTCAGGAGAGGGATACCTATGACATCACAAAAGTTCTCCGTCCATCTGTCTGTAAACACGATAACTCTCGAAGGGAATGAGATATTTTGATGAAACTTGGTGGGAGGATCGTATAGGTCAAGGGGAAGATCAATCTTGTAGATGGGCTCTATAGCCCTACATTTACAGGTGGGGTTCAAATTAAGGGACTAACAAAATATTTTTAAACAGCTAATGAGATAGTCGATTAAGAGATAAGAAGACATGCTCTCACCGGACAAGTAGTTCGCCCGGAATCTGGCCAGAACCGGAAAGCTTGTTAAAAGTAAAAGTTTTATTTGTGATTAGATGGTCGATTTAGAGGTAAGAAGACATGCTGAATAGTTATGCGAAAAGTATTTTCTACCCGGACCACTTGTTCGCCCGGAATCCGGCCCAAACTGGAAAATTCTTTAAAAGCAAAAGTTTTGTTTGAAGTTGATTAGATGACAGATTTAGGGGTAAGAAGAGACGTTGAATCTGTGTATGACAATCATTTTCTACCCCGATGTATAGTTTTTCCGGAATCCGGTTGAAACCGGATTTTCTTATAAGTTAAATTTTATTTGAAGTTGATTAGATGTTCTTTATAGGGATATGGAGAAAACGATGACTTCGTTTCCGAACTTTCTTTTTTTTTTCGCTGGAGAATAGTTAGCTTGGAATCCAGCCCCAACCCGAAAATTTGTAAAAAGCAAAAGTTGTGTTTGTAGTTGATTAGATGTCCGATTTAGGGGCAATTTCTTAGCCGGACATATATTTCGTAATTGAAGTTGATCAGATGTTCATTTTAGGGATAAAGAGATACGCTTTACTCGTTTCTGAATTTTCTTTTTTTGGCTCGAGAACTTGGACAAGTAGCTAGCTTGGAATCCGGCCCAAACTGGAAAATTTGTAAAAAGCAAGATCAATTATTAGATTTTTGGGATCCTATCGAAACCTTTGGTCTTATTCTTTTTGGGATGACGGGTGATAAATAAATAAATAGATATATCAGAAAACCTATCAAATCGCACTTGCTAGCGACAGGGCTGAGTGGCCTGTTGACGTCGCTGGTGAAGTAGTTAGTTCAGAACCATTTGCAATGTTGTCTAGATTATCCACATTCAAGTGGCGAGTTAGGACCAGGACACGGTACCACCGTAGAATGACTTTGTGGCGCTGTCAGAATAGATCCCAGCAAAACAATGAGCATGACACAATTATAGAAGATAAAGGGCTTTATATTTGGCAGTGTCTATTTCTTTTGAAAAACTTTTTGGGATCCCAAAACGTAAGTGGAGGGATACCTATGACATCGCAAAAGTTGTCCGTCTGTCCGTCCGTCCGTCCGTCCGTCTGTCCGTCCGTCCGTCCGTCCGTCCGTCCGTCCGTCTGTAAGCACGATAACTCTTGAAGGGAATGAGATATTTTGATGAAACTTGGTGCGAGGGTTCGTTGGGTCGTCGGACCAGTCAAGTTCGTAGATGGGCTTTGTAGCTCTACATTTAGGGGTGGGGGAGGAGATTCAAATTAAGGGACACACAAAATATTTTTAAACAGCTAATGTGATAGTTGCATATGGGGTAAGAAGACATGCTGAACACGATAGTGAAAACCATTTTGTCATCGGACACGTAGTTCGCCCGGAATCCGGCCAAAACCGGAAAGTTTGTCGAAAGTAAAAGTTTTATTTGAAGTTGATTAGATGTTCGATTTAGGGGTAGAAAGACATGCTGAAGACGATGGTGAAAATTATTTTCTCGACGGACACGTATTTCGCCCGGAATCCGGCCCAAGCCGGAAAGTTTGTTGAAAGTAAAAGTTTTATTTGAAGTTGATTAGATGTTCGATTTAGGGGTAGGAAGACATGCTAAAGACGATGGTAAAAAATATTTTCTCGACGGACAAGTTTTTCGCCCGGAATCCGGCCCAAACCAGAAAGTTTGTTAAAAGTAAAAGTTTTTTTTGAAGGTGATTAAATGTTCGATTTAGAGGTAGGAAGACATGCTGAAGACGATGGTGAAAACTATTTTCTCGACGGACAAGTATTTCGACCGGAATCCGGCCCAAACCGGAAAGTTTGTCAAAATTAAAAGTTTTATTTGGAGTTGATTAGATGTTCGATTTAGGGCAAGAAGACATGCTGAACACGTATGTGAAAACAAGTTTCTACCCGGACATGTAGTTCGTCCGGAATCCGGCCAAAACCGGAAAACTGTTGGAAGTCAAAGTTTTATTTCTAGTTGATTAGATAAGCGATTTAGGGGTAAGAAGAGACGCTGAGTCCCTGTATGACAATCGTATTTTACCCGGACACATAGTTCGACCGGAATCCGGCTGGAATCGGAAAATTTGTTATAAGCTAAATTTCTATTTGAAGTTGATTAGGTGTTCATTACTGGGGAAAGAAGATACCCTGATTTCGTCTTTGAGCTTTCTTTTTTCGCCGGACAAGTAGTTCTGGAGTTCGACCGGAACCGGAAAATTGGCAGAAGTGGCAGGAAGTTTTCGTCAAAACAGATATGACTTATAGGGGTAAACACACATGCTGAATCCAAATCTGAACTTGGTTTTCTCAGGTGAGTAGCTATTTGGCCTTAATCTGTTTCTGAATTTTAATTGTAAAAATGTTCAAGGAGTCTGGCGATGACTGGATCTGGCTAAGACAAGACCCAGTTCTCTGGATCAGATATTTTTGGGATCCCATCGAAACCTTTGGTCTTGTTATTGTATCCTTTCTGCTTAGAAGTCCGCCATTTTCAGAAGAAAGATATGAATGAATTTATTACGCACAGACTAGTAGTTGGGCATTTGCACAGTATATGCACACAAAAAAAAGGTAAATAAAATAAAAAAAACATATAAATGCAAGTTCACTAAGCTTAATGAAGGCCTAAACAATCTACTGAAAAATTCCCCCACTGGCGAAGGGTTGCGCTCTGGTTGCGCTTAAGTTTAAGCGAATAGGGCTGAAATCCGACAGTCTAGTTAAACTTCACTTATTTACTTCAATATGCCTGAAAACCCGATAAATTGGGGTGACTTAGTTTGTCCACTATAATCGATTTCATCGAATGAACTTATTCTTTCGGATTTGTGGTATCTCTATGTGCTTGTCACTCTATGCTTCAAATATTCAGCAACTATACAGAGGTAGGCCACTGCCGAAAAGAACATATAACAAAAATACATATATCATTTCTCCCACTCCCGTCAAAGGAGTTGCTCCCTCCAATTTTCGAAGCTTAGCGTCCGTAACACATGGGAATATGTAGGATTTTGTTGAAATTCAAATTCTCCTCGTCTGGATGAATTTCGGGTCTTCGTGCAAGCAGCGCAGAATCTGAACGTTATTATAGAGCCCCGAGTGAAAAAAGTTTAAATCTCTGAGATGAATCTAAAATATAATAGTTGCGTTTTTGCGGATACCATGGTATCTGATACCACGGTCTAAAGTCGTTTTTGCAGTTATCGTGGTATCTGATACCACGGTCAAAAGGCGTTTTGCAGTTATCGTGGTATCTGGCCAGTTGGTGTGGTATCTAATATTCAGATACTACGGTGGTATCTGAAAAGTCATCTCACTTTCATCAAATTTTGTCAGATTGGTGAGAAAGAAGTTTACTTAATGATGTGACTGAATATCTGTTTTTCTTTTGGGATGACTCCGAAAAGCGCAATTTTGGCAATCGTCGTTTTTGCAGAGCAACCGTATATCAGATACCACGGTAACTGCAAAAACGACTAATTACAGATCCAGATACCGTGGTAACAGATACCATGGTATCTGCAAAAACGCAACTAGTAATTCAGTGTATTCAAACATCAGATTTTTAAAATGAAGCTGCCTTTTCAGTTAAATTTAACTGGTGTTATGATTTTGTAGAAAGCAAGTGTGCAGTTGCGTTCACAATAATCATTCCTGTTAAATGATAACCCCCCCCCCCTTTTCCCCAAGATCATTCATCTCTTTCAACAATTTTTCTTATAGCATGGTAAAGGACCGACTGAACGCACTGAATGCAGCCAGAGTGGACAAGTCAGACAGCCTCACCGATTCAAGCGTCTCCCTGGACTGGAAGGAAGCTGCGCTGGAAGAATTCCTCACAGATGTCGAAGAAGTCAAAGACCTCATCAACGAGGTTGCAGGCAAGATCGGCCAAGTTAAGTCAAAACACAATTCAATACTGGTATCCATAACAGTAGATGAAAATTCCAGAAAATCCCTGGACGTCTTGAACGATGATATCAAGGCACTTTCAAACAAGGTCAGATCGAGACTGAAAGATATGGAAGCTGCGATCGTCAAGCTTGAAGAAATGAACGAGACTCCAGCTGAACTACGGATCCGTAAGACACAGCATTCCATGCTATCGTATCGCTTCAGAGACGCTATGCTGGCATACAACGACGCTCAAAACGATTACAAGGAAAGATGTAAAAGTCGGATTATCAGACAGCTTGAAATCACCGGTAGGGCGACAACAGAAGCAGAGCTTGAAAACCTGCTCGAACAAGACAATCCGGCCATCTTCACGCAAGGCCTGATACTAGAAACACAGCAGGCCAAACAGGCGCTGAGAGACATCGAAGACCGACATGCAGAGCTAATGAAGCTAGAAACATCTTTGCGCGAACTGCATGACCTGTTTATGGACATGGCCATGTTAGTTGAGAGTCAGGGTGAAGTGATAGACCGAGTCGAAAGTCACGTGACAGCCGCTACCGATCACGTCGAGTCGGGAAAAGTGCAGACGAAACAAGCTAGAGTGTTGCAAGGACGGGCAAGAAAGAAAATGATCGGGGTCGGTATCTGTTTAGTCATATCTGTGATAGTTCTTATTATTGTGCTGATCATTATACTTAGTTAGAGGCGTTATTTTTCAGCATACCGAAACAGTATGTCACAGATAGTCGTTCACCTGTATATTAATAGTGCAATTCCGTATTTCTTAAAGTCTTCGATTAACGTGGGCCGAGAAGGTGGGAGACACCAGCATTTTTCGATAGGTCGGATTTTTACGACCCGATGAAAAATTTGTAGCCTGCGTATTAGTATGGTAGTAGTACGAAAAATATGCATGTAATACTATGTAATAGCAAATAATACTATCATTTAATGTGCCTCAGACTGGTCCAATCTTAAGCAGTTGTATCCAGTAGCATCCTGTCTTACCACAGAAGCATCCAGTCTTGCTAATAGTAGCATATAGTAGTATGTAGTAACACGGCAGCCTTGAAGTAGAACCATGGAGTAGCATCAGTTAGTACTGCATGCTACTTTTTCTTACTACTTCATAGTACTATTTTGAGATAAATTTTTCATCGGGGAACACACCGTTACCTTTGTTTCCATCAAAATCCTCACGGTAGCCAATGTTATCCAAGAATTACTTGAAGACAATTTATTCCTGAAAGCAAATCCGCTACTGCTAAATAACTATTCATTGATCTCCTGGCGCTGGTCAAAAGGTTACTAAACCTTCGAGAAGATCGAGTGGCATGAAAGAGGATTAAAACAACTAAGGGGCGTTTTGGCGTCAACCAGTTTGACTGGTTGAGCACAACCGCTTGGACTACCGCTATTTTTGCGTCAACCCGGTTCTTCCAATTTCCATTTTCACGTCAACCAGGCGCCCGGTTGACCTACCGGTTGAACCGAAACAGTGGATTAGTTGAACTCCGCTGGTCGAACAGAGTTCAACCGGAACCAACAGTTTTGAAGCGCGATTTTTGAATATTCAAATTGTCAACATGAATTGTCTGTTTACTATGGATTTACTTTTATACGAACATTTATGTCTTTGGTGATAAAGTTTCTGGTAAGTACTATTTCAGGTAGATTTTCTAAGTAGGTTACAGGCGATGCATCCAATTAAATAACCTGAAACTTGCCTTGAAAATATTAAAAAGAAATTGCTTTGCAGTCCCAGTCCTAGCTCTAAGTGTCCAGTCAAGAAGCAAATTCCAAAGTCTAGACTAATGGACTATGACCTACTTCAGACTGTAGGTGGGCTGGAGAAATTCCCTTTTACATTTTGTAGACCAGTTTTAAGGTAAAAAAATTCAAGGTTGAATACTGTGCATATCCTGTAGGCTAGGGTAGGAACAACTGTAACTACAAAATCCTCGTCTGAAATGTAGCGAAAATTAGGAAAATATTCTCTTGGAGATCATTTGTTTGAGTGCCGAACGGGATAGGATGCCAAAAGAAGAGCTACGAGCTTACATGGCACTTCTTACGAGTCGTCTGTACAAGAAAGTAGATGAGAATTCTGTTACCCCCAACCCCCATGGTTGGATATTCGGACCCTAGTTTGTCATCTACTAGGGCACATGTTTGTATTTAGGGTACAAACTTTTTTTCCCTACAGTGGTATTTAAAAGTAATTTCCCCACATAGGGTATTTATAGTCGGTACAATTGCTTCAGTTATTTATTGCAGGTACGTTCCTTCCCCAACGTTGACCCTGAAGTTTGACAGTCTGACGAGAACCCTTGCGAAGAAGGGCCGAAATATCGCTGCGAAAGCATCTTAGGCGACGTTTCCGTTTTATGAATTATTTGAATAAATCCGCATATGTGGCCGAATACGACTCGAAAACATACATGGCCAGTTTCACATTTTTGGTCTCAAGAAATTACTTTAACGAATTTAGTATAATTTACGGCGTTTGTTTGTTGTGATCTAGTATACATCCTTAATTCTTTGGACTTACGGGAATTAACAGGAAAAAACAGAAAACACAATACTTAAAGAAATCGATATTGCAAATAAGTAGTTTGACTTTTCTGCAAATTTTCCATATGCCAGCTACAATAAAATATTTTGTTAGATCCTTCATCTTCGGTCTTGGGTAGGGAGGGGGGGGCGTCTATACGTTGCAAGTGCTAGAATGGCTATGATATAACTACTTTATAAAATTAAGAAAGTTCGACAGACAACAATAGAAAAATGGCAATTCGGAGAACTGGTATTATAGGCTACTGTTCCTACTTTCTTTTTTCCCCTGAAATAAACGAACAAACTGCAAAAGCAGGATAACTGAGGAACAAAAATACACTTTTATGGTGCTGACTAAAATAGCAATCACGATTTTCTTAGAAACATTTACCTTAGTATAAAGTAAAATAAATAACACCAATATGAGCTGAATTTAACCGGAATGATGCAAATCATTTCTAAATCAACCAGACCTACGTTGCCTGGGCAACGTGAAGTGTTGCGGCAACCTAAGTTCGTGTACGCCGACTAAAGTGTTGCGACTCATTCAACTCATGACAGAATCCGTAATCACATGGCTATACCGCAGGGTTTAAAGAAGAAACAGAATACCAAAAGTAGGGACTAAATTTACTTTGCAGCCAGTTGAACTTTATCCTGTTCAATCATAGACAGCGGTGAAAACTTGGAACATTATTTTATACAAACTAGTTGGTATTGTAAAGCCGGCGGTAACTTTTCAGGATCAAAATACCATAAATGCCACTTTACTAATTATTGTGAAACTATGTCATTGTTGCTATACTCAGGGTTTAAAGAAAACACAGAATATCGGAAGTAGTGACTAAATTGGCTGTGCAGCCAGTTGAACTTTATCCTTTTCAATCATAGACTGGTGAAACTGGTGAAAACTTGGAACATTATTTTATATAAAGTAGTTGGTATTGTAAAGCTGGCCGTAACTTTTCAGGATCAAAATACCATAGATGCCACTTTACTAATTATTGCTAAACTATGTCATTGTTGCTTTACCTCAGGGTTTAAAGAAAACACACAATATCGGAATTAGTGACTAAATTGGCTTTGCAGCCAATTGAACTTTATGCTTTTCAATCGTAGACCTCGGGACTGGTGAAAGCTTGGAATTTTTTACATGACCTAGTTGGTATTATAAAGCTGTCCGTAACTTTTCAGGACAAAAATACCACAGATGCCACATTACAAACTATTGTGTAACCATGTCACTGTTTTGCATTATTGTTTGTATTCGTTGTGTAAACACTTAATTCTCGGTTACAGTGATAGACCACCACCATAGACCATTCTAGCATCTCAAGAAAATGGCAAAGCTATAGCAATCGATTTTTACTTGCAAGTCCTTCTCCCCGTGACAGACACCGAACCAAACTTTTAGTATCATCAAAAACACCGGAAACAAATTAGGTACACAAACAAGGAAGTTGGAAACCCCTCACCGCCGAAGTTGATATTACTTTTAATTCCCTGAAATATCTCACATTCCGCCAATTTTTTTAGAGTATATACCCTACCACTGAAGTTGTCAATCCCTCAACACTTTAAAATGATCAAAGGCGACAAAGACTATCCTGAACGTTGAAAAAAAAAGGTCGGGAAAAGGGACTAAATTGGCTTTGCAGACAGTTTAACTTTACCCTTTTCAGTTGTAAACATCGTGAGTGGTGAAAACTTGGAACATTATCTTATATAACATAGTTGGTATGATAAAGCTATCCGTAACTTTTCTCTAACAACCGATTCTCACTTACAAGTGCATCTCCCCGTGATGACATGGTACCAAATCCTTCTTACCATCAAATAGACCGGAAACAGATAATAGGTACACCAACTGGCAAAAGCTGCAAGCCTCTCACCACCAAAGATGATTATGGTGCTTACAAGTCCCCTACATGCCTCACAGCCAGGGTAGGCCTATTTTTGGTTGCAGTGTGTACCTTGCTACTGGAGTTGTCAACCTCTCTAAACTTTCAAACTATTGTATCTCATGAACGAATATTTTTTACAAGAAAACGAATGGCATGTACTTTGATCAGCTCACCAAGGTCTATCTTTTTTCTTTTTTTTCCGTCTCTTCTACAGTCGTTACCCTTTATCGTTCACGCTAGCCTACACCATGCTTCGCCGAGCGACTAACCCAGCCTGGCCTCCCAGTACTCGGCTTAGTAATATAATCCGAATCCTGGTCAGCCCGGCCGGGGGATTTAGATATGGAGGATAGAGCACCTTCATCTGGAATACGGCTTTTCTACCTTCACCTAACCCTCAAAACTCCAAATCCAACCAAATATAAGATAGGGAAGATGAACAATATTAATTTAAAATAAAAAGACTTTTAATTTCCCAAATATCTACGCACCTCCGTCTTATGGTAATTTTTAAAATACGCTTTCATACGTAGCTGGGTCGTCACATTGTAGCAGTTGTCGTTTGCAGAGTCGTCACGTATGGGGGGGAGAGGGAGGCAGGGCGTCACTATGGGGGAGAGGGAGGCAGGGGCGTCACTATGGGGGGGGGGGAGACTTCCCCCCCAAAGGTCTTGAGAAAGTACCTTCATCGGACGAAGCCCGGCGAAAGTTCACTAGTTTGTCGGCGTTGTCGGCTTAGTTTGTTATGTTTTTGTTGGGCGTCGGTCGACTCGTCGGTACATCGTTCTTTTACAGTCTTTACAGTCTTGCCGGCAAAACACGAAGAAGGAATCAAATTCTGCTTGGTTTTATCGGCCGTCGGTATTCTCGTCGACACATTGGGTTCTTTTGACACGTAAGAATTCTGGAAATGTTTATCGGGCGCATTTCGAAAGTTTAAGTTTCATCGACACATCGGCTTCTATTTACACGTAAGAAATAAAGTTCTTTACTGATTTTTTGGGTAGAACACAGAAGAAATTGAATTATGAATGCTTTTGTCGGGCGCTGGTATTCTTGTCTTCCCATCATCGGGTTATTTTTGTACGTAATGAGTAATAAACTGAATTCAATAAGCTTTTGTCGAACCAATCCCCAAAGTGTATGTCTCGTTGGCAAATCGAGATTTTTCTACACACAAGAAATCAAACTACTGTAAAGTTTTGTCGGACGAAGACCGAAAATTAAAGTTTCGTTGGTTCATCGGGCACTTTTGCAACTAATTTGCAGTAAATTCAGAACAAATATGCTTTTGCCTCCTTTGCTATGGATGGCCACTACTTTTTTGGCGGAAAGATCTGTGCTTTACATCGTGTTTTACATATTAGTTTTACATCGGTTCTATTCTGTGCTGACGGGCGGCAACGGCATTTTTTTCCCGGCAAAATGTTTAGTCGTCGGCACAAACTTGAAGTCAAGGTAAAAGACCAGTTGAGATTATTCCTTTAGGCAAATGCAAATTCGTATATTTAAATTCACTTATTCAGCGTTTCATTTCAGTTTTCGCTAGAAAGCTAAGCTTCCAACGACCGTACCCAGAACAAGTTAAACTAACCGACCAGTTGTTTTTAAATCTGCCTTTTTTTAAGGAAAATTTATCATTTTTACTGTACCAGTTCTAGCCTTTAATGTGTTTCAACGCCCAAGAATTTCAGTCCTAAAACGTCAACTAGATGAAACACCGTTCTTCAAAATAGAGAAGACTACGAAACTTTAATGCATCAGTTGAGATTGTTCCTTTAAAATTCGTATATTTAAATTGACATATTCGGCTCTTTCACTAAAAAGCGAAGCTTCCAGCGACTATACCCAGAACAAGTTAACTAAGCGCCGCAGTTGGAAAAATTTAATCTATGGGCTATACAAGTTCTAGCTTTTAATGTGTTTCATATCCCCATGAAATTTCAAGACTAAAACGACAAAGGAATGAAAACCGGTCTTCCAAATAGAGAATACTACGAATGCGCCGCAGGCTAAACTTTGTCGAGACGCTGATGAGTAGAGCGACTTAAGAAATCACAGATCTTTCCGCCAAAAAAGTAGTGGCCATCCATAGCAAACGAGGCAAAAGTATATCTGTTCAGAATTTTAGCAACTAGTAGCAAAAGTGCCCGATCAACCGACGAAACTTTGATTTTCGGTCTTCGTCCGACAAAACTTTACAGTAATTTGATTTCTTGTGTGTAGAAAAAGTCGTCGGCACAAACTGGAAGTCCCCCCCCCCAAGCCTCAAAAGTAAAGGCTAGTGAAGCCCCTGGGGGGGGGAGGGGGACGCCTCCCCCCCCCCCCCAATGTTGTCGGCAAATCGGTAAAAATAGACGATTCGGCGCAAATCGCCGCGATTTTTCTAAAAACAATTGATTTTAGAATTGGACCTTATCCCATTGGACCTTATCGCTCGGAAGTGCGAATTAAGGTAAATTTTTGTCTTGAAAACGGTCAATTTTCAAAACAGTCAGTTTTCCGTTCAAAAAAATAGTCCTTTTTTTCTGAAAACAGTCGGGTTTTCTTAAAATCAGTCGATTTTTCGTCAAACAGTAATTTTTTCTTTTATTCTGCAAAAAAAGTCGGTAAAAATGACCAGCAGGTCGGTAAATACCTTGCCCCCCTCTCCCCCCCCCCCCCCCCCACCCTCAAACAATTCGGATAGTAACGCCTCTGTCCGTTTCGCTTAAAAGTTGACTTTTTTGCCGTTGGCCAACTTTCTAGTATCACCACTTCGAAAGAAGCAAAGGAGAAGCTCTAATTTCTTTAGCAGTGAGAGAACTTTAAAGTTTAAGGAGCCCTTCTGTTATCATTTATTTTGGCTCCATCAATCCGGCCTAAGGTCGCTTTCCATAAAAACGGTACAGGTTAGAACCCTCACCACTTTCTAGAAATAATCTGAAATCGGTGTACTAGGAAAAATTCGATTCGATATTGCTGTAGATCTTTCACATCGTCTAAGCGACTGGATGGATATTCAAATTTAGTTAATTCTTACCCGACCCACTGTGCATTTCAAAAGGCTATAACTTTGGTTCCCTACATGAGCTATTGCGTTTCAGTTACTGACAGGGCTATGGTTCTTGAAGCTTGGGGCCTTTCCTATTTTTCTTTATTTTCTCTCAGAGCAAGAGGGAGATCACTATTACTATTCTGACCCGGGAGCAACCGGGGCGAGGTCCAGTCGATTCTTGAGATGCATGGAAGAAGTGCAAGTAGGAAGATTGGCCAAAGAAGGCTAAATCATAGAAAGGTTACCGACGCGGTCGAGGTTCAAGTCCGTTTTCTCTCGGGCTTCCTTCTCTCCATATACACCTCGGCCGAGTTGGTCTCGGGTCGGAATTAATAAGACTTGCCAACAGGAGAAAGTGGCATCTAGCGAGAAAAAGAGTCGAGGAGTTTATGAAGACATGGTAACAGATGGCGGAAGAAGCAAGACACTTTCGAGAAGAGCGGACAAATCCCATCCGGACAAATATATGGCATTAGCACTAGCGGACGGCGATGGGGATAAAGGGCACCCAAAAAAGCAAAACATTCTTCATAACATGAAAGAAGTTGTGTCTATCCCGAATCCTTATCAACAATTTCAAAAGTAAACGGCGAAGTGGCAACAGACAGCGCAGAAAGAGAAAACTTCAATCTTAAGGGAGACAAGATTCCCAGCGCCAGATTGCAGGCTGCTTCAGGCTGTGAATCAGACTAGTGCTTATCACGGTGGCTAACACACATCATACGTTGATACATGTGTGGTATCATCTTAAAAAAAATCGTGCTTCCGACAGAGCACAAAAGACAAACAAGACCAAAGGTTTCGATGGGATCCGAAAAGTTCAAATTTGATCCAGACAATTGGGCCAGATCCAGTCTTGATCCCTTTTACTATCACTTAAGGCCAAATAGCTAATCATACGAGAAAAAGAAATTCAGATATGGATTCAGCATGTGTGTTTACCCTTGTAAGTCATATCTGTTTCGACGAATCAGATCGAAACCTCCTGCCTTACTTTGCTAATTTTACGGTTTCCGCGAAAAAATAAAGCTCAAAAATTAATTCAGCACGTCTCCTTACCCATCCAACCTCTAATCAACTTCAGATTAAACTTTTACTTTTAAAAAAATTTCTGGTTTCAGCCGGATTCCGAGCGATCTATACGTCCGGTGAGAAAATGACTTTCGTACGCGAATTCAGCATGTCTTCTTACCCACAAATCGAACATCTTATCAAATTCAAATAAAACTTTTACTTTAAACGAATTCTCCGGTTTTTGCCGGATTCCGACCGAACTAATTGTCCGGCGACAAAATCATTTTCATATTCGGGCTCAGCACGTTTCCTTGCTCCTAAAATCGAACCTCCAGTGAACATTCATACTAAACTTTTACTTTTTACACATTTTCCGGTTTCCGCCGGATTCCGGGTGAACTATTTGTCCGGTGAGAAAATAAATTTCATATTCGGATTCAGCATGTCTCCTTACCTCTAATTCCACTATTTCATTAGCTGTTAAAAATATTTTTTTTTCCTTAATTTCAAACACCTCCCCCACCCCTAAATATAGAGCTACATAGCCCATCTTCGAACTTGACCTGTACTTCGACCTAAATAGTCCTCACCAAGTTTGATCAAAATATCTCAACTCCTTCGAGAGTTATCGTGCTAACAGACGGACGGACGGACGGACAGACGGAAAACTTTTGCGATGTCATAGGTATCCCTCCACTTTTGGATCCTAGAAAGTGGAAAGAAAAAAAAATCTAGAATAAAGCATTACATAAAAAATTCAGCTGAATCACTAAAATAAATACCCTGCAAAAACATACTCAATGGACTGTAAAAAAGCTTGCCATTTCTCGGATCTTGTGACTCTTAAAAGCACTGGTGACAAAGAAACTTGCAATTTTTATGGCAATTGCAGCCTCTGGCTCAAGTGCCATATACCGATCGCAATTCCGTATGTCGGTCGGGTGGTCTGTCCCACGATTGCGAGCTAGGGTACTTCCAGATGTGCTAGGACGATGAAACTTGGCAGGCATACCAGGGGCCGGATCAAACTAACTTAAAATTATTCAGTTCCCTGATAAGACCATCTGGAGGGGGGGGGGATGGACGAGAAATACAGAGTCGTGCGTAACTTTCGAACGGGTGATCGGATTCGAATGAAACTTAATAACTAAATAAAAGACATGTCTATGATGTCCCATTTTCAAGTCTGGATTCGGCAGCTATGGGGGAGTTCGGCGAGGGGGGGGGGTAGGGGGACCAGAAATCTCGTGAAACGGTTAGACTAGAGGAATGTGGAACTTGCTGGGAAGAACAAACATCTGCTTTAGATAAATCTTTACACAACCGGAATGGATCCAGTCACATTTTCCGGACCAAACTGACTTGGAAATAGTAATTTTCTCGATCCGAATAATCAGGGGAGCGTGGGGGGGGGGACTGGAAGGTGGGAGAATCCGGAATACGGAGTCATGCGTAACTTTGGAACCGGCAATCGGATTCCAGAGAAACTGAGTAATTTAACAGAGGATGTGTCTCTGATTTTGTTTTTCATGTCCGGACCGGATCCGAGGGTGACCGTAAAATTCCAGAAACGGTTAGAATGCAGGGATGGGACTTAAAATTGCGTTGAAGAACAAGGGTTAGTTCGGTTTCTGTTACCTGTGAATGATGTTGACTGATGTTGAAGATTTAGCAGAGGAAATGTACAATTGCGTTATCAATAATAATTCCTATCAATAACTAATGATTTCTCCTCTGTTTTCAGCAATATCATTCATCTACTTTAACCACTTTTCTTACATGGTCAAGGACCGACTGAATGCACAAAATGAAGCCCGACTGGACAATTCAGACAGCCTCACGGATTCAAGCGACTCTCTAGACTGGAAGAAAGTTGCACCGGACGAATTCCTCAGAGGAGTCGAAGAAAGAGGTTGCAGGCAAAATCATCCCAGTCAAGTCAAAACACAATTCAGTACTGGTATCCATAACGGTTGATGAAAAAATCAAGAAAACCTTGGAGGTCGAACGATGATATCAAGGTACTTTCAAATAAGATCAGATTGAGACTGAAAGCTATGGATGCTGCGATTATCAAGCATGAAGCAATAACCGAGACTCAGGCTGAACTGCGAATCCGTAAGACATAGCATTCCATGCTATCGTATCGCTTCAGGGATGCAATGCTGGCTTACAACGACGCTCAAAATGATTATAAGGAAAGATGTAAAAGTCGGATTATCAGACAGCTTGAAATCACTGGTAGGGAGACAACAGAAGCGGAGCTTGAAGACCTCCTAGAACAAGAGAATCCGGCCATCTTCACGCAAGGCCTGATGCTAGAAACACAGCATCCCAGCTTGGTGCTGAGAGACATCGAAGACAGACATGCAGAGCTAATGAAGCTACAGACATCTCGCCGCGAAGTGCACGAAATATTTATGGGGGTGGGTTATACAGGGGGTGGATCCCGATTGGACAGAGTTTACGTTACTGAAAATATTTTAGCACGGTAAGAGACATTTAACATTTATTTACACCACTATCGGACCACTATGCAGTTCTTATGCATATGCAAAGGACTGGAGAACAGCATGCGAAGTGTAACAATAGCCACATTTGGAAAATGAATGTGAAAGTTCTGCAAAATGAAAGAATGAGACAAAGCGTCACAGAGGTCTTAAACGTAATGAAAGAAATACCAAGGGAGCAGATTGTCAATCACTGGGGAAATTGTGCAAAGAAAGCGATAGCAGATGCGGCAAAAGCAATATCTAAAGATGAACACGAAATGCAAAAACAGTATTTGGACCACCTCTACAGAGTTTAAAAAAAAAACAAAAAAAAACAAAAAAAACAGACAATCGGGTCTTGTAGCGGTCCAGTGGTAATCATCGGAGAAGACGAAGTTCAAATATGGATTACGCATGTGATTTTACCCCTGTAGCCTGCGTCATGTCTACTTTGACGAAAGTTCCTGCATTACTTCTGCCAAATTTCCGATTCCGTGCGAACTACTTGTCTTGCAAAAGATTGAAGTTCAAAAACAGATTCAGCGGATCTCCATACCATTATTTTACCCCTTAATCAACTATCTCATTAGCTTTTACAAAAAAAATTTCGCCCCTTAATTTGAACCCCTCTCCTTCCCCTAGATATGCAGCTATCGGGCCCATCTACGAACTCGACCTTTCCTTTGACTCGAAGAGTCTTCACACCAAGTTTCATCAAAATATCTCATTCCCTTCGAGAGTTATCGTGCTGACAGACGGACGGACAGACGGACATCTTTTGCGATGTCATAGGTATCACTTACGTTTTGGGATCCCAAAAATTGACTTAGCCGATTTAAGAAACTTCCTCGCAAACAACCGTAGACAGTATGATGCACATCGAAGGTAGCAAAACATGGCAAGTCAGAAAGTCAGTAAGCTACTGTTCGAGGGGTTATAGAATGTAAAACTTGGGTTTTCGAGTAAGAATGGATAGATTAATTATACGAAAGAAGGTTTTTGGTATGACATCGCAAAAGTCGTCCGTCTGTCTGTCCGTCTGTCCGCACGATAACTCTCGAGGAGATGAAGATATTTTTGATGAAACTTGGTGCGAGGATCCTTTGGGAGTACAGGTCAAGTTCAAAGATGGGCTCTGTAGCCCTAGATTTTAGGGTGGGGGAGGGGTTTCAAATTATGGGGCAAAACTTTTTTGTTTTTGAAAGCTATTCAGATAGTTGATTTAGGGGTAAGGAGAAATACTGAATTCGAATTTGAAATTTATTTTCTCGCCGGACAGATAGTTCAACCGGAATCCAGCGACCGGAAAATCTGTGAAAAGTAAAAGTTTAATTGTGTTGCGAGAGCAACACTTTGGTTTTGTCCTCGTTTTTTTTTTTTTTTTTTTTTTTTCCTATGACTCCGATTTCATTTTATTCCTGGTAACTGAGAAGGGTCTAGCCTGTGCGGTTTTTACGGAAAGTGTGGACCTTAGGCCGGATTGGTGAATATGACATTACATTTTGGAAAGCTCCGTAGAACTCTTGCCTGAGGCCAATAAGGATGGTTTTTGCTTGTCCTCGAGCCAGAGCCTACGGTTTGCGAAGTGAAGTGGAGTTGTATAGCCTATGTCAGAGAGGACTATCTGAAGTTGTGTAGCGAACCTTTCGTTTCATCAAAAGATGTTTCTGCTTTCGAGTGGAAAGCTCCGTTCTAGCACGCAAGCAGGCAGGCACCAGTTTCAAATTGAAGATGGACTAAAATCTATAAGTGTTAAATATATGCGGTAGTTACCCGGCCCCATAGCCAACATTTCTTCTTTGAGTGATAAATAGAAAAATCTACAGAGACAAAAAAGTGGCTTTTTCCCACGGGTCCGAAAGTGCTGCCATCTATTGTTTCTGTCCATGTCTGCGACGATTTCAGCTGAGTTTATCATTTTTTTTTTTGCACTTTGGTTTGTGGTAGAGTAACGGTATCAGATGTGCCTCTTAAACTTTAAAAGTTCTCTCATTGCTAAGGAAACTAGAGCTTATCCTTTGCTCCTTTCTAAGTCGTGACGTTAGAAAGTTGGCCTACGGCAAAAAAGTCAACTTTTGAACTAAGACAGGTAGAATTTTTTGTTCGACGGCAATCGATAGCCATTGATGAGCTAATCAAAGTATATGTCATCCATTTTTAGGTACAAAAATTCCTTCATGAGATACACCAGTTTGAAAATTTCAAAGGGGTTGACAACTTCATAGTAAGGTACATTGAAACCAAAAATAGGCGATACCAGTTATGATACATATAGGGGACTTTTAAGCAACAGTCGACTGTTAGCCCATAATCATCTTCGGTAATGAGGGGTTTGCAGCTTTTGCTAGTTGGTATACCTGTTATTTGTTTCCGGTGTATTCGATGGTAAGAACAAGTTGGTTCCCAATGGTAAGATATGCAAGGGACTTGTAAGTAATAATCGGCTGTTATGCTACAATCATCTTCTGCGATGATGGGTTTGCAGCTTTTGCTAGCTGGTGTACCCATTATTTGTTTCCGGTTAACTTAATGTATATCACGGGAGAGGGACTTGTAAGTAGGAATCGGTTCACGAGGGGCTAGGAATTTTTGCAAATGGGTGCACATTGTATTCGATTTCTATAAATCTGACGGTAAGAAAGTTTGCGTCGATGGTCTATCAATGTAACCGAGGATTAACTGTTTACAAAACGGATACAAACGAAAATGTAAAGCAATGAGGTATTTTCATAATAATTAATAGTGTCATCTATGGTATTTTAATCCTGAAAAGTTACGGATAGCTTTCTATTACCAACTAGATTATATAAGATATTGTTCCAAGTTTTCATCCGTCACGATGTCTACGATTGAAAAGGATAAAGTACAACTGACTGCAAAGTTAATTTAGTCCCTTCTTCCTATATTATGTTGTTGTTGTTTTTACAACGCTGAAGAATACCTTTTGATCATGTGATTAATTTTTTTAGAACATCCCCTTTTAAAAAGCTTATGCTATAATCATCTTCAGCGATAAGGGGCTTGCAACTTTTGATAGCTGGTATATCCATTATTTGTTTCCGGTGAATTTGATGTCAATCACGGGAGAGGGACTTGTAAGTAAGAATCGCTTCACGAGGGGCTAGAAATTTTTGAAAATTGGTGCACATTGTATTCGATTTCTGTACATATGACAGTAAGAAAGTTTGTATCGATGGTCTATCGCTATAACCTAGGATTAACTGTTTACGCAACGGATACAAACGATACGGTAATGTAAAACAATAAGGTAATTTTGTAATAATTAATAGTGTCATCTATGGTATTTTAATCCTGAAAAGTTACGGATAGCTTTATAATATCAACTAGATTATATAAGATATTGTTCCAAGTTTTCATCCGTCACGATATCTACGATTGAAAAGGATAAAGTTCAACTTCGACGGCAATCGATAGCAGCTAATGAGCTGATCAAAGTATATGACATCCATTTTTTGGTAAAAAAAAATTCCTTTATGAGATAGACCAGTTTGAAAGTTTCAAGGGGTTGACAACTTCAGTAGTAAGGTACACACTGAAACCAAAAATAGGCGATACCAGTTGTGAGACATTTAGGGGACTTGTACGCGACAGGCGACTGTTAGCTCATAATCATCTTCGGCAATGAGGGGTTTGCAGCTCTCGCTAGTTGGCGTACCTGTCATTTGATGAACAATTTGGTTCCCGAATGTAAAACATGCAAGGGACTTGTAAGTAATAATCGGCTGTTATACTACACAAATCTTCAGCGATGAGGGGTTTGCAACTTTTGCTAGTCGGTGTACCCATTATTTTTATCCGGTGAACTTGATGTCTATCACGGGAAAGGGACTTGGCAGTAGAATCGGTGCACGAGGGGCTAGAAATTTGTTCAAATTGTTGTTCGATTTATATAAATCTGACGGTAAGAAAGTGTGTATCGTTGGTCTATCGCTGTAACCTAGGATTTACTGTTAACGCAACGGGTACAAACGATACTGTAATGTAAAACAAGGTAGTTTCGTAATAATTAATAGTGTCATCTATGGTATTTTAATCCTAAAAAGTTACGGATAGCTTTATAATACCAACTAGATTATATAGGATATTATTCCAAGTTTTCATCCGTCACGATGTCTACGATTGAAAAGGATAAAGTTCAACTGACTGCAAAGTCAATTTAGTCCCTTTTTCCGATATGCTTTTGTTGTGGTTAGGGCAATCGATAGCCCTTGAAGAGCTGATCAAAATATATGCCATCCATTTTTTTGAACAAAAATCCTTCATGAGATAAACCAGTTTGAAAGTTTCAAGGGGTTGACAACTTCAGGAGTAAGGTACACACTGAAACCAAAAATAGGCGATACCAGTTGTGAGACATGTAAGGGACTTGTAAGCAACAGTCGACTGTAAGCAACAGTCGACTGTTAGCTCATAATCATCTTCGGCAACGAGGAGTTTAAAGCTTTTGCTAGTTGGTATACCTGTTATTTGTCTCAGGTGTATTCGATGGTAAGAACAATTTTGTTCCCAATTGTAAGACATGCATGGGACTTGTAAGTAATAATCGGCTTTTATGCTATAATCATCTTCAGCGATGAGGGGTTTGCAACTTTTGATAGCTGGTGTATCCATTATTTGTTTCCGGTGAATTTGATGTCAATCACGGGAGACGGACTTGTAAGTAAGATCGGTTCGCGAGGGGCTAGAAATTTTTGAAAATTGGTGCACATTGTATTCGATTTCTGTAAATATGACAGTAAGAAAGTTTGTATCGATGGTCTATCGCTATAACCTAGGATTAACTGTTTACGCAACGGGTACAAACGATACGGTAATGTAAAACAATAAGGTAGTTGTGTAATAATTAATAGTGTCATCTATGGTATTTTAATCCTGAAACGTTACGGATAGCCTTCTTCCGATATTGTTTTGTTGTTGGTTTCAAAACGCTAAAGAACAGCTTTTGACTATGTGATTATTCTTTTTAGAACATACCGTTTCAAAAGCTTCGATAAGTTGACAATTTCAGCATTTAACCGACAGCGAAGAAACAAAACCAAAGTGTTGCTCTCGCAACACTTTAGTCGGCGAAGCCGGACAAAGGTTGCCGCAACACTTCACGTTGCCCGGGCAACGTAGGTCTAGTGTGAAGTTGATTAGATGTTCGATTTGCAGGTAAGAAGACATGCTGAGTTCGCATATGACAATCATTTTCAAACCGGATGTATAGATCGCTTGGAATGCGGCTGAAGCCGGAAAAATTGTTAAAAGTAAAAGTTTAATCCGTAGTTGATTAGAGGTTGGATGTAGGGGTAAGGAGGCATGCTGAATTCATTTTTGAGGATTAGGTTTTTGCCAGACAAGTAGTTTGTCCGGAATCCGGCCGAAACCGGAAGATGGGCAGAAGTAACGAAGGAAGGAGATACGACGTAGGCTATAGGGTAAACCATATGCTGGATCCATATTTGAATATTTGACAGCGCAAAACGTATAAATGAATATATGTGAACTTGTCGAAATTCAGCTAGCGTATCCGGCTTGCACGTATGGGGTAATTACTTACGCAGTAATCTGTTTCTAAATTGTAAAAGTAAAAATGTTCAAGGAGTCTGGCGAAGACAAGACCCAATTGTCTGGATCAAATATTACATTTTTGGGATCCCATCGAAACCTTTGATCTTGTTTTAGGGGGCTTGTCATTCTTTTTCACTACGCTGGTAAAGGTCACGATGACAAAAGTGGTTGCACAAAACAGTTGCAATTTTTTTTTCCTAGAACGGTATGGTCACCATTCTCGATGCCAAAACGAAATTATTGTTTTCATGTCACGAATCCAGGTGACAGTTAATTTGAGTTTCTATAGGATCTATTCTGTGTTGGCTTGCATAAGTTGCAGTCTCATGATCGTTATACCTTTCTGCAAGACAACTTCCGGTGATAATAGGATCGATTCCGTAGAACAGGGGCATCACGAATAAGGCCCCCCCCCCCCAAATGTTGTCGGCCAGTCGGTAAAAAATATGCGAGTCGGCACGAAGCGGCGAGATTTTTCGTAAAAAAGGGCAATTTTTTTCTTGGAAACGGTCGATTTTTTTTTAAACAGTCGGTTTCTCGTAAATAGCAGATTTTTTTTTAAAATAGCAATTTTTCTTAAAATCAGCCGATTTTTGTCAACACAGTCGTTTTTAAATATTCTTTGAGCCCAAGCTGACTTTGAAACACTGTTTGAATGGTTTTTTTCTCAATAAATTCATTTTATCTGCAAAAACAGTCGGTAAAAATGACCAGTCAGTCGGTAAATACCTTGCACCCCCCCCCCCCCCCCGCCAAAAAAAAAAAACATTTTGGCTAGTAACGCCTCTGGTCATGAAACACCTTGAAGGTCTTTAGATTTTACTTCATCCACAACTCCCATCTGTTGCTCCCCCACCCTCCCCCCACGATTACGAAGGCCAGGCAAAGGCCCTCATCCTGCTGATGGCGAGTTCTCGTATACGGCTTAATTTGCCAATTTGGATGTCACGGAGTGCCCTACTATAAGGTATGTTCTCCCAAGCTTAATGTGCTCACCTTTTTTTTATTTTATGCCAGTGTCTGTTATTCCTTTTGTCAATTTTTATTTTAAATAATAAATAAATAAAACCTGATCAGACGAGCAAGACAGAAAATGAAATCGAAAGAAGACATTCTAAATACTCTGTTGACTGTTTACACGTTGACATCTAAGACCCACAATACATATCACGGCCGATTATTCACAGGCAATTCATGATTCTAATTTAGAAATCAGGAGTCCCAGCATCTCCGGAAATATCAAAAAGGGTGGCATGCGATGAGCTAGGGAGGCAATGCAGATGAATAGATACGGTAGATAATTTATTTTCAAATCGGCTTTCAGTGGTTACACAACCAAATTTGAGTTTTTGTCAACAAACTCGCCATTCGTCCTGGTCGATTTCTGCCGGTTTTGTAGGGGGATGGAAGGATTTGGGAGTGGAGAGGGAGAGTGAGAGATATCATGGCTCAACCGAAGTCGATGCGTAGCTCCTTGCTGCACTCCTGCAGTGCTTTGAGATATAAATATTTTAAAAGGTAGGACCATTGAAGTTAAGGTCCACTACGAATAATGTGTACTTCTGTATTCTTTCCAGTACTCTTGATGACAATCTCTCCTTGCCGATCCAAAAATCTCCGGCCTCTCCGGGTATCTAGCGGAAAAAAGGCAGAAGTGGTGTCACAGTTGCTGCCAGAGTTCGCGGTGATTGATTGACATAGGATTTGAGCCGTTGAGTTTGAGTCGCACGGACAAGCTTACTGCTCCTTCCTGAGGATCACTGGTCTGTTTTGGACTTAGTCATATAGAGTATTTTGTCTCTTTGCTACTGCGGTAGTGAAGAGTTCCAAACATGCGCTCCGTATTCCAGAGTGAGTCCAATCGAAGAAGTATGTAAACTACAACTAACAAACTGAAGGAATTAAATTCGGTTATACCTCTACTGTAGCTAGCTGAAGTTTCATGATCAATATTAGATTATGTTGCACCCTTCGTTCCAATTCCATCAAGGTTATTCTATTTTCGACAGGATCAGATAAGGGAAAGTTTAAGATACTGCTAAACGAGCATGGTTGGATCGAATCAATCTGTAAAGACGTATATTACAGCTAATACTCTTCCATACAAAGACCTATTAATCAGCAATCCTATTTATCGAAAAATTACCTCAGTATCATGAGCCATGACCTTTCATTACGTCTGTCCAACCTCACACTGAAGGGATTGATTATTTTCCGTTAAGCTCGTAACGGTCAATTAACTTCTATGCGATGGAATGACTTTGCAGGTTAATGAGAAAAAAAGCATATCGTGTCAGTTTGCTTATCTCGGATTTGACAGGACCTACGAACCGTCTTTCAGCTCCTAGTCTTCGCAGATTCTAATAAAGAACAAAATTCTGCTGCGCTCAGTAATATTTACAACTGAATAAATGTATTTTGGGATCCCAGAACGTACTGACGCGATACCTATGACTGAGTAAAAATTGTACATATGGCTGTCTGCCTGTTAGCACCGAGGTTAGGACATTATCCGCGTTGGTTTTCGTCGTGCGTCGTTGCCGGTACCAAAAACGTCGTTTAAATTTTGTCATATTAGTGTTTTCTTTGGCACGTTCTATAAACGTCGTTTCACAAACGAAGTTGATACGAAAACGTTAATAGTCTAACTAACTTGATATTTACAACAGCAGCTGTAATAAAGTACAAAAATGGATTTTAGTATAACAGGTCCACTGTTTTTAAGCTTAGTTTACAAGTTTAGTTTGTTTCGCCAAGAGGTTCGAAAATTCGCGCCTAATTACTGAACCGAGATGTTGGAACTGACTTTCCGCCTCCGTTCGTCGTTTTAGGAACGACGAATGAAACGGCGGTTCAACCGAACAAAGAATACCCCTTATTCTCGGCAGTCCAACGCCATTCACAAATGACGTTATAATAAAACGCTATAGTAAAACAACGGTTTGAACAACGAACCGAACGATGAAAACGAACGCTGCGTTCGTTCTTAACTCTCGAGGTGTTGAGATATGTGTCCAAACTTGCGTGACAATCCTTCGGGTACACGTGCAGGTACAGATGGGCAAGATTTAGGTATGGGTTTGGAATTAAGGGGTGACAAAAATTCAAAGCTAAATATCTTACTTCTGCCCAATATGTGGTTGTGTGGATGGGACTTTGTTTCATATTATGTGCGAATGCGTTTCAATAAGTTGAAATATTTGGGGAGCGAATTTTTGGGGAAGGAGGGGTTGGCTGAAATGTTTAATTACGGTCCAATCCCTACAGACCAAGTGATCTCCGGCCATGGCGGCCATTGATTAGCTCGAGCGGTATGCTTAAGAGTAACCAGAAAATGTTCGATATTGTCTGTAAACTTAGTGAGCTGTGTGACATTTCCACGAGCCACTTACAGCCAGCTTACAGCTTGAAGCAACTGTTCGGTCTTTTCCTTATCTAGCCGTTTTGCTTAGAGAAAGCTTTTTTGATCGTCAGAGTTTGCTTTTCAAGACCAACTCTCTCTTATCTCTCTCTCTGCCTTACAGAGTTCACTTTCCTCTTGTTGGCTTCATCTAGTTTTTTGGGGGCAAACAAAATATTTTAAACGGCTAATGTGATAGTCGAGTATGGAATAAGAAGACATGCTGAATACGATGGTGAAACCCATTTTTTCCCCGGACAAGTAGCAAAACCGGAAAGTTGGTTAAAAGTAAAAGTTTTATTTGAAGCTTATCATATGTTCGATTTAGGGGTAAGAAGACATGCTGGACACTTATGTGAAAGGCATTTTCTACCCGGACAACTATAGTTCGCCCGGAATCCGGCCAAAAACGGAAAATTTGCTAAAAGCTAAAGGTTTATTTGAAGTTGATTAGGTGACAGGTAAGAAGAGACGCTGAGTCTGTATATGACAATAATTTTTCACCCGGACAACAATTCGTCCGGAATCCGGTCGTTACCGGAATTTTTTTTTTATAAATTAAAGTTTTGCTTGAAGTCGATTAGATTTTCATTATAGGGATAAGGATATACGCTGAATTCCTTTCTGAGTTTTCTTTTTTGCTGGGCAATTAGTTCGTTCGGAGTTCGGTCGAAACCGGAAATTTGGCAGAAGTAAAGCAGGAAATTTTGGTCAGTATCGTAAAAATAGATATGGCTTGTAGAGCTGGTTTTCTCTGATGATTAGCCTGACGAGGACTGGATCTGGCAAAGACAAGACCCAATAGTCTGGATCAAATATTAGATTTTTGGGATCCCATCGAAAACTTTGGTCTTCTTTCTTTTGTTAGCTTGAGTTCATGCTCTTTTTCAACCTTTCGCAACCTCAGTTCCGCTGCCGCTGCCTCTATGTCAAGTGCTTCGTTTTACCTTAAATTGCTATCTAAGATATCAATCCTGATGCGATGCTCCTACGTGTGATGATTCTGGTAAGTGGTTTCATCTTGTTCTTGGTAGGATTCTGGCTCATCCCAGTACAGCTTCCAGGGCTTTGTTTGCCATTCAGTGTCCACAGACCGTTTGAAGGCATCTACGGTCTTGGATGTAACCAGAGGCGTTACTACCCAAAATGTTTGTGGGGGGATGGGAGGGGGGGCAAGGTATTTACCGACTGGCTGGTCATTTTAACCGACTGTTTTTGCAGATACAAACGACTATTACTGAGAAAAAACGACACTGTTGAAGAAAAATTTGGCTGTTTTTTCGACTATTTCTACGAGAAACCGACTGTATAAAAAAAAAATCGGCTATTCCAAGAAAAATATCGACTGTTTTGCGAAAAACCGCGGCGCTTCGTGCCGGCTAGGCTATTTTTTTTACCCACTAGCCGACAACATCGGGGGGGGGGGGGGGGCTTCCCCCCATTACCCCCAGTCGTGACACCCCTGGATGTAACAGACTCGTTCCGAAGTAAAATGATTCGGTTCCGTTGGTCCTCGGTTCTTTGTTGCCTGGTTAAAACCATACGTTACTGGTGGTGTCTGAATCCCGTCAGCTGAACAAGGCAAGATCAAGAATAGCACATGAACTTTGCCACTACTGAAACCCAGTTTACAATTTCCACAATTCCAGGAGAACTATCTGTACACCCAGCAGAACGTTGAGATCTACCAGGGGTACTATGTAATGGTCGACATATTTAGTGCCAATTCGGTACTAAGAGTTGTTTCAATAAAACAGTATCTATCATATATCTACTTTCAATCAAGGCAAGAATCGTATGGGCACGCTGAGGTTAGCACGGCAAACCAACTCGGACACTCTCGTAGTGTCAGGTTGTCTATTGTGGAAACTTGTCGGCGGAGCAGGGTTCCATCACAGCACAGTGCTTCCAGCACGACAAAAAACTATTCCGAGGTTTGTAGCACCAACCTGGGATTTCGTTGTTTAGGGTCATTTCTCAAGTAACACCACTTCCCACCTAAGTTGACAGTTTACTTCTGACACCAAATGTAACAGACTAGGGTCGCCAAAGACGGCAACGCCCCCCACCCCACTTAGAACTTTGGAAGTCCCTCCCTAGCCTATTTGTCTAGTTCCGCCCGTCCCGTTAAGGACTTCCAGAACAAAGGCTAAAGCCTAGCATCTTTTCAAAGTAAGGGGTAATTGGGGTAAAAGAAAGGGAATACCTTTATTGGCTCTGTTAATCTGTTCATTATTCAATTAAAATATTAATAATACTACATTCCTCACGTGCTTTGTACTCGAATCAAATATCTATGAAAAAGACCAAAGGAGTAGTATCCTTCACCTACAGAATCTATTACCTAGTTAACTTTTCATTTACTCCCTTTATTTTTTTTGCACAATTTAATTGTTGTTTAAAGCCAACCATACAATAATTATTCTTCACTTTCCCCAATTCCCCAGCTTTCTCGATTCTATCTTACAATTGCCATCACTGTTTATTGCAATTATGTACAAGTCCTTGACAGAAATATAGGAAAGAGAAAAGTAAAACCAAAGAAAAATGCAGATGTGAAAATCAAAGGAAGCAAAACATTAACTGCGAGCAGCTGAGTAAGTGTGGACGGGTATTTTTAACAACAGTGTAGAAATCTGTTGATAGACAAAGGGATATGGTTAGGCCTATACTGTTCCAAGGTTCAACACTCTTGTATATTGCACAATTGGGAGTCAGTTGTCCGACAGGCCATAACGCGGAGACTACTCTAAGATACCAAAGACAGATGCAACGCCAATTGGAAACATATGCCGCATTTCTTAGGCAGATGAACAAATGAACAGAGCGTTCTGGCTCCACCATAAGAAGATGAACTTTTTTACTTTTGTTTTGCTTTGTGCATGTTCTAAGGAAGTTCTCTGTGAAACAGTGCACGAGAGTGAAGAAGTAGCAAGCAAAGGTGTAGAAATTGCAGAAAACGGTCACACGGACGATGACAGTAAGGTGGTGTCGGTGCTTGAGGAAATTCTCGAGAAGGTTAACTTGTTACAACAAGGTAAGTTCTATACCAGGATTTCTACTAAAAGTTTTACTAAAAGTAGAGCTACGAGCTCGTATGGCAATTCTCACGAGTAGATGGTGCGGAAAGTGTGAGAACGTAACAACATACCCCTTCAACCGCCTCGGATAGGATCGGACCTGGAAATAGGATATCTAGTTTCACTAGAGTATGAGCATTTCCGGCATCAACTCGGATGAACTAGGGCAAATCACTACCCCAAATTTAGATCCACTCGTTTTGTC
Organism: Branchinecta lynchi; assembly: GCA_023053575.1. Lineage (NCBI taxonomy): Eukaryota > Metazoa > Arthropoda > Branchiopoda > Anostraca > Branchinectidae > Branchinecta > Branchinecta lynchi. The sequence goes on from JAKZAP010000003.1 coordinate 22,710,678, forward strand.
CCTACACGTGCCAAACTATTTCCTGTAACCCCCTCCAACTCCCTCTACCGCGTCCGAATCTGGTTCGGACACATAAATGGATCTCTAAAGCATCTTCTCTAACCATCCATCAAGTTTCTCTTGGACCTGATAATTTTCCAAGAAATTCCGGTAGGCCTACCGGATTTTTGGGATTCCCTTAAAAGTCCCCCCCCCCCTTCCACCGTGGCCGAATACGACTCGGATACATAAGATTTGCACCTCTGACATATCTTCTTCCCATCCATCAAGTCTGACCTGAGTTGGAGAATATATGCAAATTTCCGGTTCCCGCTTCATCCTCCTCCAGCCGTGGTCGGATCCGGTCCGGATGCCAAATAACAAATTTAGGCCGCAGAAACTCGGTACTGACCAACTTGCATACCATTCGGCCAACTCGTTTGGCTTCTGTGCCTGTCAAAAAGTCCCCCTCCCCCGCTCCCCCAACCATGGCGGCATGTGGTTCGGACCCATGTTTTGCATATCTAGGTCGTCAGTTCTTATCACCCACTTTTTTTTTCACTTGAATCGGACCACCGTTTGCAGCCTACGAAGTCATTCCCTTCGGGATATCCCGTTCCCTTAACTCCCCCAAAATTGGTAGGATTCAAGAATGAAAGTCTTCCTAGGTCACTGTGTCGGGAGTATCTGGTCGGGTCACTAATACACCTGCCAAGTTTCATAGTCCTAACTCACGATCACCGGGATTTCGGGAAGCCTCCTACAACTCCCACCCAAAGAGCCCCGATCTGATCTGGCTCTGTCAAGAAGTATGTAGGGCTTATGCCTGTTCTTCCGATCATATTTCGTCCCGATCAATCGACTCTAATCGTTTAACGAAATTTCCGGTGTCCCCCCTCCAACTCCCTCCACAAGTTTCGTATTCGGTCCGCACTTGACGTGGAAAACCTGACACGATAGCACTTTCCACTTGCCGAGTTTCATTCAAATCCGATCTCCCGTTCAAACAGTGTGCATGCCATGCATGCCCGACTATGCTCAATTCAGTCTGTTCGGGTCCGTTGACGTGCCTGCCGAGATTCATCATCCTAGTACATCAGGAAGCACCTAAATCCGGGATCACCAGAATTCCGGACCTGTCCCCAACTCCATCCAGGGGCGGTTCGAAGGGGGGGGGGGGCATGGGGGGGGGTTAGTCACCCCCATGCTCCAGAGAATCCACTCTCAGTCGTATGTTTTGAGCTTTTCAGAATGACATACAGGCAGTTACCAAACGTGAATTTGACCCACAAATCACATTTTTTAGTCGTATGGCTACGAAGAAATTTCTATTCGTACGTTTTCAGATTCACAGTTGTGAGGTCGAGTTTTCCAGAATGAAACTCGTATTTTTGAGCTTGCCAGAATGATATCAACCGCGAATTTCACCTGAAAGGACCCGTCTCTTGTCGTACTTTACGAAGGGATTTTCTAGTCGTAACTTTTGTAAATTTTTACTAGTCGTAAATTTTGACAGTCGTAAGTTTTGACCTTGCTAGGTAAGGGCAGACAAAGCAGTCAGCTAATCGTGAACTTCGCCTTCAAATGACCTGTTTCTGGTCGTATTATTGCATAGAAATTTCAGTAGTATGTTTTAAGCTTGTCAGATTAACAGTTTTGTGTTCTCAGTTTGTCAGAATCAGTAGTATGGAACTTGCCAGAATGACATCAACCACGAGTTTTCCCTGAAAATGACCCGTTTCTTGTCGTATTTTACGAAGTCGTCTATTAGAGTCGTCTATTAGAGACAGTCGTAAGCTTGCCATACGAGTCAGTTAAGTGAATTTCGACAGCAAATTACCTATTTCTGGTCGTATGGTTGGATTTTGGATTTTCTATGTCATTACGTTGAGAAATATCGTGTCTGTTTGAACTTGTTTAGAATGACAGTCGTATGTTTCGAACTTGTCCAAGTGACATAAATGCCCATTACCAAGTAGTGATTTTCACTCTTTTAGGCTGAAAGCAGACTGATTTTCGAAAATTTTGCCTCAGGCGCGACCTTTCAACATTCTCCTACCTGCTTCTGCGCACAAATCTCCTTATCTTAAAAAGAAACAGGCACAACCGACTGATGACTGCACTATTTTTTGTAGTCTAAATTAAAAGTGGAAGCAGGTTCAGGTTCTTTTTAATTACAAACTAAATAACAAAATGTCCAGAGCCCGGCTGAGAAGACACATTCGTAAAGCATGAATTTGTCTTCTGTCAGAAGTTACAGTTATCAACATAGAAGTTACAGAAGTCAGAAGTTATTTGTCAGAAGTTACAACGACAACAGAAGGATGCGCGGTTTCAAAAGATAACACTTTGGGACGTTTCTTTCGTTCCCGTTAGTATTTTTGCCAATTGAAGGTCTTGTTGGAGGTCTAGGCACGAAATAGCGTAAACTTGATTGGTCATAACACTTTATTTAAGTGAAAAGGTGTTATTCTTGAAAGCGTTATGCGCTATCTGTTATGAAACTTCTGACAGTGTACCATGTTCCAACTTCCGGGAAAAACATGTTACTCCTTTTACGAGTTATCGGGGCACGGAGAAATATTTGACATAGTAGGTAGCCTATGTTTCGCAAAACTTTACCTGCGCCATCTTTCATAGTCGCCTACTCGGTATCTGGTTGAATGGCCCGTAGTTTAGATTAGGTTTTAGTCCTACGATTTCAGCCACCTTACAAGCTAGAAATGCCAGGAAAAGGTCGGATTCGAAAAAAACCGCCTGCGGCGCTGAGATTAAATCTGTCTTAGGTACATACGGTAAAAGCTGCTCCTTGGGTTCTGAACCCCATCAAAAGCAAGAGTTTGTGTGGGAAGTAGTCTGCCGAACAAAGGCCGATTTAGCAAATTTTGCCTGCAACTCTTTCGTAGTCCTACCCTATTTCTATTTAGTTGAAGTGTGCATCATTTATATGCAGTTTAACCTTGAGATTTCGGGTGTAAGCTACACTAAAAGGTAGAAGTTGTAGAGTTAAATTTTGCTCGGATTGAAAAATTTCGCCTGCGCCGCTCACTTCAGTTTCTCTTGACTAGATATGTCAGAAGCTGGTACCGAGGCTTGTCTTCTCTCCACCGAAATTTGATATGAACGGCATCGTCTAATTCCTGTTACTAATTTGTTTATTATTTTATTACTACAATGGCATTTCCCGTAACGTTTTAGAACTTATAACGTTTATATTTCTTGAGCCTGCTGGTACTGTGTTTTTGGCCAGTCGTATATTTTGAAGTCATCACCCCCCATGCCCAAGCCCTTCGAACCGCCCCTGACTCCATCCCACAGTGTCCGAATCCGATCTGCTTATGTCAATAATGTATCTAGGACTTGTGCTTGTTCTTCTCACCCAGCTTCACCCCGATCCGTCCTCTCTGTGCCGGAATTTCCACACCCCTCCAAGTTGCCCCAAAGTCACCGGATCCGGCCAGGATTTGAAGTGTGTCATCTGAGGCCCGAGGTTTTTCCAAAGATTGAGTTTCATTAAGATCCAACCACCCGTCCTCCTTCCTCAACTCCCTCCAGATGGTCGGATTGGGGAAGTGACTACTTCCAAGTTAATCTTTTCGGGTCCCTGATACGCGTGCCAAGTTTCATTGTGCTAGCTTATGTGGAAGTGCCCGAACTAGCAATTTAAAACCCGAAACGACCGACGGACGGACAGAAATTGCGATCGCTATATGGCACTTTGTCAAAGATCAAGTGCAACGACAGGTGTGGGAAGGCATCTCCTTAAAGCCCTGCTTTACACATATTCTGGCGTCTTCGGAAGTCTTCCTTCGCACAGTTAGCCAAACAACAACAAATCTTTCCCAATAAAGCCGTTTAGGTTAATTTTCAGTGCAGGTGGCCGACTTCTAGCGATAGTGGTGCCAAAGTCCAAACTTGGCCCATTTTCCAATTAGTGTTAACATTTCTTGGAAATCACTGGCAAACACCCAAGCTCTTCATCGAATTGGTAGATCTGATCTGATAAGAATATTATCACTCTTGGTAACGGGCAAGGCAAGGCCGTATCCAGGGGGGGGGGTTAAGGGGTTGACCTCACCCCCTCCGAAACATGAAAAAATAATAATTTTTACAGGCTTTTCCCTCTGATCTATGTCTTTTTTGTCCGACCGCAGGCAAAAGAAACAACCGAAAGGCAACCCCCCCCCCCCCCCCCCCCGGAATAAATTCCTGGATACGGGCCTTGGGCAAGGTATGCCAATGGGATCAGAACATCGTAGTTTTTACTTGCAAGGCTTCATAGTTCTTGACACTTATGAGGGTTAGAGGCGTTACTAGCCAAAATGTTTGGGGGGGGGACGAGGAATTTACCGACTGGCTGGAAATTTTTACCGACTTTTTCTGCAGAAAAAAACACTGTTTTCAACAACAAAAATGACATTTTTGAAAAAAATCGACTGATTTTCAGAAAAATCCACTGATTTTCAGAAAAATCTACTGTTTTTCAGAAAAACCGATTATTTTGACGAAAAGTCGACCAATTTTGAGAAAAACCGACTATTTTCAAGAAAAAAATCAACTGTTTTGACGAAAAATCGTGGCGCTTCGGTTATTTTTTACCTACCGGCCGACAGCATTGGGGGGGGGGCGTCCCCCCTCCCAGTCCTGACGCCCCTGATGAGGGTTAAGTACTCTATATGACGAACTCCAAAACACGCCATTGAACCTCGGGAAGAACGAGAAACGTGATCAGTGCGATGATTCAAATCCTATGTCAACCAATAAGTAGCGTTCGTTGGGGACAGCTGTGGTGACGTTTCCGTGTCTTCGGTAGCCACATCGCGACCCTTAATCGGCACAAAGAGTTAGAAGACTATAAGAGAGAGTTAGAAGACTATAAGAGTATTGACAGCGTGACCTGACTGCTGACGTCTCGAAAGTTCTGGTCGTAGATAAAGGGGGCGTGATAATTTCCTAAAAGTTGCACAAGACTGCCACTGGTTAAAATTAGAAGTTACGGCGACGAAATTGCATACCAACAGTAGCATTTCTGTGTGTGAAACTCCATCCATGAACTGGGGGCTGATCTGTAAGTAGTGACTAGAGAGCAAAACCGCTCCTCCGTTGGGATTTGAACTCGCAATCTTCTTTTTACAAGACGTGTCGCAAAATCACCAGAAAGTGTCTCGCGTTCATGCATGAGTTTACTAAGACGCGGCTACACTTCCCTCTCTTTTGTACGAACATTAATGAAAACTATTTTACTCCCAGAAAAAAGAATGCATGATAATTCAAGTTGCATCTCAGTCCTTGGAACTCCGCGTCCGGACGGGTCACCTTACTTCACCCCGAAACTGAAGGAATTTCATAGCTGGATGCTATCAAGCAACACCTCTACGAACATGCTCAATGCAGCTCTACTGGAATTTGTCACTGACGAACACGCCAGAATTCTTGATGATATGAGGCGATACGAAAATCGAATGACCTCAACTAATCTAGAAGAAAGCAACGCCAACTTACTTACTTTAAAGGTAAGAATACAGAACTATGAGTATGATGCCGTAGGAAGGGGGGTGCGGCTAGAGGCAGCCACAGAGGGGGCCGGTTTATTACTATTTTCTCATCACACAAAAAATTTGCGGATGTACGTCCTACCAAGAACAAATAAGACCAAGAACTGCTGTCTCCCTATATCTTTCACACAACCAAGCTGAGACGAGTCGACTCCCGACGCAAACGAGCGGAGGTGGATCTTACCCGGGACATCAAAAGTCGTTACCTCTACAGAGAAGGTGTAACGCAGTAAACCACTGAGGAAGAAAAATCGAATGTAGGCAGCAGTGATAAGCCTGTTAGCACTGGGCTGGGCGGGCGCTGAAACAGCGGTTGCCGGCTCATTGATTCAGACAAGCTTTCGGGGGTTGACAAGAAAATTCCTAAGAATAGAAAAATATACAGAAACTGCCATTTGATGCAAAGCAGATTTTACAAATGCGTCAAATTTAGTTAAAAGTACGACAAACTGTATATATATCTTATTGAAAAACCCAAAGGTCGTATACAGGTAACGTAAGATATATGGTAACGTAAATTGTATCTTTTCGGGGTCAATTCAATTAAGTGGTGTCAATATCCAGAACAAGAAGAGATAAATTTCATTCCAGGTATTTGCTCTCATATGAGAATATCAGATGAAAACAGGCAGATTCTTTATAAAAAAAAAGGCCGTGTTTCAGGTTTAATAGGCTAAGTGGAAATGAACAAATATGACGCAGATGGAACTCTGACTTCTACTCTGACAAACTAACCAGAAACAATTTTGAATTGAATTTAAAAAAAAAACTAGGACTTCTATGTGGGTCCTAGACAAACTAGAACCCATGTGGCAAGGCCTCAGTACGAATACCAAAGACTTTCTTTAATGGGAAAATACACCGTTGACATCGAATTATTTGTAAGTATTGAACTAAAAGACAAACGAGATAGACCAAGTTGAGGTGAACTTTCGTCTTTCAATTAACAACTGAATCGAAATCTAACTCACTAAATCGAAATGTATACAATTATACATTTCGGAAAAAAAGAAGAAAAAACACAAAATATACACTCACCTACTGGTATTATTTTGACTATTCCATGCTATTCTACCATTTCGGTAATTTCAGTAATCCTCGAAAGCCTTAATTACGTTACTCTTAGTTTACACTCGTCTGACAAAGTTAATACTACAGATGTTGAAACTCAATGGGTCATGACTTCGCTTCAAATCCCGGTTTGCATTGTATGGTTCTCCCGAGAGACATAAAAAGGAATGTCACAAGGGATTTCAATCTTCATATGTATGGTCATGGTGTAACAAAAGCGATTTGAATGACCATCGTTAATAATATATATTCACTAATCCGACGCCAACAAAATCAACGCTGTTTCCTTCCCGTGTGAACAGGCCAGAACATCCGCCTCGCTAGTGGCTACGTTGTTTTCTTCGTAAATGACTTCAAGTGTGTAACGGCGGAGAGTCGGAGACCAACGAGTGTACACGGGCGACCAAGAAATGGGCCCACCTCCGCTCATTGTTGTCGGAACATTTTTAGTCGGTGGATGGACGAGAGACCATTGTTCTTACTCGTTATTTGTTCTTGGTCCTACGGATAATTCGTCATCTGCTTTAGCTCGTCACACCGTAGATGCTTCAACGAAAATATCTTCAGGTTCCAATGTCTATGGAAGGATTCGCGGAAATTTGTCAGTGGTATCAAGTCCAAAATCAAATCAAAATCCTCACTTTCACCTTACAGTAAAAAAAAAACAACAGCAAAAAAACACAAAATGAAAGAAAAGAAGGCTATTATTTATATGCCTAAAGTATCTTTAGCAGTTTCCTGGCTTCCTTACTAGTGAAACACGTGTCGGTGTAAAGATCAGTAGTAGTGATCCGATCAGTTCAAATGAAAAACGTGGGAGCAAATTTCAAGACTGCTGATACTTACTACAGCAATATGTCATTTTTAGGGCACTTATCTGTTTAGCACAGTCACCATGATTGAGCTTAGGACGAAGGAATACTAGATAAATTCGAACAACTTTTCGTACCGTAATTAATGATATATGTTTGCTGGGTTCCAGCTAAACAAGACCAAAGGTTTCGACGGGATCCCACAAATTTAATATTTACTAGACTTTTTGATTCAGACAATAGAATATTGTACATTTCCGTAGTCTTCGCATGACCCTTTAACATTTTGCTATTTATCCATTGCCCACCGCTTGAATATGTACAAAAAGTAATGTTACCGTTTTGGAGTTTTCGGCAACTTACGGCCAAACAACTAATCAGAAGAGAAAACCAAGTTCGGATATGAGTTCAGAAAGGATTTTTACTACAATATCTCATTCTAATCGACTTCAGAAAGGTCCTTTACTATGACAAAATTCTTCGTATTTTAGCAGCGTTCCTGGCGAACTGCATGCAGAGCAGAAGAGCTATGGACATCGAGAGGAGAACCTTTCAATCCGAATTTCCAGGTTTTTGTAAATTAGCCAGCTTATCTGTCAAGGAAATTAAGTTCAAAGTTCCCTTCAGCATCCTTACCCCGATACCGAACCTCTAATCGACTTCAGAAACAACTTTGAGCTTCAACCAAATTTCCAGTTTCTGAATTCATTCGCCCTAGATGGCACGCCCTAGATTCGCAAGGCGATGCCGGAAATGCTCAGACTGGAGTTAAACTAGATATCCTATTTCTAGTTCCGAACCTACAGTGTTGAAGGGGGTATTTTGTGATGTTCTTCTACTTTGTTGCAGCACCTACTCGTAAAAAGTGCCACATGAGCTCGTAGCTCTTATTTGTTGGTATGAACAGTTGGCCGGAAGACTACAACAATTGAATTGTCCATTTCTGCTGTAATCAAATCACCTGATTGTTGGTTTTTGTAAAATAAAAAAGGTGGAACGATCAAATCACCTAACTGTTTCTTTTTCGATAAAAACAAGACCAAAGGTTCCGATGGGATCCCAAAAATGTATTATTCGATCCAGACAGTTTAATATTTTTTTTTTAATTTAGAAACAGATCAAGGCTTATAGTGGTGGGTTGAAACACCTTCGAAACTTAAACAAATAATCGCTCTTTTTAAATTTTCAAAAGGCAGTACAATAACAGGTAGATCTGAGAAAACCAAGTTCTGATGTGGATTCAGCATGTGTGTTAACCCTTCTATGTCATATCTATCTTGGCTTAACCGATCGAATCTTCCTGCCTTACTTCTGCTAATTTTCCGGTTCCGGCGAATTCCGGAACTACTTGTCCGGCGAAAAAATAAAGCTCGGAAACCAATTCAGCGTCTCTCGTTACCCCTAAATCCAACATCTTCTCAACTTCATAGAAAATTTAACATAAAACAAATGTTTCGGATTCAGCAGGATTCTGGGCGAACTGCATGTCCAGGTAAAAAAAAAAAAAAGTATTATATATGGATTCAGCGTCTCATCAACTACAAATACAACTTTTACTTTTAACAAATTCTCCGATTTTGAACGGATTCCGGGCGAACTACTTGTCCGGCGAGAAAATGTTCATATTCGTGTTGAGCATGTCTTCTTACTCCTAAATCGAAGTTATAATCAGCTTCAAATAAAACTTCTACTTTTAACAAAGTTTCCGCTTTTGGCCGGATTCTGGGCGAACTACTTGTCCAGCGGTAAAATGGTTTACATATTCGAGCTCAGCATTTCTCCCTACCTCTTAATCGACTGTCTCACTAGCTTTTAAAAATATTTTGTTTGCCACTTAATTTCAACCCCCTCCCTCACCCCTAAACGTAGGGCTAAATAGCCCATCTACGAACTCGACCTCCCTTGTCATAAAGAATCCTCACACCAAGTTTCATCAAAATATCTCATTCCCTTCGAGAGTTATCGTGCTCACAGACAAACGAACAGACGGACAACTTTTGCGATGTCATAGGTATCCCTCCACTTACGTTTTGGGATCCCAAAAAAGTACACGGAAAGATTTTCTTACCAAATGGAGTGATAGCACATTCAAATGGAACAGGAACACTTGGCACATCAAGGAGTTATTAATTGGTTGGGGGAAAGTGGCAGAAAACAATTACGAGCGAATAGGAATTACTAATCTTAATACTACAGCACATTTTCTTCCTGCTTGATCCTAACATTACTCAAAATTAGCCAAGATTACTGAAACTGAATCAGCCTTCACGACATGTCAGTCAGTCCAACCACAGCTTTTCTTAATGAGAATACGGCTAATTGATCGGCAGAGATGATATAAACCTCTAAAACCAAATTCTTGAACGAAATGCATCAATGACAAACGTTTAGCTATAGTTTATTTTACATTTTATCCACATACCAACTAAATCTGTTGAGCTTGCGCAAAGTGGCCTTCTGAATTGCACATCTAAATAATGGGTTTCGGCAAAAAAAAACGGTGACCCCCCCCCTTCCTCCTCCCGTGCCAACAAAACCCTCTCGAAAACCCCGCGGGTACCAACACGGTCCATTCCCGGTACAGTGTTAAAGGACACCTGAATGAAGAGTACCAAGTATCATCCCTATCTGTATGACGTCCGTTAACATTGCCTGCAGAAAACCAAATCCAAATATGAAATACCGTTTCCAAGCTATGATTTTTGCTCCATTTTGCATCTGTCCTTATTTCAGTACCGAGCAATTTTAGAAATGAACAAATGTCTCCAATCGACCCTTCTTCTGGAAATTTTTTAACCAGATAAGTCCAAACGAGTATCTAGAAGAAATCTAATCCAGCGCTGTACAAGATTTGAATGAATTGCGCTTTTTGTCTTGGAGTCTGCAAGTGCAAACCTCCGGAAACAATCATTCCTATTTTGAAAACGTCACACTCAGGAGAAGAATGCTCTCCGTGTCCATGTCTGTAAATTCATTCTCCATGGTGTGTTCAAGTATGGTTTCATTGTTCAGGTGTCCTTTAATAAAAAGCAGCATATTTGTATTAAAAGTATATAGAGGCAGCGGAATCCGAGCCCTCGCCAGCCGTTTAAATTTAGCTCAGGTGTCTACGGAAAATCCTTAAAGTTTAACTGAAAAGGTCTTAGATAGAACAATCTAGTTAACCATCACTTATTCACTTTAATTGGCTTGAAGACCCGCTGAAAACGCGTTACTTTTTTGTTCTGCTGTTAAGGAATAATCTATTTTCAAATAGTAGAATTTCCGTGTGATTTTTCGTAAAACTATGCGCTTGTATTTTTGCTGTCTGCCTTATGAAAAAGATTTTGTGATGTTTTTGTTCAGACACTAAGCAATCTTCACCAATCTCACCACTTGCCCACTGAAAAGCCGCGTTCGTGTTGAGATTAAAATTTCCCACGTCATAGTAGAATTTACGCTGTGGGGACGGCCGCAAATATTCTGAACGTTGTAACTAGAGCAGATAGTGGAAAACACAAAAATTCCTTTGCAGAATCCAAATAATTCAGTGTATTCAATTAATTGACACACAAATAAGTTTGCTTTTCAGTTAAACTTTAAAGAAGCTTGAAAACCGGTGAAAACACGTTACTTCGTTGCTCCGCTATTCGTCAATGACCGATTTTCAAATACTGGAATACTCTTGATGACTATCTCTCCTTGCCGATGCAAAATCTCCGGCCTCTCCGGGTAGTTAGCGGAAGAAAGGCATAAGTGGTGTCATAGCTGGTCCCAAAGATCGCGGTGATTGATTGACACAGGATTTGAGTCGTTGAGTTCGAGTCGTACTCATACAGAGTATTTCCTTGTCTGACTTTTATGCTCTATGCGCTTTTATTTGTGCTGTATGCTCGACGAAAACCATTTACGGAAGTGTTCACACAGTGAACTTCCGTAAGCTGATCACTGGCCATTGAAACGCCGCGTATGTTTTGAGATTAAATTTTTCTGCGTCATAGTAGAAATTTGCGTTGTGAGGACGACTGTAGGTATACTCTATATGAATAAGTCCAAAACATGCTAGTGATTCTCAAGAAGAAGGAGTAAACGTCTCCCTAACGAATCAAACTCAACAACTCAAACCCTGTGCTAACCAATCACGGCGATCTTTGGAAGCAGATGTGATCTCGCTTCCGGCTCCTCCGCTAGGTACACGGGGATTTTGCATCGGAAGGGGAGTTAGTCATATTCTGAACGTCATTCTAGAGCAAATAGTGAAAAATAAAAAATCCCTTATCACAATCCAAAAATGTAGTTATTCAGTTAAATGAAACAAAAACAAGTTGGTTTTTCAGTTAAACTTTAAGTGCTTCCTGTCCAAACTGCGCTTTTTAATTTCTAATTTCCCCAACATATGCATTCGATGGGGGGGGGGGTCCGAGGGGAAGGTCGTCAGGTCTTTTTTTTTGCCTAGACCCAACTATTTTTAGGACCATGCCCCATTAATTTATAAGACGCAATACGTAGACTAGACCTTCCAGGGGTAGAATATTAATTTTTGTCGAATTCAAGATCACGGAACTGAAGTTCAGATTAAAATGGTTCCTCTTGGATAGCAATAAAACATCTGATCTCGGTGGGTTGTGCCGGCAGTAACGGACATGCAACTTACAACTACGAACGACTGGAGGGATTTAGAAGGGGCTTGGTAGCCTATCCAGGATCCGGATAAACGATTTGAAGAAAAACAAACCAGATATCCATAACGATTTGAAGAAAAAAAGCAGATATCCATATCGTTCTAGAAATTTTATAACTTTATAGTGAAATCCCAGGCATCTTCTTCCAAATCAGCTTTGCTAGTTGTTCCTTTACGCAACAGGTTCTCAAACGAACGCATCAGTCTCACTGGTATTCCTTTGATGATTTATTGAACCTCCATTTTTAGGCCCTGGGACGAAACCTTACAACGGAGATGCTGGCTTTTAATTCTCAAGTAAAGGCCTTCGAAGAAAATTTGCAGAACACCCTCAGGAAAGTCGGCTGCAGCGGCTCCACTATCAGCGTCGTTGACGGCAAATTCTGCCGGAATCAAAAGTGGTTCTACCCAGTCGGAGCCTACGTTGGAGGTGCTGACGACTTCTCGTCGAATAGCTTCCGCCTCACACGCCTCAAGATCTTCGGCCAGATGTGGAACCTGAAGTCAGCAGGAGGCAATCTCGCTATTTTCAGAATAAAAGATCTACCCACTCGTGTCACATCCGAAAACCTCAAACAGCTCACAGATATTGCTGAATCGATCGAAGTGCTTGTGCTTCTCGAAGTTGGTAAAATATCTGTGGATGAACTGACACAACTTCTTGAGTCTATCAAGGATAGCCCTGTGCTGGTCGGTGCGAGTATCAAAAGCAGTAGCAATGATTATCTTGAAAATCTCAGGACCATTGAGACGATACGATCCAGTTACCCGTTACTAATGTTCTCTATTACTTTTACCTGCAGAACAAGTTACCCGAGTTCGAATACCTGTCAACAGGACTGTTACAGGGCTGAAGTCGACCTTGACAATTGTATCAACTCCTGTGGCTCCTACAACTACAATCAGTATCTTGGCCGCCAATATCCCGACCAAAGCACGCGCTGCAACAACTACCCTGACCTCTCCATGAAAAAACAAATCGAAAGAACACTAGACTTCGTCATAGCCAACGACTTCGACTCCACTACCGCCATCTCTAGTCTAAAGACGATAGTTACCCTCCCAACAGTATTTCAAGGATTGAGAAAGACACCGAGCTTTGGCATGAGCGATGCTTCAGGATTCTTTGTTGACGCTGAAGTAACGGATAAATCTAGAGCACTTAAGACACTTCAGTCTTTGAGGGAAACGGTTGCCAAGTCAGCTTACGAGGGACTGACAAGCGCTTGATCTCTCCAGCCGTTTTTGTAGGGGGCATTAGTAGGGCTTTTGAAAGTTGTTACTATCTTATTCCTGAATTCAAAATTAAAGGCTAAAATGAGGGTGCAGGCAGGCTAACCAACCTTCCGACATCTGAATCTGCTCTTTCAACCTATTAAGACTCTTCCCGACTCCCGACTGAGATTTTCTCGAAGAACAACTTCAAGTCCATGTGTGATGCGATCAAGCGGGAATTATGAATACTAGCTTCAAGTCCATGTGTGATGTGGTAACGCGGGAATTATCTAATGTGTGTTTCTTCCGACTTTTTCTTGATCTGTCGTGGCGGAAACATTTCGACGATACAGCTTGTTATTACATCTGAATGAAAGATCATAAAATTTGAAGCCAAATCTGTTTCTCTTTTTTTCTTTTTTTTGCATTGCCGCGTAGCATCTTATCCGTTCTTCCTGTCCAATATGATTTGGCCTGGCTACTACGCTTCCACTTTCCCTCGGTGACGCCAACGGTCCTAACATCTAATATATTAAATTATTTTTTTATTTTATTTTTTAATGACCGACCTATATATATAACGTCACCTACTCTGTACATTTAATTTGTTTGAATTCTTTCTTATTCCCTCTTTTAACCCTCATTTCTCATTTTACCATTTTGAACACATCTTTAAAACCTTTTCTTTACCTTTTCCTTCCTTAATATCTCCTTTCCTTAAAATTTGTATTCATTTAAAACTTAACATTTACAAAAATACTATCCCACGTTATTTTTTTTGCAACCAAACCAAAAAGGGGTTTTTGTCCTGGAGACACAAATTTTGTTTTACCTCTTCGCACTTTTCAAAGGATGCCCTTCCGTCATAGGGAATCCCTTTTGCAGTGGCATTTCTTACAATCTTTTTCATTTCCGTCTCCGATACCAAAACCCTTTTTTTTGTATTTAAATAAATCTGTAAAACAAATAAAATAAAAACCAAAATAAAATATAAATAAACGTTCATCTGATCGTACTTTACATACAAAATTAATTAGTACGATTAAATGAAAAAACTTTTCTCAAGTTTCTCAAGAATGAGAGCAATGTGATTCCAAGCTGATTCCATGCAACCACGTGGTCCGTAGTCGGAAGGCCACGAACTGGAGATCTTTTAAACCAATCTTAAAGGACCTCTCTTGCTTATTCTGCCTTTTATTTTATCCCTAGCTTCCTTTTGGAATTATAATCTTCTGAAATCCTCGCCTTTCGCCATTGTTTCGTTTTTACCTAAGTCTTTTTAGCGGTTATTCGGCCGAGGCGAGTTTTGCCAGTTACGCATTGCAAACTTGGCCAAAAGCTTCAAGGTCCGCCAACAACTCTTTCACACTTAAGGATATGAGACGCTTCAAAGTGTTATTTTTCATGTTGGGAGACATGGTAGGCTATCAAGTCTATCTTTGTTTTGGGATTCTTTTCTTTTACTTGGTTTTCACACATATTAACCACGGCAAGTTCCGTTTTCAAACATTTTGGGCCAAAAGCCACCGAAGGTGATAAACGCTAACAAGAAAATCACTAATTTTTAAGTGGCAAGTAAGGGTATTTTCGAAAATCAATAGTTTTGAGCCATTTCGTCATGTCAAGATAATTTCTAGTATGAGTTGTGCTTTAACATTTCGAAACCGCGGACGGATTTTCCAGGCAGGTGAACGGCTCGTGGTTATTCAGAGAACCCAATCGACCCCAAGTGGGATCCCCAACAAGATAGCTTCAGGGGGTCTTATTTCTTGCCTTATATTTATGATATGTAGTTTGTGTAGTAAGAATAAATGAATGGATGAATGACATTCTTCAGATCCTGTAGTAAAGACTATTCACCCCATCTCAAAGATTTCATGTCAACTCTCGGCCTTACGAAATTTGGCAATAAAATTCCCTTTATATTACTCCACTACTCCTTCTCGGTGCTTCACATTAACAAGAGCTGAAAGCTATATGGTACTAACAACAGTTCGTATGTCAAGGCAGGATCTCTCTCCCGACATTCCTTTCATTAGAAGACGGGCTTGATCTAGTAATTCTAAAATGGTTATTCCACTCGTCGTCAACTCTTTCAGAATAGAAGTGTTGTCGTACTCTGGTTCGTCCCAAAACCCCTCCCTCAGCCCTAATATCGAACTTGACCTGATCTTTGACCAACCGAATCCTCACATCAAGTTTGAACAAAAGATTTCAACCCTTTCGAGAGTTATCGTGCTAACAGACAGACAGTCGGATGGACAAAATTTACGAAGTCATCGATATTCAAATTTGAAAGAATTTGGTATAACAAAAATTACTTCTTTGTTTGGCGTCGCAACCGTGGCTAGTCGAACAAGATCAAAGTGTCGTATATCAAAGTGTAACCAACGTGTACTTTCACCAGAGAGCTGGCTACACCTTGGTTCTTTTCAGTTAATCTGCCAGGAAATATTCAGGTTCTTGGCGATGACGAATTTCAGCCATTGTGTTGCGAGAGCAACACTTTGATTCTGTCCTCGTTTTTTTTTTTTTTTTTTTTTTTTCCTATGCCGCCGATTTCATTTTATTCCTGGTAACTGGGAAGAGTCTAACCTGTGCGGTTTTTACGGAAAGTGTGGACCTTAGGCCGGATTGATGAATATGACATTACATTTTGGAAAGCTCCGTAGAACTCTTGCCTGGGGCCAATAAGGATGGTTTTTGCTTATCCTCGAGCCAGAGCCTACGGTTTGCGAAGTGAAGTAGAGTTGTCTAGCCTATGTCAGAGAGGACTATCTGATGTTGTGTAGCGAACCTTTCGTTTCATCAAACCATGTTTCTGCTTTCGAGTGGAAAGCTCCGTTCTAGCACGCAAGCAGGCAGGCACCAGTTACAGATTGAAGATGGACTAAAATCTATAAGTGTTAAATATATGCGGCAGTTACCCGGCCCCAAAGCCAACATATTTTCTTTGAGTGATAGATAGAAAAATCCACACAGATAAAAAAGTGGCTTTTTCCCACGGGTCCGAAAGTGCTGCCATCTATTGTTTCTGTCCATGTCTGCGACGATTTCAGCTGAGTTTATCATTTTTTTTTTTTTTGCACTTAGGTTTGCGGTAGAGTAACGGTATCATATGTGCCTCTTAAACTTTAAAAGTTCTCTCATTGCTAAAGAAACTAGAGCTTATCCTTTGCTCCTTTCTAATTCGTGACGTTAGAAAGTTGGCCTACGGAAAAAAAGTCAACTTTTAAACGAAGACAGGTAGAATTTTTTTTTCGACGGCAATCGATAGCCATTGATGAGCTGATCAAAGTATATGTCATCCATTTTTTGGTACAAAAATTCCTTCATGAGAAACACCAGTTTGAAAATTTCAAAGGGGTTGACAACTTCAGTAGTAAGGTACACTGAAACCAAAAATAGGCGATACCAGTTATGAGACATGTAGGGGACTTTTAAGCAACAGTCTACTGTTAGCTCATAATCATCTTCGGTAATGAGGGTTTTGCGGCTTTTGCTAGTTGGTGTACCTGTTATTTGTTTCCGGTGTATTCGATGGTAAGAACAATTTGGTTCCCAATGGTAAGATATGCAAGGGACTTGTAAGTAATAATCGGCTGTTATGCTACAATCATGTTCTGCGATGATGGGTTTGCAACTTTTGCTAGCTGGTGTACCCATTATTTGTTTTCGGTTAACTTAATGTATATCACGGGAGAGGGACTTGTAAGTAGGAATCGGTTCACGAGCCTACATATCTTCTATGAGTGATAAATAGAAAAATTTACAGAAACAAAAAGTGGCTTCTTCCCACGGGTCCGAAAGTGCTGCCATCTATTGTTTCTATCCATTTCTGTGCGCGATTTCAGCTGAGTTTATCGTTCGTTTTTTGTACTTGGGTTTGCGATAGAGAAATGGTATCACATATGCCTCTCAAACTTTAAAAGTTCTCTCATTGCTAAAGAAATTACAGCTTATCCTTTGCTCCTTTCTAGGCGGTGACGTTAGAAAGTTGGCCTATGGCAAAAAAGTCAACTTTTGAACTAAGACAGGTAGAATTTTTTTTTCGACGGCAATCGATAGCCGTTGATGACCTGATCTAAGTATATGTCATACATATTTTAGTACAAAAAATCCTTCATGAGATACACCAGTCGTAAATTTCAAGGGGTTGACAACTTCAGTAGTAAGATGCACACTGAAACCAAAAATAGGCGATACCAGTTGTGAGACATGTAGGGGACTTGTAAGCAACAGTCGACTGTTAGCTCATAATCATCTTCGGCGATGAGGGGTTTGCAGCTTTTGCTACTTCGTGTACCTGTTATTTGTTTGCGGTGTATTCCATGGTCCAATGGCAAGATATCAAGGGACTTGTAAGTAATAATCGGCCGTTATGCTAAAATCATCTTCAGCGATGAGGGGTTTGCAACTTTTGCTAGCTGGTGTACTTGCTAGTTGGTGTACCTGGTATTTGTTTCCGGTGTATTCGAAGGTAAGAAAAGTATGGTTCCCAATCATAAGACATGATAGGGACTTGTAAGTAATAATCGGCTGTTATGGTACACTCATCTTCAGCGATGAGGGGTTTGCAACTTTTGCTAGCTGGTGTACCCATTATTTTTATCCGGTGAACTTCGATGTCTATCACGGAAGAGGGACTTGTAACTAAGAATCGGTTCACGAGGGGCTAGAAATTTTTGCAAACTGGTGCATATTGTATGCGATTTCTATAAATCTGACGGTAAGAAAGTTTGTATCGATGGTCCATCGCTGTAACCTAGGGGTACAAACGATAATGTAAAACAATGAGGTAGTTCGTAATAACTAATAGTGTCATCTGTGGTATTATAATCCTGAAAAGTTACGGATAGCTTTATAATACCGACTAGATTATATTAGATATTGTTCCAAGTTTTCATCCGTCACGATGTCTACGATTGAAACGGATAAAGTTCAACTGACTGTAAAGTCAATTTAGTCCCTTTTTCCGGCATTCTTTGTTGTTGTTAGGGCAATCGATAGCCCTTGATGAGCTGATCAAAGTTTATGTCATCCATTTTTTTTAACAAAAATCCTTCATAAGATAAACCAGTTTGAAAGTTTCAAGGGGTTGACAACTTCAGTAGTAAGGTACACATTGAAACCAAAAATAGGCGATATGTGTTTGTTGTTAGTGATCCTGAAAAGTTACGGATAGCTTTATAATACCAACTAGATTATATAAGATATTTTTCCAAGTTTTCAATGGTCACGATGTCTAGAAAAGGATAAAGTTCAATTTAGTCCCTTCTTCCGATATTCTTTTGCTGTTGTTTTTTCAACGCTGAAGACTAGCTTTTGATCATTTTATTATTCTTTTTAGAACATACAGTTTTAAAAGCTTCAATAAGTTGACAACTTCAGCATTTAACCGACAGCGAAGGAAAAAAACCAAAGTGTTGCTCTCGCAACACTTTAGTCGGCGAAGCCGGACAAAGGTTGCCGCAACACTTCACGTTGCCCAGGCAACGTAGGTCTAGTTCGAGTTTGAGATGGGGAGTTATGAAAAATTCAGTCAGTTCGTTTTGAGTTGGAGCTGTGGAAGGTCGTTGTCGGAGAGCATGAAAAGTTAAGTGCTCAGGTATATACATAAATCTTTTGGTACCTTTATTTCTTAAGCGTAAATACACATTTATGTTTTCTATAAATGATTATCGAAAATGATTAACGAGGTTGACACTAGCTTAGAGATAAAGAAAAAGTTGTTGCTGGCACGTTACTTTGTACCGCTAAGCATGGTCCACACCGCTCGGGGACCATGTACAGGTTAGCGTTGCATACAAGGCCGTATCCAGGGGGGGGGTTTAGGGGGTTGAACCCCCCCCCCCCCCCCAAAAAAAAAAAATACACAAAAATAGTCATTTGTACAGGCTTTTCCCTCTGATCTATGTTATATGTCTTTTCTGTCTGTCTATGTCTTTTTTGTACTTTTTTGTCCGACCCGCAGGCACCCCCCCCCCCCGAAAAAAAAATCCTGGATACGGGCCTGGTTGCATAGCATATTCGTAACAGTGGGTTAAGAGCTCAAGGGGGCATTTAGGCTCCATTACAAAAGGCGAATATGTACTGTACTTTCAGTTCAGTTTAGTTCAGTTTTATTCAATTCATAAATATATGAAAAAAATAAGCGCCGACCCCTACAAAGTTCCATGCCGCGTTACACTTTCTCTTCCAGACTATCCGGTCTTGTCTTCCTCCGAAGACAAAATAGTTTCGACATGCTCACTACCCCTGAATCGACTATCTTATTATCTTGATAAAGAAAAAAAAATTCTATTTCACAATCTCATTGAAATCAGATCAGTGAAATCAGTGGAAATAACTTAATTTACCCCACTCGCGGATTTCAAGCAAACACGCGGTCCTAATCGGACAGGCCATGACCCGGATACTAGTTCAAGCTATCGAAAAATCTCACTAGTTCGAAACAGATGCCGAATTTCGTCATTTTCTACGAAGATGTTTAGTGAGTTTTTGGCTCCGCCAGAACCAAGATGAAACTTTTTGCTTTTGTTTTGGTTTTTGCATGTTCTAAGGAATTACTTTGTGACAAAGTGCCCGAGGGCGAAGAAGCAGCAAGCGAGAGTGTCGAAACCGCAAGAAACGGTCAGACGGACGATGATGGAAAGGTGCTGTCGGTGCTTGAGGAAATACTCCGGAAGGTTACTTTATTACAACAAGGTATGTAACGTAAAGTGCAAATCGCTACACTGGAATGAAACTATCCTACGTCCAAATGGGCTCCGATTGAAACTATCCTACCTCCAAATGCGCTCCGATTGAAACTATCCTACCTCCAAATGTGCGCCGATTGAAACTATCCTTTGTCCAAAACAGCTACTTTTCAGGAGAGCTATTTGAAGTTTTTAACATTATTTTATTATACTTTAGAATGGCAATATCTTAAGTCCAAACAAACTATCCTATGTCCTTCAGCTCATCAGAATCTACTGCTTGAAACAAAAACAAACCAAAAAAGGACATAGAATAGTTTCACGGCGTGATAAAAGCAACTGTGCAACATAGGAAAAGGAAGAAAAAGACGATTTGGAAGACATCTAGCGGCGTGTTGCCAATTCTGACTGCAAATTCGGATTCAGCACACAATTTCGCACAAGATAGACTACTAAACCATTTTTTCCATTTTTGGACATAGGATAGTTTCAATCGGAGCACATTTGGAGGTAGGATAGTTTCAATCGGAGCACATTTGGAGGTAGGATAGTTTCAATCGGAGCCCATTTGGACGTAGGATAGTTTCATTCCAGTGTAGCGAAATATTTCTAGTAAAAGAAAAGTCTTGCTGGGCAAGACAGGTTTTGATGGGATCCCAAAGGGGAATATCCAGGGGCGTCGCAAGTGCATTTTCGGTTGGGGGGGGGGGGTGCAGAGCCAAAATTTTACCGAATCTTTCAAAAATGTTACCGAATCCTAGAACTAAGAATTCGAGCTTTAAATTATGGAACAGAAACCATTACGTAGGAAGAGCAATAATAAAGGGCAGCGTAATAATAATAATAATAATAAGCCAACTAATAAGCGGCGTTTTGGAGAAGCCCACCCCGATGAAAAATTTGTAGCCTGCGTAGTAGTATGGTGGTAGTATGAAAACGTTGCATGTAATACTATGTAATAGCAAAGAATACTATTATTTAATGTACCTCAGACTGGTCCAATCTTATGTAGTAGTATCCAGTGGCATCCTGTTTTGCCATAGTAGCATCCAGTCTTGCTAATAGTAGCATATAGTAGTATGCAGTAACACGGTAGCCTTGAAGTAGAAGCATGTAGTAGCATCGTTAGTACTGCATGCAACTTTTTCGTACTACTTCATAGTACTATTTTGAGATAAATTTTTCATCGGGACATGGAGAATATATTGCAGGTCATGATTGCAGTAACAGCTTCTATCCAGTATAGCCAATAGAAAATTAAATCGAGCGTCGCAGGCGAAAAATTTTCGAAATCCTTTTTTGTTTCTGTAGGACCGGATGGAGCGACGTTCCCGCAGCAGCAGCAGCAACTGTAGTCTAGTCAATATACTACCTATAATCACATAAAGTGAGCGCCGCAGGCGAATTTTTTGTTTGCTTTTTCCTGCCAAATTTAATTTCCATCCAAATTCTACCTTTTTAATGTTTCGAAATCTCAATCCTAAAACTGTCTTAAAAACCCCCGTCAAATGACGCACCCTTCAACAAAACAGAGAATATTACGAAAAGTGCTGCAGACGGAATTTTCGAAATATGTATGATTAGATATTCTTTTTGGGATCCAAAATAAAAGTGAGGACTGTCGATGATATCATAGATCATCCCTTTTGTCTGCGACCAGTGCTTCACTCGACCTCTTCTGAGTTTCGAGGTTCGTGGCAACTTCCAAATCCTGGAAATTATAACTAATAAATTACCGAATCCCAGTTATTATACCGAATAAGTTTAGACCGATATCATGTTCGGGATTCTGTATAACTACCGTATCCCCGTTATTATACCGAATTGTTTTGGTATCGAAAGACTACCGAACAATATTCATATTCGGTATACTTTCGTTGAAACTGGAACAAAGTCGAGATTCGTGGTTAACTTCCTAATCCTGGAATTATACTGAATAAATTACCGAATCCCAATCTTGATACCGAATAATTTCGAACCAACAGCTTATTCGGGATTCTGTGTAACTACAGAATCTCCATAAATATACCGAATAGTTCCGGCATCGAAAAATTACCAAATGATTTCAGTAAATTCTCTCACCAAATTCGTGATAACTACCAAATACTGGCAACTATACCGAATCCCGATCATTATACCGAATAGATTTGTAAAGATACCCTATTTAGGATTCTGTATAACTACCGAATCCCCGTAAATATATCGAACAGTTCTGCTATCGAAAAAATACCGAATCTCAAAAAGGTGGGGGGGTGCTGCACCCACCCACCCCCTTGCGACGCCCCTGGGAATATCTGTCGATCTTTCTTAATACAGGTAACCAGGTCTTGCATGCCAAACCCCTTATACATTTGACATCACTGTAACATACACTGAACAACAACCACTAAGTCACACTTCCCAGCTAAAAGCATGTCAAACAATCAGACTCGAAACGTCTTTTGACTAGATTCCGACAGGACTATCCATCCGAGGCGAGAATTAACAATACACCCTTATTCAGCTTGTCTTTTTTGGGTACACCTACCTCCTCCAACCAAATTTTATCGACATGAGAGTTTTATTTTACTTCTTCGAAATATCCGGTTTGGGTCGGACTATGGTCGAACTACTTGTCCGGTGGGAAAATAAAGATCATATTTTGATTCAACATATACTGTAAGCCCTTTATCGATCCTCCGATCGACGTGAATAATTTGTTTACTTCGATCAAATTTCCTGTTTCTGTCGGATGTCGGATGAACTAATTACCCATAATTACTAATCACCGGATTTCGGGAAAAGTACTTGTCCAACGAAGAAGAAAAAATTCAAAAACAGATTCAACATGTCTCTGTACATCTGTTCGAAATTTTATTCAACTTCACCTAGTACAAATTTCCGTTTTTTCCGGACCCCGGGCGAATTAATGTGTCGGGTAAGAAAATGAAGTTCAGTTCTGGATTTAGCATTTCTCCTAACACATAATTGTGTTGCGAGAGCAACACATTGGTTTTGTCCTCGTTTTTTTTTTTTTTTTTTTTTTTTTTCCGATGACTCCGATTTCATTTTATTCCTGGTAACTGGGAAGGGTCTAACCTGTGCGGTTTTTACGGAAAGTGTGGACCTCAGGCCGGATTGATGAATATGACATTACATTTTGGAAAGCTCCGTATAACTCTTGCCTGGGGCCAATAAGGATGGTTTTTGCTTGTCCTCGAGCCAGAGCCTACGGTTTGCGAAGTGAAGTGGAGTTGTATAGCCTATGTCGGAGAGGACCATCTCAAGTTGTGTAGCGAACCTTTCGTTTCATCAAACCATGTTTCTGCTTTCGAGTGGAAAGCTCCGTTCTAGCACGTTAGCAGGCAGGCACCAGTTTCAAATTGAGGATGGACTAAAATCTATAAGTGTTAAATATATGTGGCAGTTACACGGCCCCACAGCCAACATATCTTCTTTGAGTGATAAATAGAAAATTTACAGAGACAAAAAAGTGGCTTTTTCCCATGGGTCCGAAAGTGCTGCCATCTATTATTTCTATCCGTGTCTGCGACGATTTCAGCAGAGTTTATCATATTTTTTTTTTGCACTTGGGTTTGCGGTAGAGTAACGGTATCAGATGTACCTCTTAAACTTTAAAAGTTCTCTCTTTGCTAAAGAAACTAGAGCTTATCCTTTGCTCCTTTCTAAGTCGTGACGTTGGAAAGTTGGCCTGCGGCAAAAAAGTCAACTTTTGAACTAAGACAGGTAGAATTTTTTTTTCGACGGCAATCGATAGCCATTGATGAGCTGATCAAAGTACATGCCATCCATTTTTTGGTACAAAAATTCCTTCATGAGATACACCAGTTTGAAAATTTCAAAGGGGTTGACAACTTCAGTAGTAAGGTACAGTGAAATCAAAAATAGGCGATATCAGTGATGAGACATGTAGGGGACTTTTAAGCAACAGTCGACTGTTAGCTAATAATCATGTTCGGCAATGAGGGGTTTGGAGCTTTTGCTAGTTGGTGTACCAGTTATTTGTTTCAAGTTCTCATCCGTCACGATGTCTACGATTGAAAAGGATAAAGTTCAACTGACTGCAAAGTCAATTTAGTCCTTCTTCCGATATTATTTTGCTGTTGTTTTTACAACGCTGAAGAATAGCTTTTGATCATTTGATTATTTTTTTAGAACATCCCCTTTTAAAAGCCTCGATAAGTTGACAACTTCAGCATTAACCGACAGCGAAGAAACAAAACCATGTAGGGGACTTTTAAGCAACATTCGACTGTTAGCTCATAATCATCTTCGGTAATGAGGGGTTTGCAGCTTTTGCTAGTTGGTGTACCTGTTATTTGTTTCCGGTGTATTCGATGGTAAGAACAATTTGGTTCCCAATGGTAAGATATGCAAGGGACTTGTAAGTAATAATCGGCTGTTATGCTACAATCATCTTCTGCGATGATGGGTTTGCAACTTTTGCTAGCTGGTGTACCCATTATTTGTTTTCGGTTAACTTAATGTATATCACTGGAGAGGGACTTGTAAGTAGGAATGGTTCACGAGGGGCTAGGAAGTTTTGCAAATGGGTGCACATTGTATTCGATTTCTATAAATCTGACGGTAAGAAAGTTTGTGACGATGGTCTATCAATGTAACCTAGGATTAACTTTTTACACAACGGATACAAACGAAAATGTAAAGCAATGAGGTAGTTTCATAATAATTAATAGTGTCATCTATGGTACTTTAATCCTGAAAAGTTACGGATAGCTTTCTAATACCAACTAGATTATATAAGATATTGTTCCAAGTTTTCATCCGTCACGATGTCTACGATTGAAAAGGATAAAGTTCAACTAACTGCAAAGTTAATTTAGTCCCTTCTTCATATATTATTTTGTTGTTGTTTTTACAACGCTGAAGAATACCTTTTGACCATATGATTAATTTTTTAGAACATCCCGTTTAAAAAGCTTATGCTATAATCATCTTCAGCGATGAGGGGTTTGCAACTTTTGCTAGCTGGTGTATCCATTATTTGTTTCCGGTGAATTTGTTATCAATCACGGGGGAGGGACTTGTAAGTAAGAATCGGTTCACGAGGGGCTAGAAATTTTTGGAAATTGGTGCAGATTGTATTTGATTTCTGTAAATATGACGGTAAGAAAGTTTGTATCGATGGTCTATCGCTATAACCTAGGATTAACTGTTAACGCAACGGGTACAAACGATACGGTAATGTAAAACAATAAGGTAGTTTTGTAATAATTAATAGTGTCATCTATGGTATTTTAATCCTGAAAAGTGACGGATAGCTTTATAATATCAACTAGATTATATAAGATATTGTTCCAAGTTTTCATCGGTCGCGATATCTACGATTGAAAAGGATAAAGTTCAAATGACCGCAAAGTCAATTTGGTCCCTTCTTCTGATATTGTTTTGTTGTTGGTTTTACAACACTAAAGAACAGCTTTTGATCGTGTGATTATTCTTTTTAGAACATACCATTTTAAAAGCTTCGATAAGTTGATAATTTCAGCACTTAACCGACAGCGAAGAAACAAAACCAAAGTGTTGCTCTCGCAACACTTTAGTCGGTGAAGCCGGACAAAGGTTGCCGCAACACTTCACGTTGCCCGGGCAACGTAGGTCTAGTTTGAGTCTCACATAAGCTTGAAACAAATATTTATTTCATCCTTTAATTTGACAAGACCAAAGGTTGCGACGGGATCCAAAAATTCAGTACTTGGTCCAGGCAATTGCGTTTTGTAGAAAAGCCTATCCGGTCTTTGCCTGACCGCTTGAAAATTTTTACTATTAAACTTTAGAAACAGATTCACGCCAATGGCTAATCATCTCAGAAAACCAAGTTCAGGTACGGATCCAGCATGTTTTCATACAGGATTTTATTA
Organism: Branchinecta lynchi; assembly: GCA_023053575.1. Taxonomy (NCBI): domain Eukaryota; kingdom Metazoa; phylum Arthropoda; class Branchiopoda; order Anostraca; family Branchinectidae; genus Branchinecta; species Branchinecta lynchi. The sequence goes on from JAKZAP010000003.1 coordinate 22,736,553, forward strand.
AGACGCGGTTACCCTGCCTTGCTGCTATGGAAATACTATTAAGGAAGGACCACTCTCTTCACAGAAAGTTGCATCTTGCGTCCGGAAGGGTCACCTTACTTCACCCCAAAACTGAAGGAATTTTACAGCTGGATGCTGTCAAGCAACACCTCTATGAACAGGCTCGATGCAGCTCTACTGGTATTCGTCACTGAGGAACACGCCAGAACTCTTGAAGATATGAGGCGATACGCAAATAGAATGACCTTAAATAATCTCGAAGAAAGCAAGTCCAACCTACTTACTTTAAAGGTAAGAACAGCAAAAACTTGACCAATGGAAATGGGGTTGCAGGGTAGCGAGCAGCACCGGGAGCAAATGTAGAACTGTTTCTACCCCAAAACGCCAAAATTCGTCTCAAGGGTCACAACTCGCCACGATCATGCGTCACTGAGTGACTGTAATCATACTCCACTGCCTAAAGAACAAGACCTAAGGTTTCAAAGGTTTGTTTTTAAAATGCTCCTAAGCTGGGATTTGATCCCAGGACCCTCTGCTTACATGGCAGGCGCTCTTACCATCTGAGCTACAGAGGGGCTTGTGAACAAAGTGTACCAGACTATTGTAGTGGTTTGCGAATCGAAAGCGGTCTTATCAACTATGTATCTGGGGCTTGTTCGTCTCACCAAGTTTCATCCCGATCCATTCATTCTGAGCATGTCACACGATTTCCGGTTCCCCCCTCCAACTCCAACCAAGTCACCGGATCCATTCCGGACTTGAGGTGTGACATCTGAGACAGAAGGTCTTTCCAAGTATTAAGTTTCATTAAGATCCGATTCCCCGTTCAGAAGTTAAAAATACGTCAAGATTCCGGATTCCCCATCCCTCCCCCCCCCCACGGTGGTTGAATAGGGGAAGTGACTATTTTCAAGTTAGTTTTGTACGGTCCCTAATATGCCTGCCAAGTTTCATCGCCCTAGCGCTTCTGGAAGTACCCTAACTCGAGATGAGTGGCCTGACAGACAGACATACAGACCGAAAAGTGATCGGTATATGGCACTTGATCGAATCTGCAAGCACCATGAAAACTATTTCTGGTTATTTGTCACGGTATAAGTCCCTTGCGTTAAGTGCCATCCATGTATTCTTATTTCGAAGGGGTCCCAAAAATTTAATATTTGGTCCAGACAATTGGGTCTAATTGTCTTCACCGGACTTTTACTCTTAAAATTTAGAAACAGCTTACGGCCAAATAGTGTGTTTATTATTATACCTCATATCTCTTTTGACGAAACAGATCGAAACTTCCTGCCCTACTTCTGCAAATTTCCGGTTTCGGCCGGATTCCGGAACTATTAGTATGGCAAAAAAATAAACATCTCCATACCCCTATTTTGAACATATAATCAACTTCAGATAATACTTCAACTTATATAACAAATTTTCCGGTTTCGGCCGGATTCCGGAAGAACTACATTTCCGGGTAAAAAATGATTGTCACATACGGATTCATTCATCTCTTCTTACCCTTGAATCGGACATCTAATTAACCAAAAATAAAACTTATGCTTTTAACAAATTTTCCGGTTTTGGCCAGATTCCAGGCGAACGACTTGTCCGTGTAGAAAATGATTTTCATATAAGTGTTCAGCATGCCTTCTTACCCCTAAATCGAACTTCTAATCAACATCAAAATAAAACTTTTACTTTCAACAAACTTTCCGGTTTCGAATACTCTTGAGCCCAAGCTGACTTTGAAACATTTATTCAAACATTGTTTGAATAAATGTTTCCGGTTTTGGCCGGATTTTGGGCGAACTACTTGTCCAGCGAGAAAAGGGTTTTCATATTCGTCTTCATCATGTCTTCTTACCACGTAATCGACTATCTCGTTAGCTATTTTAAAATATTTTGTTTGCCCCTTAATTTGAACCCCTTCCCCACCCCTAGATATAGGGCTACAGTGTCCATGTACGAATTCTACTTTTCCCTTGACCCAAAGAAACCTCACACCAAGTTTCATCAAAATATCTCATTCCTTTCGAGAGTTATCGTGCTCACAAACGGACGGACAGACGGACACCTTTTGCGATATCAGAGGTATCCCTCCACTTACGTTTTGGGATCCCAAATATCAATCTGAAACCTCTCAGTAATCTTGCGAATCCTCACCATTTCTGTTTTGCCTTTTTGCAAAAACAAGACCAAAGGTTTCGATGGGATCCCAAAAATTCAGTAGGCTATCTGATCCAGACAACTGGGTCTTGTCTTAGCCAGATCCAGTCATCGCTACACCCCTTGAACATTTTTACAATTAAAATTCAGAAACAGATTAAGGCCAAATAGCTAGTCATCTGAGAAAACCAAGTTCAGATATGGATTCAGCATGTGTGTTTACCCCTATAAGTCATATCTGTTTTGACGAAAACTTCCTGCCACTTCTGTCAATTTCCTGGTTTCGGCCGAACTCCAGAACTACTTGTCCGGCGAAAAAAGAAAGCTCAAAAACGAACTCAGGGTATCTTCTTTCCCCATTAATGAACATATAATCAACTTCAAATAAAAATTTAACTTATAACAAATTTTCCAACTCCAGCCGGACTCCGGTCGAACTAAATTTCCGGGTACAATATGATTGTCAAACACGGATTCAGCATCTCTCCTTACCCTTAAATCGGTTATCTAATCAGCTAGAAATAAAACTTAAGCTTCTAACAATTTTCCGGTTTTGACCGGATTCGGGGGGAACTACATGTCTAGGTAGAAAACCTTTTCACATAAGTGTTCAGCATGTCTTCTTGCCCTAGATCGAACATCTAATCAACGCCAAATAAAACTCTTAACTTAAACAAACTTTCCGGTTTGGACCGGATTCCGGGCGAACTACTTGTCCGACGAGAAAATGGTTTTCACCATCGTTCTCAGCATGTCTTCCTACCCCTAAATCAAACATTTAATCAACTTCAAATAAAACTTTTACTTTTAACAAACTTTCCGGTTTTGGCAAAATTCCGGGCGAACTACTTGTCCGATGACAAAATGGTTTTCACCATCGTGTTCAGCATGTCTTCTTACCTCATAATCGACTATCAAATTAGCTGTTTCAAAATATTTTGTTTGCCCCTTAATTTGAACCCCCTCCCCCACCCCTAAATGTAGGGCTACAAAGCCCATCTACGAACTTGACTGGTCCGACAACCCAACGAATCCTCACACCAAGTTTCATCAAAATATCTCATTCCCTTCGAGAGTTATCGTGCTTACAGACGGACAGACGGACGGACGGACGGACAGACGGACAACTTTTGCGATGTCATAGGTATCCCTCCACTTACGTTTTGGGATCCAAAAAAAAAGGTTAGCCTATCGTTTCTAAATATCCAAAGTATCGACAATTCTCCTTTCACGGAAATTTGAGTATTAGGGATTCGGTAAGTTCATTTCAAAAGCACAGAATAAGCTTGAAGAGTTGCTAGAAGAAAACAGCCGATATTTTTGCAGTCCGATTAGCGTAGGTTCAAGTATTGTTTTTATGTATTTGTGTGAGCTTTGGGTATATTTGTCATATTGGACTTTTTAATGCTTTTTCTTCTATTTTCTCTTGTTTTGTACGCCGTCTTTGCTATTTCGTAGTTGTATAAGTGTTTACTCTGTACCTAGTAGTTGAGGAATGAGGTCCAAATAATAAGGATAAGATGCTTAACAGAAGAATTTGTTGACATGAACGGTCGCATTTTCACCATGGTGAAAAATTAAACGATCCCTTAACACAATCCAATAGTGAATTAGTTAAATGATAAAAAAAAAAAGTTGGATTTTCACTTACACATTTCGTTGTATTATTTTAATTTCTAGGTTCAATCGATTAAACATATGCAACCTGTCAGGTTTAGATCCGTGCTTTAGCGGCTGGTGGAGTTTAGACATATCAGATCCGGTGTCTGTGGGTATCCGGTCATCCCGGAAATTAGTGAAGAGCAGAACTTCCGGACTTTGCAAGGTTTTAGACGATGCTTGTAATAGCCTATGTTTCAACTAAGATTCATGTGTGTCCCTTACCCTTTGGCTTCGGTAGGGGTGATATTAAGGAGTCGAGATTTCCCTTTACGAGTGAAAGAAAAGAAATCGTAGATTATAATTTTTCTCTGCAATTCTTCTACTACCCAATCCTCTAGCTGTTCTTGATGTTCAATCAACTTTGCTAATTGCACTGTGTTCTTCTAACTGAAAATTTTTTGAAAACTGAGTTAACTATATCACCGGAAAGAACATAGCACAATTTAACAGAATACTAAATTAGCTAAGTGTTAAATAAAGACATGACCACCATCTAGCAGGTAGATTAATTTTTAACTTTCTGAGTTCCTACTTTCTTCATGCACAAAACTGTGCCCAACAATTATGAAAATGTAGTTCTGAAGAATACAGTACAATTATTACCTTGTGTAACAGGTTCACAATCGAACGCACCATCTTCACCAACGCCCATCGATGATTTAAATTCAAAACCTTAATTTCTAGAACCTGGGACGAAACCTTACAACGGAGATGCTAGCTTTTACTTCTCAAGTAAGGGCCTTCGAAGAAAATTTGCAGAACACCCTCAGGAAAGTCGGCTGCAGCGGCTCCACTATCAGCATTGTTGACGGCAAGTTCTGCCGGAATCAAAAGTGGTTCTACCCAGTCGGAGCCTACGTTGGTGGTGCTGACGACTTCTCGTCAAGCAGCTTCCGCCTCACACGCCTGAAGCTCTTCGGACAGATGTGGAACCTGAAGTCGGCAGGAGGCAATCTCGCCATCTTAAGGATAACGAACTCACCCAGTCTTACCACATCTGAAAACCTGAAACAGCTAATCGACGTAGCTGAATCTATCGAAATATTTGTGCTTCTTGAAATTGGCAAAATATCTCTCAATGAACTGACAGAGATTCTTGAGTCTATCAAGGACAGCCCAATGCTGGTAGGTATGAGTATCAAAAGCGATAGACAGCACTATCTTGGAAGTCTTAGGACGATTGAGACAATAAGACCAAATTACCCTTTACTAATGTTCTCTCTTACCTTCACCTGCAGAACTACTTACCTGAGTTCAATGAGCTGCGAACGGGGTTGCTACAGCACTGAAACCGACCTCGATCGTTGTCTCAGCTCCTGTAATTCTCCATACGAACCTTATTTGGACGACGATTACTACGAAGCAAGCACGAGCACGAGCTGCGACAACTACCCTGACATTTCCATGAAAAGCAACATTGAGCGGGCACTAGACTTCGTCATTGCCAACGACGTCGACTTCGACCCAGCCATCACTAGTCTAAAGGCGATAGTTAACCTGCCAACAGTGTTTCAAGGACTAAAAAAGGCAGCGAGCTTTGGTGTAAGCAATGCTCCAGGCTTCACTATCGATGCTGAAGTAACGGATAAATCTCACACACTAAAGCTACTTCAGTCTCTCAGGGATATGGTTGAGAGGTCCTACTACGAAAGATTGACAAGCGCTTGATGCGTTTCTAAGTGTCGGTGTTTTTTTGTTGTATGGCTTTTATTAGTGGTTCCTACCTAATTCAGAAATTTCGAATTAAACCATGCTTTTCCATTTCACCATCATTCAAGATTGAACCTTGAGGGCTGACCAAGTCATACACAAATTCTCAATTTTTGGCAAAACTCGAACATCAGGGTATACCCCCACCGTATGAGAACAGTACCTGAAAGTTGGATTGCGGTGCTCTTGAGCAAGGGGAAAGAATCCACATGAAAACCTGTAAAATCCGTAATCTGGTAAGCCCTTTCCCTGTAATCTCGGGAAGATTTTTGAAGGACAAATTTAGCTAGCGTATGAAAATAAAAAGTTGAATATGTCTCTCGATAATTTGTCTTGGGTTTGTATGGCCCAAGAGCCATAGGGGCCCTTCACAGGATTGCCCTTAAACCGGACTGGGTCCAGACACTTTGTGGGGATAGTTGGAGGAAGATTCTGGTTTGGGGTGTTTTTACAATACCATATCAGGGACCCGATTAAACCGACTTGGTAATAGTTATCTTCTTGATCCTATCATCATGGGGCGAGTGGAGGGAGGGGGAATCCGGAATATTGAGTCATGCATAATTTTCGAACGGGGTGGCCGGATTCCAATGAAATTTAATTATCAACAAAGGACATGTCTGTGATGTTCTTTTTCCCCTCTGGACCAGATCGTGACTAGCTTAGACTGGAAGGAGAGGGATGGAACAAGCACTTGATAAAACATGGCAGGCATATCAGGGACCCCATTAAACTGACTTAATTTTTGGTAAAATGCACCAATACCAGGATATCTCCCAACGTATGGGCACAGGACCTGGACGTTGGACTACAGTGCTCTGGAGCAAGGGGACAGTAACCACATGAAAACCTGTAAAATTCTTTATCTGTAAATCTCTTTCTCTGTATACTCGAGTGATCGGGACCGGTCTTGGTGGGAAGAAAAAGCATTAGCCCTAGGGACGCGTCAATTTATAGAACCGAAGCGGATCCGGGGACTACCGTGAGAGCTGGAGGGAGGGGGTAAATATCGTGACATGGATAGTCTGGAACAAGTGATCTTGTTTTAACGGAACTTGAACATCTTAAAGAGCATATGTTGCAAAGTGCTTAAAATACTTTTGATCAAACGATACATTTTCATGATCCTGAAGACCCCATAATCATTTTGCTTCAAGGGGTTTGTTTACAAATGAGCCTATCCTAACCGCAAAGTGATCAACAAGGTTCCATGATGATTTGTGCCTCAAGGTTTATCTCTAGTGCCCTTAAAGGGGGAATCTTAACCGAAAAGTGAAAAAAAAACTACATATTTATGATCCCCAAGGTCCCTTGCTCATTTTTGCCTCAAGGGTTTTCTTCCAAATGAATTCTTTAGAGTCTTTAGAGCCTATGATCATTTATTCCTTAAGGGATCTGATGACAAAAGATTTCCTTGCCCCCTAAAGTGAGCATCATCAAGATACTTTGACACTCAAGTTAGTTGATTGGGCGGCGTAACTCGATATTAGGGATGGGGAGGGTTTTCAGATTAAGGGTTGAAACAAATATTTTTTTTTTCAAGATGATATGATATGGAAACATGCTTAATCCAGCTATGAAACTCTTATTCTCGCCGCATAAGTAGTTCGCCCGAAATCCGACAAAATACGGAAATTTGGTAGCAGTAGAAATGTAGGCTATTCTGAAGTCGATTGGAGCGTCGATATCGAGATGAGAATGCATGCTAAACCATATCTGAAGTTTCTTTTCCTGTCGGACAAGTAGTCGGACCGGAATCCAGTCATAGACAGAAATTCAGTAGAAAAAAAAAACGTTCTGAAGTCAATCGGAATCTGGAACATCGATACAAGGGTAAGAATAGGTACTGAATCCATACATGATCTTTCTTGATAACCGAAGTATCAAACTAATTGTATAGAAGTAAAATTATATGTAGATGGAGGTAAGAATTTTCACCTTCAAATTTTGGAAGGGGAAATGGGCTTAGAAAATTAGCGGCATACAAATCCTATATCCAAACAAAACCGAAGTTTATCAAAATGCAGAAAAAAACCCTTTCCTGTCATCGCCCCACCGAGCAGGAAAAACACCAGCCGTGTCTTAAATCTTGCGACTAGTCGGTAGAAGCTTCAGTTAATTATTGAAGGTTTGTTCCTTCTCCAAACTTGACCCTGAAGTTTGACAGCCTGACGAGGACCCTTGCAAAGAAGACCGAAATATCGCTGTCAAAGCATCGAAGCTGAAATATCCGTTTTTATGCATTGTTGGAATATATGTTTCCCAGTCAGCTTGGGTTCAAGGGGTGTTTATATACAAATCCTCCAGTAGATGTTGTTGGAAAGAAGGGGTACGTGAAAAGACACGATGAATCTGGAAATAATTTTTTTCCCTAGACTCGGATGGATAGTCCGGTCAGAAACTCAAAACTGGATGTTGATGAACAAGCCTAATTGTATGAAATGCTTTTTGCTGCAGAGTATCTCTAATGGATCTGGTTTAGAGGTCTATACCGTCTATAGGACAGGCGGAACCTCTGATAGACCCTATTGTCTCTCTCTATATTCCCTCTTGAGATCCTATCGATACCTTTGGTCTTGTTCTAGCTCCTTGCCAACACGGTCTGAAGTTTCGCTAAAAGAAATCTCTGCTAACCTATCCATTTGACACAGTCAGCATGGACTGAAGGAATACTTATGCCGGATTCCGAACAAACGACGCAAAAAAAGGGACAAGACGACATGAGAACAAAATTTTCATTCATTTTAACAGCGTGTATTTTCAAGCATAAATCAAATCTCTAATCGACTTCAGAAAGAAGCTTATCTATTCCTCTATTGAATTTCCGGTTCCCGCCGGATTGCGGGTGAAACAACCGGCCAGCGAGAAAATGAGGTTCAGATATGGACTAAGCATGTTTTCTTACCATTGAATTCACTGCTGCTTTTGAACAAATACTATTTTGACACTTTATATAAGCCCTCCTCCCCACTCTCGGATATGGGGTTACAGGGTCCATGTACAACACTGATCTGTACTTCGACTCAAAGAGTCTTCACACCAAGTTTGATCAAATGTCGCAACCATTTCGAGAGTTATCCTGCTAACAGACGGGAAGACGGACACACGGACAAGCTTTGCGAAGTCAAAGGTATCCCGTCATGTTCTAGGATCCCAAAAACTACGTTAACGCTGAATCGGTGAACAGCTTTAAGTCTGTAGTGGATAGACTTGAATACTGGAATAAACAAATGTCGAGACAAATGTGTGCTGAAAAATCCACTACAGTGTCAACAAGAAAAGTTGCGCCCACTAGCCAATATCGACCACTCTGAATAATTATTGAACTAGCGAAGGGTTAGTAGAAAGCTTAACCGAACGGGGACGAGATCCGACAGATAGTTACACTTCACTTAGTTACTTAAATAAGCCTGCCCCTATAAAATGCGCTACTTCGTTTCTCTACTGTCCACAGATATTCGACTTCATCGAATGAACTTATTCTTTCGGATTCGTGGTACCTCTATTTGCTTGTCCCTCTATGCTTGAAATATTCAGCAACTATAAAGGTAAGCGTTCGTTGAAAAATAACACATATCATATGATCACTTTCCTACTTCCTTCAGAGGAGTTGCTTCATCCAATTTGTCGAGCTTAGCGTCCGTAAACACATGGAAATTCAGGCTTTTGTTTGACTCCAGAGAATTCCCGCGCCTGGATGAATATTGGGTTGTCGAACATACAGCGCAAATTCTGAGATTTCTTAGGCTACTGGAGCCCCGGGTGAGAAAATACAAAATCCCTTAGACGAGCCAAAATAATTCAGTGTATGCAAATATCTCATGTAAAAAGTAAGCTGCCTCTTCTCTTATACTTTAAAGGGCTCATCTCAATTTTTTGTTTGTGAATAATGCTACTGGTGTTAGGTCAGATTGTGCAGAAAGAATAGTCAAAGTTATCTTCAAAATAGCCAATCCCAGTTTTTCCATTTCCGCTATATCAATCGACTCCTTTAAAGGACACGTCGTTCCTATAATGCCAATCCAACCCACTTCCGTAACTGCATTCATTAATTCTTAAGCCCGAGACCCAAATTTATACCTCACTATCTTTGCACTTGCCACAATCCATTATTTTCCATGCCCATTATGCTCCCGACGGGTGTTGGTGTCTGACACTACTGAGGCGTAAAACAGTTTTGACCAGTTCTGGTAAAAAGTCAATGTGCCTGGAAAAGGTCTTAAATCTGTCAAAGCCGTGGATAATTTGTTAAATGCAGAGGCTGGTTTTACATTAGTGAAAGAGTTATGAATATTGGAATACGAACAGTAAATAGTTCGAGGTGTCCTTTAAGTTTTATCACTGTTACGGAAATCTGTAAGGATGGGCTTGACTACGCGGAAGTCCCAATGTCTGGAATTCTGGAAGCTGTGGCGGTCTTAACTAGACCATGCTGAACTAACATGGTCTTAACTGGACCAGTCACTCAAAACGTTGTCCAGACCAGAGGTCAGTGCAAACTTTTAATTGTCGTTCCATTCAAGTCCAGGTGACTGTGCTTTTTTTGTCAACGGAAGCACCGAAAGCACTGAGCAACATCTTTGCATATGTCTTCATGGGAGTTCCGCAAAGTCATCCGATTTTTTTTTTTACCAATACCAGAGGAATTTCATACCTGTGTGTTATCGCTGAATATATCTTCAAGCAAGCTAAGCACGGCCTTGTTCGAGATGACGTGGAAGACGAACCAATCTCCTCCAGGAAGTCCGAGATCGCAACGAGCCTAGAAGGAAAGAACAAGAATTTATTGGACTTTGAGGACAGAGCAACTTGCCATACCGACGAAACGTCCCTATGGCAAAAGCTCGTGGCGAAACGTAGTCGTGGCAAAACGTCAAGACCACAACACCACATGGCAAAACGTCGCCACGTCCCCATGGCGAAACGTCCCTACGACAAAACTTGCATATGGCAAAACGTCCACATGACGAAATGCTCTCATGGAAAAACGTCCCCATGACCAAATGTTCTCATGGCAAAACGTCCCCATGATGAAACCCAAGCCTAGATTTTAAAATTCACCTTGGTCTTCAGGCACGTGATACGAGATAAGACAACTTCGTAGTAGTACACTGCGCAGAGGATAGCTGATATGGGACAAGTTTGTCAAGATATGTAGCTTACCGTTTCCCCAAAATATACAGTGCTTCCTGTCTTGTCGTGGGTTAAAACTGACAATTTCGTTTCCAGAAAGTGATATGAAAGGCCAGCCGGCAATTGCCTTTCAAAGGTAGCATTCAGGCCATATTTTTCGAAGTATCCTATCTGAGCGCCCTCCTACGATTTTTAGATCCTATCACGCCATACCCGTCCCATTACTTCCGTTTCGGAACCGAAACTATATAAAACTAATTCGATCGAGCTAAATAAAACTAATTAGCTTACGTGGTCAGGTACATAAGCGGCCGGACCAGGAGGGGGCTGGTATGAAATCTGATGGCCCCTATCCTAAAATCTGGCCTTTTTCGGAGAAAAAACCCACACATCCCTGTCTGGATGGTATGAAATCTGTAATTGCTACGGGGTACCCCAGTAATCCTCGAAAAAATCTGCATGCAAAAGAAAAGTGACTCCCCCACCCCCAAATAAAGGGTGTGTAGTATATCGTTAGATTGCAAATCGTAAGGATAGAAGCATTCTCTACGCGATATGTCTTTTAAAACGAACGCTGCCCCAGTAATTGTCTATTTTGTACAAACTTAACGGATTTGCATTAGGATTATCCCGATTTCTAGTATCAATCCACTACAGCGGCCCCACTAGCCGGTTTCTTTTAGGATTCCTGTCACCGCACCCACCGGGTTCAGGGGCAACCGCGGTCCAATGAGTTAAGTCGACGGTCCAGAGTAATACATATATTTCAAAGAATAGATAAAACTGCTTTGAACTGGAACTTGAAAGCCTATCTGCCTTTCACTTGGTTAGCTCGCTTACGTCATGTCAGGGCGAAGTTGCGCATGAACAAGGACGGTGGGGGGGGGGGGGGGGGGAGACACGAAAAGTCTTTTCTAGACCCTCGCATCTCTAAGGATATGATATTTCATCGTCCAAATCCGGTAAACTGTGCCAAGCTGACTGGGAAACATACATTCAAAGAATAGATAAAACACATCCGTCAGCTACCGATGCTTTGGCAGTGATATTTCGGTCCTTCTTGGCAAGAATCCACATCAGGCTGTCGAACGTCAGGGTACATGTTGGAGAAGAAAAAATAACTGAACCACAATGTTGTGCTGAAATTCTGATTCTGTCATATATCCTTCTCGGTAAGGGCCCTCTGCAGACCATAGCTAAATTTGCCATCACCTTCGCATAGGCTACCATTGGGAAGTCCGAAACATGGCGAATAAAACTGTACGATAACCATTATTAGTTTAGCACCAACAAACATGGTTGTAGTAGGGGTTGTAGTTGGCTTGTGATGAAATTTACTTATAATAATGGGATTAGGCTTTGGAGCTGAAATGCACATGAAACAAAATAAACAGACAAATTAAAGCACGAGTCACCGTAGATGCAGACTTATCGAATATCCTAACACTGGCGACCCCTTTAAAACTCAACCGACACAAGGCTATGTGTATCTACATTCAGCCCCTGGCTTTCATAAAAATCCGGAACAAGAGCTGTAAGCTCATATGGCACTTGCAGGGTTAAGATGTATTGGTTGATCAAAAGCAAGTTTCGACTTAGCAGTTGAGATACGTACTCTAAGGGAGCTAGAACTTCATGTGTAAGCAAAACCCTTGAGGCAAAAATGATCATGGGCTGATCGGCATCATGAAAATGCATCTATTGCTTAAAAGTATTTTTCTTACTTTGTGGTCAAGATTGGTACTTTAAGGAATAGTCGGATTTGGGAAATAGCTATTTCTAAGCAAATCTTGTTGAATCTTATTCCAGAGAAATTTCATCGTCCTAGCACATCTGGAAGTACCTTAACTCGCGATTACCAGAATCCCAGACCCCCCCCCCCCCCCCTCCAACACCACCCACAATACCCGGAGCCAATCCGGTTCTGTAATTGTTGCCAGGTATGGCATCCCGGTCTGAATTGTTGCCAGGTATGGCATCCCGGTCTGACAAAGGAGCAATCCAGTAGACTGGAGCTAATCCAGAAAAGAGCAATTAAGATTATCCTGGGCCCAGTGTACGTTAGTTATGAAGAGAGCCTTTCAAGTCTCGGTCTCCCTTCCCTTGAGCAACGTAGGCACCATTTAACAATAAGTTTTGGCCACAAATGTCTAAATTCTGAACTTCACAGATCAATGTTGCCTGAGTATGTTGAACAAAATAAAAACAGGCCCAACACGCGTACTCAAACCCACTCAAACAAAGCTAAATTAACAAATTATCCAGCGGATGCAACCGAAAGATATGTTAACTCGTTTGTGCCGTACTTTGTTCGTTCTTTTAATAGTTCTTAGGCGTGTTTATCTGGTAGTACTTGTCATTTGTCATTGGCCATTTTATATCTAGCTGAAAGTGCTATGTTGACTTACCTTTGCTAGCTATATTTGCTATTTTGGTGAATAAACGATATATATATATATAAATGATTTATCTAGAGTATATGTTTGTTATTCCCATAAAGTTCTATCCCGATCACACCAGTCTCAGCGGGTCAAGTAATCCCCCCCCCCCCCCAATAGTTGTCGGATTCGATCCGGAAATGAAAAAGATCACCAGAAAGAAATGTCCTCTGTTCAATTATTAAATTTCGCTCGAATTCGATCACCCGTTCCAAAGTTACGCATGACTCAATATTACGGATTCCCCTCCCTCCATTCCCCCTAAGATTATCATATCGAGGATTTTCTTATTTCCAAGTCAATTTGACCGGGCCTCTGATATGCCTGCTAAGTTTCGTCGTGAAAATCCCCCAAAACCGCCCCCCCCCCCCAAGTGTTTGGATCCAGTCCAATTGTGTAAAAGATTTACATGGAGCAGATGTTTGTTTGTTCTTCCCAGCCGGTACTCCGATCCCTCCATTCTAACCGTTTCTCGAGATTTCCGGTCTCCCCCCCCAGCTCCCCCGCAATGCCTGGAGCCAATCCGGTTCAGTAAATGATTTACCCAGAGCATGTGTTTGTTCTTCCCACAAAGTTCCATCCCGATCTCTCCATTCTAAGCGGGTCACGTATCCGGTCCGGATACGAAAAAGATCACCAGAGAAATGTCCTCTGTCCAGTCCTTAAATTTCACTCGAAAAGCTACACATGACTCAGTATTCCAGATTCCCCTCCCTCTACTCACCCCACGATTATCAGATCGACAGAATTTTTATTTTCAAGTAAGTTTGATCGGGTCCCTGATATGCCTGCCAAGTTTCGTCGTAAAAATTCCAAAACCACCATCATCTGAATTCCGGGAAACCCCCTACCCCCCCCCCCCACCCTAGGTGTCCAGATGCAGTACAATTGTCCAAAGGATTAATCTAGAACAGATGCTTGTTCTTCCCAGCAAGTTTCACTCCGATCCCTCCATTCTAACCGTTTCTTGAAATTTCCGGTCCCCCTCCAACTCCCCCTTGGCTATCGAATGCGGTCAAGACTTTAAATGGGACATTAAAGATATATAATCTATTCAGTTATTAAGTTTCATTCCAATCCGATCTCCCGCTCGAAAGTTACACACTACTCAATTTCCCGGATTCCCCCGCCCTCCACTCCCCCCCCGAGATGGTCAGATCGGAAAACTGATTATTTTTAAGTTTGTTTGGTCTGTTCTCTGATACGCCTGCCAAGTTTCGTGGTCCTAGCAAATCTGGAAGTACCCTAACTCGGAATCCAAAAATGCGGTTCGGAAATAGAAATAGAATATTTAGTTTCAATCACTTCTGAGCAGTTCCAGCATCGTCTTGAGTATCTGTAGCAAATGCACATGCTGTTCAAACTTCCAAGTTTCAGCCGAATAAATCCCTAGACGTGCTACACGATTTCCGGTACTCCCTCTATCTCCCCCTACCTCGGCCGAATCTGGTTCAGACTAAAAAATGGACCATCTAAAGCTTCTTTTTTTATATCATATATCAAATTAAGTCATCTAGGCTAGAGCATATGCTCTCTATAGTATCCACCCCCCTACCTTGGGCGAATCCGGCCCGGACGCCAAATAACAAATCTAGGCCGCGTAAACTCGGCACTGTCAAACTTGCATCTCATACCGGTCCATCTGTTTGGTTTTTGTGCATGTTAAAAGTTTCCGCCCCCCCCCCCCCCCAAATCCCACAACCGTGGTTGCATATACTTCGACCGCATATTTTACATGTCGAGGCCATCGGTTCTGATCACCCATTAAGTTTCACTCGAATCAGAACACTCGTTCGCAATTTACAGAAGTCAATTTCCATATTTGTCTTCCCTTGCTCCCCAAAAATGCTCGGATCTAGGAAGTCGGTTCGCTAATATGTCTGCAAAGTTTCGTCGTCTTAGCACATCTGGAACTATTCCAACTCGCGACTACCGGAATTCCAGGAAACCCCCTCCAACTCCCCCACAGAGCCCCGAAACCGTCCGGCTCCGTCAATTTCGTATCTTGGCCTAATGCTTATTCTCTCCACTAAGTTCCGTCCCAATCCCTCGGCTTTTAGCATATCTTGAGTTTTCTGGTCCCCCCCCCCCCCGTCTCCCACAGGTATCGGACCCGACCCGGGCTTGACACTGTACCTCTGAGGCGATAGCTCTTTGCACCAGACAAGTTTCATTCAAATCCGATCAGCCGTTCAAAAGTTATGCACGCCACTATATTCCGGACTCCCCATCCATCCACTCCCCCCACGATGGTCGAATCGGGGAAATGGCTGTTCACAAGTCAATCTGTTCGGATCCCTGACATACCTGCCAAGTTTCATCGCCCTAGCACATCAGGAAGTCTGTCGAACTCGCGGGATCGCTAGAAATCCGGACCCCCAGCCAAACTCCCCCACAGTGCCCGGATCCGGTCCAGTTATGTCAACTTTTGAGAAATGGTAAAAGAGAACAAGCTAATAAACTCCGAAACAAAATCCGAAAGATGACTAGAAGGGCTGCCGCTGATTATTATAATGAAAAAATCCATAACTTATTTGAGTCAAAAAGTAGCAAATGGTACAAAGAAATCAAGCGAATGTGCGGGAAAACACCCTCTGTTGTTGATTTTAATCTAGATTCTGATGATGTAACCGTCGCAAATCAGCTAAATTCCCATCTTGCCAAAATTGTCCAATCACTACCTCCGCTGGATGGAAATGAAACTGCAGAATTTTCGACTGAAGGAAATAATGTCAAACTTATCAGCGAAGATCAAGTTTATTCTAAATTGAAAAAGCTGAAAAGAACAAGCATAACACCCATTGACATTCCTATTCAGTTAATTAAAGCGTTTCCCGATAAAATTGTAAAACCTTTGACAAATATATTCAATTGTATTTCTAGTAGTTTAGAATACCCACAGGTTTGGAAAACAGGGTACGTCACACCAATACCAAAGAAAGATACTGAGTTGGATTTTGATGGCGTAAGGCCAATTACGCTGACTCCATTATTCAGCAAAATATATGAAAGTTTTGTTGCTGATTGGCTCAAAAAAGAAATAGAACCTTTGCTTGATCATCGACAGTATGGAAACCGAAAATGTACGTCAACTTCCCATTATTTAATCAGTCTACTCTATTTTATTTTTAAGCATGTTGATGAGCCCGGTAAATGGTTGAACCTGATAGCAATTGATTTCAAAAAAGGTTTCGATCTCATTGACCACAAAATTTTAATTTCTAAGCTTTATCATATTTTTAACGTTAATACCAGAGTAATAAAAATAATTCAAAGTTTTTTAACAAATAGATCTCAGATTTTAAAGTATCGTAATGTTTATTCTGAACCAGAAGCGGTACTTTGTGGCGTGCCCCAGGGTACCATTCTAGGTCCAATTTTGTTTTTAGTTATGATGAATGATATAGCAGATGATTTTGAGAATCGTTGGAAGTATGTGGATGATCTTACACTTGTTGAAGTTTGTCACAGAGACGATTCGAGTCAGGTTCAAGATATCGTGACTAAAGTAAAAATTCAAGCTTTGAAATCTAATATGACTGTAAATGACAGTAAATCGTGCACTATGACAATTTCATTTTTTAAGTCTTTCATCCCTACTTTTTCACCTGAAATTTCGGATTCTTTGAAAGTGGAAAAACTTAAACTCCTAGGGATAACCCTAACTAATGATTTAAAATGGGAAGCGCAGACGACTAGCATGATAAAGCGAGGGAATGCCGGACTTCAAATGCTAAAGCTCATGTCTAGGCATGGGGCACCCACTACACACTTGTTCCGAATATATGTTTCCTTTATCCGACCAAACCTAGAATATGGAGCACCTGTTTGGCATTTTGGCCTTACGGTCGAACAGACCGCTAGACTTGAAAAGATTCAAAAAAGAGCCCTGATCATAGCGTCAAAGGTGGCCGAGAGGTCTTATGAAGAGTTGCTGCGTGAATTTAAAATCACTTCTCTACACGATCGAAGACTGAAACTCTGCATGGAGTTTGGTGTAAAATCCCTGAACCACCCAATCCATAAAAATATTGTTCCTTCTAAAAAGCTGGCGAGAAGGCTCCCTCGCAAGGTAGCTACTGCGGTTGAAAAATTGCAGCCAACTAAATGTAACCTCCAGAGGTTCGAAAAGAGTTTTGTTCCGTTATTTGTGAAGTTGTTTAACGAGGTAAATTGAGATGTTATTCATTTTTAATGTTATTTATGACTGTTGAAGTACGCTTACATATTAACTGACTATACCAAACAAATTTGGCGTTAGCCACGATAAGTTTTTGGCGAATAAAAAGATTTATCGATCTATCTATCTATCATAACGTATCTAGGACTTGTGCTTGTTCTTCCCACCAAGTTTAATCCCGATCCCTCCATTCTAAGCGTTTCTCAAGATTTCCGGTTACCTCCTACAACTCCCCCCAGTGTCATCGGATCCGCTCCGGATTTATAGTGGGACGTCTGAGACACGAGGTCATCCTAAATACCAACATTCATCAAGATATGATCACTCGTTCGCAAGTTAAAAGTAACTCAAATTTTGGCTTCCCCCTCCCTCCAAGCCCCCCCCCCCCCCCCCAGATGGTCGGATCGGAGAAGTGACTATTTCCTATCTAATCTGGTCGGGTCCCTGATATGCCTGCCCAGCACATCAGGAAGCACCGAACTCGCGGGATCACTAGAAATTTGGACTTCTCCCCCACCCCCCCCCCCAACTCCCCCAAAGTGAGCGGATTCGTTCCGGTTACATCAGTCACGTCTCTAGGACTTATGACAAAACCGGGACCGACAGACGGACATAAATTACGATCGCTATATGGCACTTGGCCGAAGGGCATGTGCCATAAAAACTCGGATCAACTCGGTGACAAACTGCCCTCAATTTTTAAGTTTCCATCGCCCTGAACTCCCCCACATATGGTCGGATCGGGAAACTTATTATTTCCAAGGTAGTTTGGTCGGGTCCCTGATATGTCTACCAAGTTCCATTGTCCTAGCACATCTGAAAGTACCCTAACTCGAAAAAGTGTGACAAAAAACTCGGGCCGACCGACAGACGGAATTGTGATCAGTATATGGCACTTGAGCCACAGGCTGCAAGTGCCATACAAACTCACATAACGGGTATTTCTGACCAAGGAAAGAAATTCTACTAGTAGCCTACTGTTAAAAAATCGGATGACTTTGCGGAACTCCCATGAAGCGATATGCAAAGATGACCCGCCTCAAAAAGAGATAACCCGGGAAATGCAAAGATCAGGTGTTGCGCCGTTATGCGCCGTAGTTGCGCCGCAGAATATGGTTCCCTACCGGCTTAAAAGTATTGAACTGAACTGAACTGAATTACATATGAAGTTCTAAATATTAGCGAAGATAATGGACAGAACGATATGTAAATCAATTGCCTACACTCAGGGGCGTCACGACTGGGGGGGGGGGGGGGGCAATGCTGTCGGTTTTTTTTTTGAAAATTGGTCGATTTTTCGTCAAAATAGTAGTTTTTTCTGAAAATCAATGGATTTTTCTGAAAATCAGTCGATTTTTTTTGTCAAAAATGTCATTTTTGTTGTTGAAGCCAGTCGGTAAATGCTTTGTTCCCCCCCCCCCCCCTCCCCAACATTTCGGCTAGTAACGCCTCTGCTTACACTATCCTTGGCAGGCCAAATAGGCGATGCTAACGTCCGATTATCTGCCTTCAGCCAGAAAGTGCAATGGTTGGACGAGAGACATGCTAGAGCTTTCGCACGCCCTAGCTATCACCTTCCCCAAGGTTTTCCAGGTGCATTTGCAGCTATAAGGACTTTTCCTTGTCTTACAGGATCACACCACTCGCCCCCCCCCCCCCCCCCCCCGCCCCCGCAAGTTTAAAGTATAACTGAAAGGCCAACCCACTTCATTGTTTGGATTGTGTTAGGTATTTCTTTTTCACTATCTGAGACTTTCAGAATATCCACGGTCGCCATCATAACGAAAAATTCAACTATGAAGCAGAAAATTTGATTCTTAATACAAACGCGTCTTTTCAGTGGCCAGTGATTAGCTAGCGGAAGGTAGCTCTGTGCGTGAACACCTATTCTTTGTGTCACGAGAGCAACACTTTGGTTTTGTCGTGTTTTTTTGTTGTTGTTGTTTTTATGGCACTTGCAGCCTCTGGCTCAAGTGCCATATACCGATTACAATTCCGTCTGTCGGTCTGGCGGTCGGTCCGAGCTTTTTGTTACACTTTTTCGAGTTAGGGTACTTCCAGATGTGCTAGGACAATGAAACTTGGCAGGAATATCAGGACCCGACCAAACTAACCTGGAAATAATCAGTTTCCCGATCCGACCATATGCGGGGGAGTGGGGGGGCGCTGGAAACTTGAAAATTTAGGCCATTTTGTCACACTTTTTCGAGTTAGGGTACTTCCAGTTGTGCTAGGACCATGAAACTTGGCAGGCATATCAGAGACCCTACCAAACAAACCTAGAAATAATCAGTTTTCCGATCCGACCATTCTGGGGGGGGCGGAGTGGAGGGCAGGGGAATTCGGGAAATTGAGAAGTATGTAACTTTCGAACGGGTGATCGGATCGTAATGAAACTTAATAACTGAATAGATTATATATGTGAGATGTCCCCTTTAAAGTCTTGACCGGATTCGGTAGCCAGGGGGGAGTTGGGGGGACCGGAAATTTCAAGAAACGGTTAGTGGAGGAATCGGAGTGAAACTTGCTGGGAAAAACAAGCATCTGCTCTAGATAAATCCTTAAAACCATTGTACTGGTTCCGAGCACTTATGGGGGGGGGGGGGTCCCGGAATTCCGGTGATGGCGGTTTTGGGGATTTTCACGACGAAACTTGGCAGTCATATCATGGACCCGATCAAACTGACATCAAAATAAAAAATTTGTCGATCTGATAATGGTGGGGGAGGGGAATCCGGAATTTTCAGTCGTGCGTAACTTTTGAATGGGTGATCGGATTCGAGTGAAATTTAAGAATTGAACAGAGGACATTTCTCCGGTGATCTTTTTCATATCCGGACGGGATCCGAGAACTATTGGGGGCGGGGGGGGGGAATACGTGACCCGCTTAGAATGGAGAGATCGGAATGGAACTTTGTGGGAAGAACAAACAGATCCTCTACGTAAATCATTTACTGAATCAGATTGGCTACGGGCACCATGGGGGAGCTGAGGGGGGGGGGAGGGAAATCTCGAGAAACAGTTAGAATGATGGTATCGGAGTGAAACTTGCTGGAAAGAACAAACATTTGATCCATGTAAATCTTTTACACAATTTGACTGGATCCGGACACTTGAGGGGGGGGAGGGGGTTTCCCGGAATTCCGTTTTTTTTGGATTTTCACGACGAAACTTGGCAGGCACATCAGGGACCCGGTCAAACTGACTTGGAATAAAAAAAAATCCTCGATATGATAATTTGGGGGGGGGGGCTGAGGGAGGGGGAATCCAGAATATTGAGTCGTGCGTAACGATGAAACTTTGCTGCAATATTTGAGATTCAACAACATAAGGAATTGCTACTTCCCAAATCTGATTATTCCTTAAAGTACCAATCTTGACCGCAAAGTAAAAAAAATACGTGTAAGCAATATATTCATTTTCATGATGCCCGTCACCCCATTAGCATTTTTGCCTCAAGGGTTTTGCTTAAAAATGAAGTTCCTGCTCCTTTAGAGTGCGCATCTCAACCGCAAAGTCGAAACTTACTTTTGATCAATCAAAACATCCTTAACAAATGCAAGTGCCATATGAGCTTACAGCTCTTGTTTTTTCCTAGTACCCCGATTTGCGCTTATTCTTAGAAAGTAGTAAGGGTCTAACCTGTGCGGTTTTTACGGAAAGTGTGTGTTTTTTTTCTAGTGCCCCGATTTCAGCTTATTAAAGTGGTAAGGGTTTTTACGGAAAGTGTGGACCTTAGGCCGGTTTCTTCAAAATAGATGCTTCAGAATAAAATGAAACCATCTATTTTGTCATTTTTGTTCACTCATATAGAAGCCCTTGTTAGCATAGACTACAAATTTTGGAATTGTGTCGCGAGAGCAACACTTTGGTTTTGTCGTATTTTTTTTTTCTTTCTTTTTTTCTAGTACCCCGATTTCAGCTTATTTCTACAAAGTGGCAAGGGTCTGACCTGTGCGGTTTTTACGGAAAGTGTGGACCTTACGCCGGATTGATGAATATGACATTATATTTCGGGACGCTCCATAGAACTCTTGCCTGGGGCCAAAAAGGATGTTTTTTACTTGTGATTGAGCCAGAGCCTACAGTGTGCGAACTAAAGTAGAGTTGTATAGCCTATGTCAGAGAGGACTATCTGAAGTTATGCAGCCAAGATTTTGTTTCATCAAACCATGTTTCTGCTTTCGTGTGGAAAGCTCTATTCTAGCAGGCAAGCAGACCGACACCAGTTTTAAACTAAAGATGGGACAAAATCTTTAAGTGCGAAAAATGTGTGGCAGTTTCCTGCCCCCGCATCCAGTATATCTTCTTTGAGTGATAAATAAAAAAATTTACAGAATAAAAAAAGGGTAATTTTCCCAAGGGTCCAAAAGTGCTGCCATGTATTGTTTCTACCCGTTTCTGTTCGTGATTTTAGCTGAGTTTATCATTCCATTTCTTATAATTGGGAGAAACAATACTCTCCCAATTATTTTTATGCGTTAAAGGATGCCCTTCCGTCATAGGGAATCCCTTTTGCAGTGGCATTTCTTACGATCTTTTTCATTTCCTTCTCCGAAACCAAAACCCTTTTTTATTTTTTATTTTTTATTTTTTTTAAATCTTTAGAACAATTAAAATAAAAAAAATAAACAAACGTTCATTTGATCGTACTTTACATACAAAATTAATTAGTACGATTAAATGAAAAACTTTTAACGATTACCAATTTTCTTAATATAAAACTACTTTGGTTGCCAAAGATAACTTTAAAACTTTATCCCTTTCTTAAAACTTTGAAAATTACCATTTAAATATAACTGTACCATCCCACTTATTATTATTTATTTTTTTTATTTTTATTTTTTTAAACTAAATTTCAAACTAAATCATCAATATTAAAATTTAATTCAAAATCATTTCCTACTTTATTTTTACTACCTTTTATTATTTCCCAACACTTTTGAACTTTCATTAATACGGAATCATCCTCACCTTTTTCTCTTTCTTTCCACGCATAATAGCAAAATGACGATATCATTAATGTCATTGTCCTTTCTCTTTTTAATCCATGTTTACTTGTAACGTTTATTAGACTCATTTCTTCCTTTAAATGCCATTTATCTCTATATTCCATTAAAGAACATGTTATTTTTTCGAATTTCCTTAGTCGCTCCTTTTTCTTCTCGCATTTCTAAGTGGTGATATTAGAAGGTTGGCATACGGCTCCTTTCTAAGTGGTGATATTAGAAAGTTGGCATACGGCGAAAAAGTCAAATTTTCAACTAATACAGACAGAATTTTTGCATACGGAAGACCTTGCTGAGCTGATCAAAGTATATGTCATCTGTTTTTTGGTACAAAAATTCCTTCATGAGATAAAACAGTTTGAAAATTTGGAGGGGTTGACAACTTCCGTAGTAAGGTATACACTGAAAACAAAAATAGACCGATCCCGCTCGTGAGACATGTAGGGTACTTGTAAGCAATAAACCTTCTGCTAGACCATAATCATCTTCGTCGATGAGGGGTTAGTAGCGTTGGTAGTTGGTGTACCTATTAATCCTATTATTTCATTTCTTTCCGGTGTATTTGACCGTGAATTTGGTACCATATCTATCACGGGGAGATTGACTTGTAACTAAGAATTGGTTAATAGAAGGGGTTCATGGGGGGCTAGAAACCTGTGAAAATTGGTGCACATTTTTTTTATCTCGATAAATCTGAGGGTAAGAAAATTAGTCTCCTTGGTGTATCAAACTTTAGTGGTAGGGTGCAAACTCAAACAAAGAATAGGAGGAACCCAATTGTGAGACATACCAGGGACTTGTACCAATCGGCTGTTATACCATAATCGTCTTCGGCGGTTCCGACTTTTCCTAGTTTGTTCACGTATTTTGTTTCCGGTGTTTTCGATGATAAGAAAAGTTTTGTTCATGTCATCGTTTTAGAATCGGTTTCTGTAAGATTGCCATTTTCATGAGATGCTGCAATGGTGTATGGTGATGGTCTATCACTGTAACATAGAATTAAGTGTTAACGCAACGGATACGAATGATAATGTAAAACAACGACATTAGCAGAGTTGTATCTATGGTATTTTGACCCTGAAAAGTTACGGATAGCTTTATAAAGCCAACTAGGTTATAAAAGATAATTTTCCAAGTTTTCACCAGTCACGATGTCTACGATTGAAAAGGATAAAGTTCAACTGGCTGCAAAGTCAATTTAGTCCCTACTTCCGATATTCTGTTGTTTTATGGCACTTGCCTTCTGGCCAAGTGCCATATACCGATCATTTTTCCGTCGGTCTGTCGGTCGGTCCGGTGATCGCCAGTTAGGATACTTCCAGATGTGCTAGGACAATGAAACTTGGCAGGCATATTAGGGACCTGACCAAACTAACTTGGAAAGAGTCACTTCCCCGATCTGACCACCGTGGGGGGAGTGGAGGGAGGGGAAATCTGGAATATTGACGTGTGTCTAACTATTGAATGGGGAATCGGATCTTAATGAAACTCGATATTTGGAAAGACCTCGTGTCTCAGATGCCACACGTCGAGTCCGAAATAGATCCGAAAGATCCGAAAATAGATCCGAAAAAATTTATTGAGTCCGATAAAGTTCAACGGGGTGCCAAGTCCATTTAGTCCCTACTTCCGATATGTTTTCTTTGTTCAGCGCTGAGGGATAACCACGTGATTACAGATTGTGTCTTCAGCTCAGGAAAATATTCTTCATGGACTGGAATATACCATTTTGAAAAGCTCGATGTGTTGAGAAATTCAGCATTTAACGGTTAGCGAAACCAAAGTGTTGCGACGCAACCCTCTAGTCGGCAAATCCGAACAAAGGTTGCTGCAACACTTCACGTTGCCCAGGCAACGTTGGTCTAGTTATTAAACTGTTTTCGTCAAGCATGCAAAATAGGTTCAATCGCATAGAGGTACCTCAAATCTGACAGGGATATTCCACTATGAATTTCCTATGAAAATCGATCGGACCAACGAAGTAACGCATTCTCATCGAGTCTTCAAGCCTCTTTAAAGTTTAACTGAAAGCAAACTTAGTTTTGTGTCATTGAACTGAATACACTGAGTTATTTGGACTCTGCTAGGGTATTTTTCCCCCCCTATCTGCTCTAGTTATCACGTTAAGAATATCTGCTGCCGTTGCCATAGCGTAAATTCTACTATGACGCAGAAAATTATTATCTCAACACAAACGCGGCTTTTCGGTGAGCACTGATGAGCTTGGTGAAGACTGCTTAGTGCCTGAACAATAAAATCATAAATCTTTTTCATAAGGCATACAACACAGATACAAGCGCATAGAGGTACTACAAACTACAGGGAAATTCCACTATTCGAAAATCGGTTATTCGTGAATAGCTGAACAACGAAGTAAGGCACTTTCAGCGAGACTTCAGGCCAACTTAAGTGAATAAGTGATGGGTAACTAGATTGTCCCATCCCAGCCCTTTTCAGTTAAACTTTAAGCGATCGGTAACTAGACTGATGGGTAACTAGACTGTATATCTCAGTCCTTTTCAATTAAACTTTAAGTGAAAAAGAACTTATGTTCAGACTGGAACAAATCAATGCTGTTTAAACTAAGCTAACCGTTCCTGAAAACGACCTCTCGATGCAAAATACCATCGAACTCGCTCCAGAATATGCGGAACAGATGATCCGATTACGGATTTGCTGATTTTTATAAGCACGAAGGTTACTTTCATTGTGTGGATAAATGCTGACAAATTGAACGAGACGTAAGCATCAACATACAAAATATGATCTGATTTTGGTCATTGTCGATAATGTCAAAGGCGCTTTTGCCTCTGGGTACCACCAGCTTTTCTGGAAGGGTGTATAAGACAGTGATAACTGTCACAAACTATGTCAGTTGTCTGTGGTGTGTCGATGAGTAAGCTAACTGGAATACGAAGTTAGAAATGAAGGTAAATATGCAGTTGCCCTGTAGAACGTTTCCCACTTTTTTTTAGTTTTTCATAAAATGATTTTTTTTGTTGCAAGTTTCGGGGTAATTTCAGTCAGGTTAAACGGTATCACAGAGGACAGGAACTCGATTCAGGTTAGATACGCCGCATATATTTTCAGAAGCCGAAGATTATTTTAAGCGATAGTTTTATAACGTTACATATTTTGGGATGAAAAATGTAAAGAATTCAAAGAAGATAATGGCCATCAATAACAACTGGAGAGTTTTCTGAAGAAAAAAAATAATCGCCTACCACTTTTAGAATCAAAGATTTAGGCTACTCAGGATTACATTTAGGTTCAGGTTTAGGTTTTGGCTAAATAACAGGCAACAAGGAACTCACAAAAAAAACAGCAAAAAATACAAACAAGGATATACAACCATGCAGGGATAGTATAACTCCAACAAAGATTTTGAAAATAATGGAACTTAAGAATATGAAAGACGGTACTAGACGGACATACATAACAGAACAGAGTAAAACGTGATAAGCTACTGGTCGTTAATGTGGCTAGTGAAGAGGGATGTGAACGGGTTGGTTTCATTAATTTTAGCACAGGGTATCTTAGGTATCCACAGTTAAAGTTCTTCGGACACGTGCATTTTGATCCAGATAATATTTAATATTTACTGTATAAATACCAAGATTTTTTCTGATTCTCTCTTCATCAAATTCGTGACTAATTTGTTATTACATGTTATTATAAGTTATAATATTTGGGCGAATAGTATTTCTAATTCACTGATGAATTTCTCTTCTTACGACAAACACATTTTGGCTAACTCTTTTGGTTAAGATTAGATTTAATATGTTTGATCCGTAAATATCAAGGTTTGTTTCTGATGCCCATTTGCTCTAGATTTATGTTTATTTTTGTTTTATATTTTTTATTTCTTGTCCAGATGCCCTGATTTTTCACGGACACCTTTATAAATATTCCTCCAGACCGAGCTAGTTGCATAATTGACAGCGCAAAACGACCTCAGCTGAATTTTATTAGTGCTATATTTCGGCTCTTCTTGGCAAGGGTCCTGATCAATCTTGAGCCCGAAGAGGACCCTTTTCAAGAAGGACTGAAATATAGATCTAATAGAATTCAGCTGATGTATCCGTTTTGCACTGTCACATAGGACGCGTTTATGATCTTCGGACAATCCCATGTTGAGTAAACCTTTGGTTCAGATCAGATTCACTATATTTAATAATACTTTAACACATTACGCTAAATACATAAACAAGACAGGCTATGTTATTTCTCTTCTTCTTTTTTTTTTCTCGATGAATACAATTGATCTACTGATCCTGTTTTTTTGTGTTTTTTTAAACATGACTAGTAAAAGTAGCCTGCCCTAGTTAAGTCCTCTTTCTTGTTTATTTCTTGTAGGTTTATTTTATATAGTTGTGTTTGTTTTTGTTTAAAGACGATAAATGAAACCAAATGATACTAAATAGATAAATATCAATGTCTATATTTTCATACTCTATAAAAAAAAGACCTTACTATATGTATCCCCTAACTCGCAATTATTTTTTTTACTAAATATTACCTTCGCATATTCGGATCATTCGTATTCCTAATTCGTCATTTCATTCTCGTATATTATAAAGACCTTACTACATATATCCCCCTAATTCACATTTAATCTTAGCTTAGCTTCTAATTTTCGGACCGTTAGTATTAGTAATTCATGACCGAGTTTATGGAACTGATATTCTTTCGACATACACATGTTCGAGTGTGTATCAGATTGGGCTTTAGTGGGTCCTCCACTGGCAATCACAAGTCCGTTGTAACCCTGCTCGTCAGGACCAGGCGTGCTCTCATTGGCTACCGCCAAAATGCCTACTTACGACGCGTTACGATCACTTCCGACAGCTTACGATTGACAGTGGAGAACCCACTTTACCAGGGGTCAGTTCTGGTGTTCTTTGCCCTTATTTCCCATTTTAATCTTCGATTTCATTTTAGCTCATTTTACTCGGAGCACTCATATCTCTGATTGATGGAAGATCCCTTGACAACAACAGATCTTCCGTTCGGACTTATGAAGAATATCCAACGGATCAATCAGAAGCTTCTAGTTCAGCTTCCGCTTATGGAAGGGAAACAGAAGGTCTGAGTAGAAACAACAGCCATGCACCACCCACGCACAACGATGTCTCTTATGGAAACGATAAAGCTGCCACCCTAGGTGGCGAAGGATACCCTACAGATGGTGCTTTGAAGGTAGGCTACGTTTCACCCTTTACTTTGCCGATCTATAAAGCTAGTTTATCTGAAAAGCCAACTTACTTTTGTATCAGTTAACTGAATACACTGCATAATTTGGATTGTGTTAAGAGATTTTTTTTTTTTTTACCATTTGTTTTAGTATGATGTTCAGAATATCTACGACTGTCCTCACAACGCAAAATTCTAATATGACAAGAACAATTTGAATTTACACAGACGTGGGTTTTCAGTCGCCAGCGGTGAACAAGGGAATCACTACTCACTGCACGAACACTTATTTCTCGTAAATCTTTTGCTTCAATCATACAACACCGGAACATGCCCACATAGGTACCAGAGATCCGACAGGGAAATTCCACTATTTGAAAATCGATTAGTCGTGAATAGCCAAGTAACGAAGTAACGCATTTTCCTCGAGTCTCCAAGCCTCTTTAAGTGAATGAGTGATGGGTACCTGGATTGTCCTTTCTCAGCCCTTTTCAGCTAAACTTTAAAGGCCATCTGAATCAAGCATAGTTGACTTTGTCTTCCTTGTCCTTTTCCTTCCGAACGGCGGGCAGTCATAACAATAATAATTATAAATCTTATATTTACTGATACAATTTTAAATATTCTTTGAGCCCAAGCTTACTTCGAAACATTTATTCAAACAATGTTTACAACGGATACGTCAGCTATGATTCTTCGTCAGCGATATTTCGGCCCTTCTTGGCAAGGGTCCTCGAAGGGTATTCCCTCGAAGGGTATCCCCTCGAAGGGACCCTTCGAGGGCCCTTCTTGGCAAGGGTCCTCGTATTGCCAAGAACGGCCGAAATATCGCTGACGAAGAATCATAGCTGACGTATCCGTTGTAAACATTGTTTGAATAAATGATACACTTTTATATGTCTGACAAATAAAAAGCAATTGTTTCCTGGTCGAAAATTGAAAACTGTGTGTCTTTTTATATGTTGTATTTATTTTCTTTTACTTACTACGCTTTTCAAAATGGCGAATTACAGATTAATTACATACTTATATCTGTCAAAAAAAAATACCTGGAAAATACCCTTATACCTGGTAAGAAAAAGTTATCAGATGAAAAAATACTGGATCCTGGAATAGCCTAAGTAGGCTGAAGACGGGATCCAACTATACTTTATACTTTCCAACGCATATAATTCTGTAATGTCTCTAAACTCGTAATGTCTTCTTTCATTGTTTTTCTTACTTAAAATGTGTTGCTGTTTAGGGCAAGAATACGTCTGATGGCTGAAATCTGGCATTGTCTTGACGATCGGCCAGATTAGAGTGTGGGTTAGCATGAAGCAAACGCTGAGCATTGGATTAGGATTTACAAATCTAGCTTTGGCTGCTGAATTTAAGTTAATGTTGTCTTTAAAAGATGTATTTCTCCCAAAGATAAAAAAAAAAAATATTGACACCTTGTGGCATGCAAATAAATGTCGTCACAAAGTCAGAAGCTGAAAAAATAATCCCAACACCACAATTTACCGCCCTCAATTTTCACCTTAAAGTCTATTTAGTTCGCATTTTTCCAGGCGAAGTTTATAAAAATAACCTATCTCCTTTTTTCATTTTTCCCGAATCTTTCCTCGTTATTTTATACAAGGTTTGAAGCCAAGCTGACCATTCATTGCAAACAAAAATAGAAAAAAAGAGATTTTCGGTTTGTTTTCTTGATCAGCTAGTCGTCTAAGTTGATGTGCGAGGGAAAACAAAATTTCGGATATTTCGGTTGCACTTCCGACAAACAGTATTTTAGTAATCTAGTATGCTCGTTCATTATGAATAGCTACAGGTTAATTACATACCTGTAACTATTAACTGATATCATCCAACAAAAAAGATGTTTGGCAACGTTCGCAGAGACGCCATGAATAGTATCACGCATGATAATTACTAGGCTTAAAGAAGTTCTGCGTTTCTGTTTCTGTCGGGAGTGTGGTATAGTAATTTTCCGGGTCAGTGTCATGTCAAAATTAAAACAGGAACGTACTATCCCGGAACAATTGGCCATTAGCGTTTATGGCCTAGAACCTATAGAATTAAAGATAGTATCACTAGCACTGCTTACGTCTGATATGACACTACATACTTTTCCACAGGCCTGGGTAGCCTGGGGGACATATTGTAGGTACAGGATAGTTGTATAATGACTGCCCGGAATATTAAAACAAACTTGTTATTTTTGTCACAGAAGTTTTGTTAGCCGCTCATTGGCTTGGCTGGTTGCTCAATTTCAGTTTTCAAATGCCTTCCAAGTTCAGCGTTTTGTACCATTTCATCCAACTTGCAGGCAAACTTCCAACTTGCTAGCTCACCAAGTTTGACTTTCCAAATTTGAACAAAAAGTTTAAAAGATAGTGGACAAATTTTGACACAAATTTTGGAATCTATCCATTAGACAAAAAGAAAGTGCAAAAAATAAGAGTAGATTTAGAGCCACGACGCTAAACTTCGTAGTTAACGACGGACAGAAAGGGTATTTAAAAAGAGACCTTCGAATTTAAAGGTAACCTATTTGTCGTCTTTTGTACTACGAATATCCTTCGACGGTCCGAATTGCCAACCACGGTATAGTGGTGCAAACTAGAATTTTTGCCCAAATTCTCAACATAATTCTATATGGAAACGTTAGACATTCTTAAACTCTACGATGAAATTGTAGAAAATACAGCTATGCGGTAAAACTCATATTGCTAGATATTCCTTAAGCCCAAGCTGGCTGCGAAATGATTAAGCTATGACTGCGAATCATATTTGACAATGCAAAACGAATACGTCAGGTACATTTTATTAGAGCTATATTTCGTCCCTTCTTGGCAAGCAGGGGCGTCACGACCCCCCCCCCCCCCCAATGCTGTCGGCCAGTCGGTAAAAAATAACCGAGTCGACGCGAAGCGCCTCGATTTTTTCTGAAAATTGGTCGATTTTTCGTCAAAATAGTCGCTTTTTCTGAAAATCAGTCGCTTTTTCTGAAAATCAGTCGCTTTTTCTGAAAATCAGTCGATTTTTCTGAATATCAGTCGATTTTTCTGAAAAGCAGTCGATTTTTTTCAAAAATGTCATTTTTATTGTTGAAAACACTCGTTTTTTCTTCAGAAAAAGTCGGTAAGAATTACCAGCCAGTCGGTAAATGCCACGTCCCCCCCCCCCCAAACATTTTGGCTAGTAACGCCCTGGTAACGCCTCTGTTGGCAAGGGTCCTCTTCAGGCTCAAGCCGCTCGAATAAAATGTAGCTGACGTATCAGTTTTGCACTGTCAAAGACCATATTGATAGCTTCTGTAGTGAAAAGAAAACAACACCTTTGTATGAAAAGAACGATTGAGGCTAAAGTCTCAAAAACACCTAGTTAGTTTAATTTTTATGGGATTTGTTTTCTCTTTTTTTTCTTTTGCTTTTTCTTAATTAAAACTAAAGTGGGTCACAAAAATACTTATAAACTAAAATATTTATAACAAGCAACGATTTGAGGAAAAAAGAAATAATAACCTAAACCATGCTCCCCACCTCTACGCCATTCATGGCTGAACCTAAACGCTGGAAATCCTTCATCAATAAAAATAACCAACGATTCATACTCGAGCTAATTACCTTAAGTAAAAAAATATTATACGAAAGGCTTCGTTTACGCAATGGTGTTTACTCGTGAATGTAAAAAATTTACGCGTGCTTCCGTTTCCTGCAATTTTCCTACTTATTCATATTTTTCTCTCACCTCAGACAATTGAATATTGTAATTTTTGAAGTTTCCGCGAATCTTCCAATTAAACCCTATAGCTTCACGGTATGATTGTATCTTATTCGTATGCCTCAGTTCACTTAACTCGAAATCTGCCGGCCACTGAACGGCGCGAATTTTTAAAAATTACAAACGATATTGACTAATAAAATGATAGAATCTATTAGTTTAGTTTAACAACTAAAGAACACCTCGCACTATTTACTGTTTATGTTCCAATATTCAAAACTATCTGAACACTGTATAGCTAGGCTCTGCTTTTAACGAATTATCCACGGCGTTGGATGTTTTAAGCCTTTTTCCGAGGCCCATTGACTTTTAGCAAATCTCGGCAAATTTCAGCTGAACGGTTTTACGCATCAAATTTCAGACGCTACACTCGTCGGGACCATAGTGCGCATGGAAAATAGTAAATCGCAGCAAGTCCAAAGATTAGTGAGGTGTCGTTAGCGGGTTCAAATGAAGAATAAGAAATTTGGGTCTCCGGGTGAAAGACATAATAAATGCTGTAACGGATGTAGGGTGCATTGGCAACATAGGTACGACAGGTCCTTTAAAGTTGCCAACGACAGATCGTGCGAAAATTTTAACGAAGGGGGACATTGGAACAAGGAAGTGTGTTGGGGTTGTTGTAATCTTTTTTTTTCTTCTGCATACTGCCATGAGCCGAAGGGCAAATTTCGAGTACAATGCTTAATTCTGCATACTAAGTGATTTCTCTACTTTAGGTTGCTGGGATGCCCTACAACTTCGAGTGGAAACTGAAAGACCTGCGAAACGACTACGGACACAAAGAATCAAGCGATGGACAACTGGTATCTGGAGAGTACTACGTAGCGCTACCCAACGGCAAGCTACAAGTAGTCACCTATCATGTAACTGGGGACAGCGGTTTCGTCGCCAACGTCAGCTACGTAGACGCTGCTACAACTGGAGCCTACGAGGCAATTACAGAAGAGTACGACCAGAACCACGCAGAAGAGGCCAAGACAGGATCCGAGGATGATTTGGAACAGTATGAACGAAACTCTTTTAAGACGGAGGGCACATACGAAAAGGGTGGATACGCTGAAGTTTCTAATAGCTACGGGACCAACAAAAACGGTTACGCCAACAAGTCAGACAAAGTACGCGGATATGAGAACGGAGAGTCCGCTGGAAACAGCTACAACATCGCGAAAACAGATACCTACCAATCTTCTATTCAAGCCAAGTCTTACGAGGCGCCTACGGGAGCAGTAGTCGCGGTCCCAGCTTACAGTCAGGAATTCAGCTATTCCAAAACTGGTGACTACTTTGCCCCTGCAACTTATCAGCCTGTTAAAACTGGAGTCTACCAGGCAGTTACAGAAGGCTATGCCCAGAACTACGCAGAGGAGACCAAGACTAAGAAGAACGAATCTGAGGACTATTCCAAACTGTTTGAAGGAAACTATTCTAAGAACGAGGCGCCATACGAGAAAGATGGGCACGCTGAAGTTTCTACCAACTACGGGGCCAACGAAAACGGTTACGCCAACAAGTCAGACAAAGTAGGCGGTTATGAGAACGCGGATAGATACAACAAAGAGAAGACAGATGCCTACCCACCGTCTATTCAAGCGAAGTCTTATAAGATGCCGAGTGGGTCAGCAGTTACGGTCCCATCTTACAGTCAGGACACTGGTAAATCTAGCTACCCCACAAATGGTGATTACCTTGTTCCCTCGAATTATCAGCCTGCTATAACTGAAGTCTACCACCCAGCTGTAAAAGTCTACGCCAAAAGCTACACAAAAGAACCCAAGACCAGCAAGCAGCAATCCGAGGATTATTCAAAACAGTATGAAGGAAACAATTCTACGAAGGAAGGGACATACGAAAAGGAAGGATACGTTGAAGTTTCTACTGACTACTTGACCAACGGATCCGGTAACGCTGGCAACAGCTACAAGAACACGGGAACAGAGGCTTACCCATTTTCACTTGAAGCGCAGTCTTACAAGACGCCGAGTGAAGCAGCAGTCGCAATCCCAACTTACAGTCAGGACACTAGTAAACCTAGCTATTACAAAAATGGTGACTACTCTGTCCCGTCGATTTATCAGGCTTCAACAACTGAAGTTTACCAGTCAATTACAGAAGCGTATGGCCGAAAGTACGCAGAAGAAGCCAAGACTCCGAAGCCCAAATCCGAGGATTATTCAAGACAGTATGAAGTAAACTATTCTAAGGACCAAAAGGAAGGATACATTGAAGTTTCTACCGACTACATGGCCAAAGAAAACGGTTACGCCAAGAAGTCAGATGACGTAGGCAGATACAATAATGCTGATAACAGCTACAAGAAGGCGGAAACAGAGGCCTACTCATCTTCTATGCAAGGGCAGTCTTACGAGACGCCGAATGAAGCAGCAGTCGCAAGCACAACTTACAGTCAAGTTACCAGTAAAGCAAGCTATCCGGACAGCGGTGAGTACTCTACCCCAACGACTTACCAGCCTAAACTGTACGAGAAATCAAAAGAAGCTGAATATACCCTCAATTCAGCTGCTCCATTATATGTTAAGGAAGCGGAACGCCCAAGCTATCGAAGCAATGGCCATTACTCGGAGACAACATCATCGCCCCACCAAGATGGTTATAGTCAGTCAGCTAAAGCGTCATACATTCCAACTAGTCCGGCTCCCGTTTACACCCAGTCAGTCAGAGCCGGAAGCTACCGGGAAAGTGGCGATTATTCAACACCAACTCCTTACCAGCAACTTCACAGAGAAGTGAAAACAGAGACCTACTCCCAAACTGCAACAGCCTTAGATTACTCCCAGGAAGTCAAACCATTAGCCTACCAAAAGAGTGAAGACTATTTAACTGAAAAAGGCTCCCCGTATCAAGGTTCTCATGCTAAATCAGGCGAAGTTGCGGAATCCCTTACCACTCCTAGCCCAGCTTACACCAAGGAATCCGCGGCCCCGGGAAGCTACAAAAAGACTGATAACTACGCTGCAACAGCTCCTGTCAAAGTACAGTCCTACAGAAACTCAGAGGAAACTGCGTATGCCCCAACGACCCCTGCCTCAGTGTATGCGACGACCGACGCACCGAAAGGCTATCAAAGCGGTAAAGGGTATTCAGCACCAGGAAGCTACCAGCCAGACTACGGACGATCTAACGAAGCAGCCTTCATTCCTACTACTTCTACCCCAGTATACACAAAACAATCCGCAATTCCCAACTACAAAGAAAGTGACCGCAATATAGCTGCAGCTCCAAATCAGCCGACAGTTTACAGAAAATCAGAGGAGTCATACACTACGACATCATCTGTCCCTGTTCACAACAAGCCCGACGCAAAACCAAGCTATCATGCCAACTACAGGCAACCGGACGAAGCAGTCTTAATTCTTACTTCTACCCAGGTATATGCAAGGGACCCAGCAACCACCGAGTACAAAGAGAATGATCGCTATGCAGCAGCTCCAGCAACATACCAGCCACCGGTTTACAGAAAATCTGAGAAGTTACCATATACACCGACAACATCTGTCCCCGTCTTCGACGGAGCTGACGAACAAACAAGCTACCAGCCCAACTATGGACGATTCGATGAAGCATTCCCGACAACTAGCAAATACAAGGCGAATGACCACTATATGTCTCCAGCAACGTACAAGCCACTGGTTTACACAAAATCGGATGAGTTGCCATACAGCCCGACAACATTTACCCCTGTATACGACAAGGTTGACGTGAAATCAAGCTACAATAGGAGTGAAGATCACTCTGCTTCTGTAACTTATCAACCACAAGCCTATGGTAAAACCAAGGACGACAACTATTCCCCAACTACGATCTCCCCAATTCATAACAAGAAAGTCATCCCCGTTAGCTACCATGCGGGAGACGATTACTCTTCTGCTTCGAAATATCAGCACAAAACGAAGGCCGAGAAACCGGCCTTTCTCTTACCTACTTCTCCCCAAGCTTATACTAAAGATGAAGCGTCGATGAGCTATCGTGAAACAGAAGAATACTCGATGTCTGAGGCGTATCGACCGCAACACAAAGAAAAATCTGAGGTATCTGTCCAAACTACCCAAACACCGTTTTACACAAAGAAAGGCGCATTGGCGAACAATAGGAATGCCGACAGCTACTCACCGCCAACAAACTACCAGTCCGCAGTTTACGAAGAAACAGAAAAGAACACTTACGCCTCAACACCAGCTTTACCTGTTTTTTCGATGGAAGCCGCCAGTGTAAGATATCGAAAGCCCGACAACTACGTACAGCCAGCGAGCGACGATCTTCTTAACAAGAACAGCGAAGAGATAAAAGAAGAGACTTATGCTAAGGTCGGAGAGTCTCTAACCTACACGAAAACTGCTGATTACTCGAAATCTGAAACATATGATTCCAAAACCAAAGGAAGTCCTCAGGTCTATCCCCAAACTACTCTTACACCAGTTTACACAAACGAAGCAGCATCGGCAAACTATTCGAAGAGTAACAACTACTCACCACCCACACACTACCAGTCCCCCCCTTACGGAACACCAGAAGAGAAGGCGTACACTGCACCAACAGCTAGAACCGTTTACTCCGACAAAGCAGCAGCTGTAGGCAATCAAAAGCCCGACAGCTACGTGGAACCTGCGAGCTCCAAACTACAAGTTTTCGAGAAAAGCGAAGTAGCGTACACCTCTGCTACCACTGAAACAGTTTACAAACAAGAAGCTGCATCCGAGGGCTACCAAAAGAGCGACGTCAACTACGCGATCCCTGCAAGCTACCAGTCCCAATATAATGGACAATCTGGGGATGTAGCTCCCACTCAAACTACCCTTGCTACAGCTTACATCAAAGAGGTCCCCTTCACCGCCTACCAAATTACTGACGAGTCTTCTTACTCTAAAATACAGGAGCCCCATAATTACGGAAAACTTGAGACAAAAGAATACGCTTCAACACCATCGAAAGTAGTATACACCCCAACAGGCGATGCCCCGGTTTACTACGAGAACAAGACACGCGACAGCTACAACAAGGAGGACAACCCATCCGCATACGCCCAAATATTCAAATATAACGAACCAGGTGCGAACGAATACCAGGTTCCGACAACAGACAAAGCTTTATCGAACCTTTACTCGAAACCAATCACCTCGAAAACTGAACCAAAGGCCCAACAAGATAACACCTATGTCACCGAAAAGGACGCCAAGCCTGCTACCCATAATACTTATTCTGTCAATCAAAGCACAGGCTTCGAGGTCCCGAAATTCACAGCTATGGAGTTTCTGATGCATTTGGGACACAGCCCACTGTTCTGCCCGATAGCCGCATCTTTGCAACAAGTCGCTAAAAACGCAAACGACCGTCGACCTGGGAGGATTCAAATCCATCAAGAGAAAGCGAAGTACTCTGTAATCGGCTATCACCCAGCAGGAACGACGCCTAACTCCTTGTCTGCCTATAAAGACGACCTAACATCTAGCAAATACTCTTCAAAACCTGCCCCTGTCTCCTATCCTCAACAGAAGCTGGCTGAACTGAAACCAGTGAATTATCATGCGGATTACGCGTCACCGGTTGACCGTTACCCAACCACCACTCCATATTCCACCGCTGAGGCAACAGAATACCGAAAATACGAATCAGCTAAAGCGATCTATGAATCCTCAGAGTCGCAATCGCTTTACCAGACACCTACTTCGAAACATGACGAATTACCCTCTCATCCGATCTACGAAGAAGCAGTTTCACTTTTTGACACGGAGGCTGCACGCACAGAATCCTACCAGCCTAAGCATACGACAAGCTCCATCAAGAACTCATACAGTACAGAGAAGAATAGTTATTCGACCACGACCTACGAAACACCAAAGCCACAGTATACTAAGAACAAATCATACGAACGTCAAAATGATAAGATGAATTCAAGTCCTACTTACGAAGTACAAAACGTCTCCGAGATCAGCCAAAACCCCTATGCTGGAGTATACGGCCAATCCTCAGAATCGGAAACTCTAGTAGAGTCATACAAGTCGCCAGCGTCACCTACTCACAGTCCCCCATCAGGATCCTCCAGCTCAACCTACACAGTGGAAGCAGAGTCGGATTATTCCCGAGCGCCATGCCAGCAGTCATACAGAAAACTCTCTGACAGTCCCGGATATAAAGACCCTGCAGAGTCCGACTACTCCAGCAAACCAGACCACTCACTTACTTACGGTCCTACCTCAAAAGCCCCCAGCCCAAGCTACTCAGAGGAAGTTCAACCTCCAGTGCTCTACCCGCAGTCACATGGAACACCATCTGAGAGCCCCGTACCTGCCAGGCAAAGTCAGCCCGACTACTACGGGGAATCGGACGTAGAGCCAACGAAAGAAAGGTATGCACCGTCCTCAAACCCGACTACCTACGGGCACGCCTCCCAAGAAAGCTACTCACGTACAACCGAGTATGCAGATAAAGCTAAGCTTCATCAAGCTGCACAAAAGCTGCACTACGCACAACTTGCCGAGGACCAACACCGCGAACAGGAATACATCGACCTCAGTGAGACCAACAACAATTCTCCGAGCAAGTCTTACAAGAAGTTCGAAGACTACGTGTCAACGATTTCATATTTTCCTCCAAAGGACGAAGTTCCCAGGCAGCCGGAGTATAGTACTCAACTATATAAAGAACAAATGACGGAGAAATATGCAGAGACGACAAAGCCCGCTATCTACCATAGGCCGATGTATCATCCTCCTCAGGACAGCTACAGCGAGAATGTGAAGGTTCTGAAAGCACAGAAGCAGACGGGATCAGCAGATTACTCAACCAAACTGCAAGGATATGCCCAGCCTAGTCAGGTCTATGACACGACTACTGAAAAATTAATAACGACTCCTTACCAGCCTGAGGCAAATGCCACATATGATAAACCGAAGGCTGCTACCTACGAAGTGACACCATCCAGATACGTTCAGGACGATATCAAGAGCAAACAGTTTAATGTACCAGCTCAGGCTGGGTCTCGGGAAAGCTATAATGGGTCTGCCACCCTTACAGCCAAATCCAAAGAATTGCCACAAGAGAAGCAGCTCACTTATGAGAAGAGATTTCCTAGCGCACCTCATGCCACCTACGATGAAAATAAGAAACAGTACAGCCAGCCTCAGCTAGCCTACGGCGCAGATCTTGATCCATACCAGCCTTCCCAACAAGCTACGAAAGGCCCTGAAATAGGCTATGTCCCAGCCAAGTACGCCCAGACCGAGAATCTAGCTTATGCGAAAGCTGCTCTTACCTACAAGCAAGCCACGAACAGCGTCCAATCGGGAGAGACCTACGAACAGAATCTGCCGAAATACCAGCAGCCATCTAGTGATAACAGAGCACACAAGGAAAGTAGCTATCAGCAGGTTGCATCGACGGACACACCCAAAAAGGCGGAATATCCATCAGAGGAGAAACAGGATTCTGCAACGTATCAGCAGTCCAACGAAAGCAAAAACGGGAAAGGGTATGAACAAATTTATTCCAACCAGCAGAAGAACGAGTCCACTAATGAACAAGAATACATCGCCCCTAAGTACCAGCCAACTGAACATAAAACATATAAAGAAGAAAGTGACAGATATTCGTCAAACAGTGATAAGAAGGACAATCCAGCCGCCTATACGAGCGGCGGGCATCATTCTCCTTCATCAGCGTATCAGCAACCATACAAAGCCACCCATTTATCCAACTACTATTCAAGTAAGAACACAGGCCATCCTAGTCAAAATAACAGCCACGCTGCTGAAGAATATCACCCACTTCAGAAAGTTGTTAACTATAACGAGCCCCCGTACTCCCCGCCCACTAGACAGGACTCCACTCCAAAAGCTGAGGATTCGAAATCAGCCCATATTCCTACAACAGAGAAATATCAGCAATCAAAGCATACTGGATACTCAACACCTCAAAGATACCAGCCAAATCAAGAAACCGAATATTCAACTGTTGCTGACGACTCAACTACCCAAAGATACCAGGAAGACGCAGCTCTGGAATATGGATTTCGCCTCCCGAAACATGAACCCACAGAAAAAATTACTCAAGGATACAGACCGGGCTTAGATGACTACCGTTCCGCAGGGAAGGGACAGCAAGAGATTCAGGCTTATGAAGTCCCTTCTTCAACGCCCCAGAAGACTCATTATCCCACAGACAGGAACCGCTACACCCCCTCCCAAGGCTCGGACGCTCAAGCCTTCTCCCCGACTCAGAACCCGCAGTACGCTACAGAACCAGTCTCAGCATACAAGCAATCAGACGAAGCTACCTACAATCCCAGCTCCTACGAGTCAACATCAAGAGCCCAATATTCAGCAGAAGGCTATGGTGTGACGACAGAAGCATATAAGCATGTTGATAAAACCAGCTATTCAAAGGTAGCCTTCAATTCTGTCCCTACGAAACACCAAGCATACGAGAAAAGTTACTACTCAGAGGAGAAGCCATCTGCTGCCAACTACCAGCCCCCAACGAAAGCAGAATATACCACAGAAAGCCACAGTCTGACCACCCCGAAGTACCAAAATGCCGAGGAAGAGCACAAGCCCCAAGCCTCAGAATCACTAAGCCTTTCCAGTTATGCCCCTCCAATCTATCAGACAACAAAAGGAGTCACCTACCCCTCAGATGGAGCTTCCGCCTCCAACTATCAGCAATCGGTAGCGGCTTACCCAAGCGATCAACAGCCTACACATTATTCAACTTCTGACAAAAGCGAAGTAATCTCTCGGAACTATGGACCTTCAGAAGATCCTAAGGAAGTCTACGCTGAAAAGGTCTACCACGCTGTCCAAGGCCTTACGAGAGAACCAATATACAGAGCTGAGACGGAGAAGCTGGCCAGACCAGAATTCAAGTTACGGATGTATTAATGAATGCGTTGCTTACCTACTCATACGGAGATTATAGTATATTTTGTCTATTTTTTTACGCATAAACATTTCTGAAGCTTAGCTAATAGGTTTACCCATTCTCTGGCAGTTTTACAATACTAGATCCAATCCGACCGAATAATGCTGACAGCCTACAGTTCACCGAAAGAGGCACTGGCAACTAAATATGTTAGGAGAGATCATTGGCCGTATAAAGAATGAAAGTGGCGACCCTATTTCCTCTTCGAAATATTGCAATCTTTTTACGGCACCATGGTCCCTCAAAGTGATATGGTCATGACTCTGTGGTAGAACTGAATCATACCTTTGCCTCGCCAGCCTTCTCGAACATTCTCCATACATTCTCGGTGTGTTCTAGGTCGCCATCAGCTTTAATGTCCTTACTGAGCACTTCAATTTCCTCTCTAGTAGCCTGTAAATAATAATAGAGATAATTTTGTTTACCTTTTGCTTACCCCCTTCTTTTTTCTAAGTATTAACAGTCGTTTATTTTGGCCTCGCCGAGGTCCCGGGCACTCATTTTAGTCAAAGACAAGCCAAGTCGTTTGAAAACAAGACCAAAGTCGATGGGATCCCAAGAGTTTAATGTTTGTTGGACTTATTCATCCCAACAATCGGATTTCACAGACTTCTGAGTCTTCGCCAGACCCCTTTAACATTTTGCTATTTATCCATAGCCCACCGTTTGAATATAAAAAAAAACTAATGTTACCGTTCTGGAGTTTTTGTCAACTTACGGCCAAATAACTAATCAGATTAGAAAACCAAGTTTCAGATAAGGATTCAGCAAGGATGTTTACTCCAATATCTCATCCTAATCGACTTCAGAAATGTCCTTCTACTTAGAGATAATTCTTCGTATTTTAAAAGCATTCCCGGGGAATTGCATGCAGAGCAAAAGAGGAGAACCTTTCAATTCAAATTTCCGGGTTTGGCAAATTTTGCCAGCTTATCTGTCATGGAAATAAAGTTCAAAATTCACTTCAGCATGTCTCGTTCCCCCGATACCGAATCTCTAATCGACTTCAGAAACAAACTGAGCTTCAACCAAATTTCCAGTTTCGGCCGAATTGGGGTGGATTATTTGTGCGGCAAGAAAACTAAGTTTAGATGTGGATTCAGTGGGGCTCTTACCGCTTAAACGACTATCTCATTAGCTTACAAACATACCTTTTGTTTTACCCTTAATCCGAAACGCGCCTCTGCCTCTAAATATCTAAAGACCCATCTACAACTTGGCCTGTACTTTGCCAATGAATCCTCATACAAAGTTTTAACAACATATCTCAACCCCTTCGACCCCCCGACACGGCTTATGATGCTCGGGGACCATCATCAGTAAATTGTAACAGTAGTAGAACGAAAAATAAGAAGAGGGAGGAGCCAATTTATTTATTACGGAGGGCTCTGGAACGGCAATAATAACAAGAATAGTAACGATTGTAACTAATAATTTAAGTCGCTGGAACACTACCAAAGAATACGTACGCTAGGTGGAAATAGTCTTTAATTAAACCCAAGACCCGTGACTCTCTCGCGTCCACAGATTATAAATAAATCGTATATTCCTACGCATAGAGCTTTCGCCTGTCTGGATAAAGGGGTAGGGTAGGGACTTGTACAGTCATTTGTTGTTTTTTCGAAAATGGTCGACAAATTTTATTAAATTGTTCACGAGACAGTTGTCCGGATGCATTCTGCCTTTTTGACCCAGTAAATGACGGTTCAGACTTTGAAGATAACTAAACTCTATATCGACTATATCTTTGGGTTTTTAAATTTCATGCTAAACTTCGGGTTCCGTGCGAACTACTTTTCCTGCCAAAAAATCATTTTCATATTCGGATTCAGCATGTCCTCTTACCCTAGAATCGAACATCTAATAAACTTATTAAACTTATTTCCTTTTACAAATGGTGAACTACTTGTCGGGCGAGAAAATAAAATTCCATATTCGGATTCAGTATGTCTCCTTACCCCTAAATAGAATATCTCATTAGCTTTAAAAAAATATTTTATTTGGCCCCTTAATTTGAAACCCCACCCGCTCCCCTAAATATATAGCTATGGAGGCCATCTGCGAATTGAACCAAAACTACAGTGAAACTACACACGAAAAACGCAACTTACGTCTCGTCCGCAAATCGGCGTCTTTTTAAACGTAAAAAGTCCGAATCTATACACTCCTGTCAGGTGAAGACCAAAAGACCACTAAAGAACAAGGACGCTGCTTCAAACGCGGCTAAGCGAAGAAACACGACTACAGAACAGGGATAGTGAACCGGAATGAAAGAACAGGATGCCCTCCCCCTCGTGCGATTGTGCACGGGAAAGATCTGGAACTCGTACCCAAGCAAACTACTAAAAAAAAAAGAAGGACGGTGTAGCGTTCCCCATTTTAGTAGTGTTCCTCCTGGTGCAGTATTCCAGATTCCAGAACGTTGTTCCGTTTTTAGTGCGCGTTTCCATTTTTAGTACGCGTTCCACCTGCACCGTGTCGTTCAGTTCCGTTCCCGTTTTTAGTCGATCCATATGCGGAGTCGAGTATTTCCCCGTACCTTTTCCGCTGTGAACGAGCCGAGGTTAGTAGCTTCACTCCACATCACGTTTCGTTACCTCTACAATTAGCTATATTGATGAGAAACCACCTTGAGGAAAAGTAGAAGACAAAGCTGATTGGTTCTTTGGACGCGCTCAAGAGCAGGTCAGCGCGCGGAGCCTCCTGCATTTTCTTTCTCTACGATGAGCAACGGCGAAGATGGAAGTAGAGTAGACGGGTAAAAAGCTTCAGTAAATACCTCTAGGTCGACTCAGTGTTGCCGGGGTGATCATTGTTGCTGCATGGAACCAAAGACAGAGGTTCTATCTGATTATTTTTTCTTGGTTGTACGCAGCGAGTCAGCGCCGAGTATAATGGAACCAAAGAAACGTGAAACGCGGTTATTCATTTTCATTAATAACCGTTTAAATTTCAATTAATAGGTTCTTACCAAATTTCCCTGGAGAGAAGACAAGCCTCGGTACCAGCTTCTGACATAATAATCTACTCAAGACAAACTAAAGTGAGCGCTGCAGTTTCAGTCCGAGCAAAATTCAACTACTCTTTTAAAACTTCTACCTTTTAGTGTAGCTTAGACCCCAAATCTCAAGCTTAAAACCGCACATAGATGGTGCACACTTCAACTAAAGAGAAATAGGGTAGGACTATGAAAGAGCCGCAGGCAAAATTTGTTAAACCGGCCTTGATTCGGCAATATTTGACTACTTCCCACACAAACTCTTGCTTTTAACGTGGCTGGAATCCCAAGCACCAGCTTTTATCGTATGTACCCAAGACAAATTTAAACTCAGCGCCGCAGGCAATATTTTTGTAACCCGATGTTTTTCTGGCATTTCGAGCTTTGGCATTTCTAGCTAACGAGTACGCAAATGACAAGAAACGGATCTTTTCAAGCAAAATTCGCTTTTGGTGTCATTCTGTCAAGCTCAAACATACGACTTTCATTCTGGAAAACT
Organism: Branchinecta lynchi; assembly: GCA_023053575.1. Taxonomy (NCBI): domain Eukaryota; kingdom Metazoa; phylum Arthropoda; class Branchiopoda; order Anostraca; family Branchinectidae; genus Branchinecta; species Branchinecta lynchi. Next base: position 22,780,234 of record JAKZAP010000003.1, read on the forward strand.
CAGAACACACAACTGTGAATATGAAAACACACGAATAGAAATTCACGTTTGGTAACTGCCTGTATGTCATTCTGAAAAGCTCTAAACATGCGACTGTCATACAGACAAGCTCCAAACATATGACTGAGAGTAGATTCTCTAGAGTGAGGGGGGGGGTGAGTCCCCCTCCCCTCCTTCGAGCCGCCCCTGATCTTTGATGTGATTCGTCCAATTAACCCGTTGCAATATATGTTGCTTAAAATAGAAAATGCGTTCCAGCCTCGACGCCACGAAGCCAAAATCGGTCAAGCGTAGTAACTACGGTAAATAAGGGAAGGGAGAAAACTAATGAATATTGGATACAACGCCGTATTCGTGATTAGAGGCATACTCTAGCCGTTCCCCGCGGACTCCACTTGAGGAGTCCCCGCGTTTTCGTTTGTCCCGGGGACTCCCACGGACGGGGAATGCTCTGCTTATTATCACCATCATCAAAAAGGACTACTTTTCAGATTCGGTGGGGAATCAATTTTTGCTGGTATAGGTGCAATGTAAAATTAATTAAAAATAATCAGAATAAACAAAACCAAAAATAAAGTGGCTCCAGACTAATTTCGTCAACTGCATATCTATTTTTCGAACAAAATCCATACTGGAAGCATTCCCCGTGTTCTCGCTATTTCTGTCCGCGGAGTCCGCGTGGAGTGACTCCCTCTATTCTCGCCGTTCCCTTTGATTCCCCGAGGAGTCCTCGGGGAACGTCGAGGTTACGCCTTAGATCTTGAAGACAATTATAGTAAATTGAGCTTTCTTCAACCGTTTCAGTCCAAATATAAACTACAAGACATATACATTGCTTTCTAGCGGCCAATTTGAACACTTCACAGTTTAATTTGACGGATAGAGAGCGCAAACGAGCCGAAAGGAAAAGGCTTTTGTTAGTAGAGCAAAAAATAAAGACTCATAGGCTAACGTAATCATGAGCATAGGGCTCAAAGTTCTCCAGGAGTTTGTGGAATTGTGGTAGACTAATACCTATCATTCAAACTCACAGTTCTGTCCCTAGCCTAGCCTAACAAAAGGCTGTTATTTTTATGGCAAACGGACAGTTGGGCGTGCATTAAACTTGACAGGGACTAGTATTTCGCTCGGAAATCGGCAGGAAGTCTCGGTCAGTATCGTCAAAATAGATACGGCTTATAGAGGTATATCTGAACTGGTTTTCTCTGATGATTAGCCTGTCCAAGACTGGATCTGGCGAAGACAAGACTCGATTGTCTGAATCAAATATTAGGTTTTTGGGATCCCATCGACACCTTTGGTCTTTTTTTTTATGTCGTCGTGCCTCTACACATGAAATCATGCCGACAGCGCATATGAAGCTCGATACGCGATTCAATACGATAAATTTGCGCTATCCAGGATTTTTTCCGTGGAGGAAAATTCTTATCTGTTCTGGAATCACATACGATTGGAGGCACGAAATAGAAAAATATTTTGATTGAAACAGTAGTCCAGTGGTAGAATGATGATGTAGAGTTTTAATTATTGGTAAAACCCCGAAGATCAACATTGCAATAAAGGCAGTTTGCGATCGCGACACAGATTTCAGAAGTTATTCTTTGAATACGTTCCATAAAAGCGGGTATAGGCTACTGTTGTAACTCCGCTGCTTCTCGTCGATGGCCCTGAAATGGCGTACATCCCGTTTGCAATTGTTCAGACCTCGACAAGGTTTTCCTTCTTTTGGTATTTTGTCTACTGGCTTGAGTATACCGGACCTTTCGTGTATCGTGTGCAGAGCTGCTGTATTTTTCAAAGTCATCGAATTTACTTAATGTCCTCGGGTGTCCCTACAGATTCTCAGGTATCTTGAAATATCCTTTTGAGTCTAGGCAAGTGTCTCCAAGTATCTCAAAGGATCCCGAAGTAACCCAAGTATCCTAAAGTAACACAAGTATCTCAAAGTATCCCAATTCCCAAAGTAACCCAAAGTAACCCAATGTAACCCAAAGTAACCCAAAGTAACCCAATGTAATCCAAAGTAACCCAATGTAACCCAGTGTAACCCAAAGTAACCCCATGTAAACCAAAGTAACCCAATGTAACCCAAAGTAACCCAGTGTAACCATGAGTAACCCAAAGTATCCTGAAGTAAGTAAGTAACTCCTACACCCTGGTTCTTGGTGACCGACCCTGGGCATCTTGCAGTAAAGGTAATTTGGATTGCCAAGTTCCCTGTTAAAAAAAAATGTGCCTCGGAAATTATAAGAAAGAGAGTACATGCATGCTCCTAATTGGACGTGTCTCTTTTTCGAAACTCACTAGCAGAACTTGTTATTTTGATAGCTGCTGCAGAAATAAAAAAACTGGAAGTCACTAATACACTCATTCACTATTCAAAGTTTGGAAAGGAACTGATTTCTGAGTCATCCTTGTTCCGGACAAAGCACGAGCCATCTATCTTATGAAACCAGAGACGACCAGAGCTAGTATCACATATAGTAGAGTGAGCTCCCGTTGGGAGAGGCTATTGCGAAAATTGAGGATATTTCAAACTCTTTGAAAAGAAAATTACAGTCAAGGTCTAGTAAATCCATTTTTCCTTACTTTATCTTAAATCTTAAGGCTTCGAACAACTATTTCTCATCTATAAGACTGATTTTCTTATTTCACGTCAAAACCGCAGAGATCCTCCAACACCTCTCTTTCTCAAAGATGACAGGCTCTTCTGTTAGAATCCCAGCGCCTGAAGGGCTGAAAAGCGCATTAACAGCAGCAACAAATAAGGAGTAACCTGTCCAAACAAAAACATCCAGTTTGTGTCAGAATTAAAAGGGTTACAAGTTGAGAAGAGTGTGATTGTGCTATTGTGTTGGATCTAAACAAAAACAAAATAAACAGTGGATCTTTTTATTAGGGCTGTGTGGTCAAGATGGAATGTTTTCGCACTAGGCTAAGCTGATTTGAAGGAAGACTGTCTTGTGCAAGTGCCAAGGATGTACCAGCAAAAGAGAATCTCAATACCTCCTAGATCAGGCAAGTAGTTTTCACTGTTGCTTATAATTTTGAGGTGTTGGTCCATCATGACAGTCATACACAAGTGTATGGTACCCCCATTATAATCTGTTTTCAACTGTTGAATGGAGCATCTGAATCTGATCTGAACAGGAAATTCGCTTTAAGATAAATTCTTAACAATTAAGTCTAAAAGGGTACCATACCCTTGCTGTGCTTGGCTGTGCTGTGCCCTGTGCTGCGGTGCCCTGAGGGCCTAAAATATGAGCATCATGCAGCATCATGCCAGTCTAGTACACTAGCCCTTTTTCAGGCAAGCTGCGCAAACGTCTGTGGATTTTTCTGAAAATCAGTCAATTTTTTTTCAAAAATGTCATTTTTGTTGTTGAAAACAGTGTTTTTTTCTGCAGAAAAAGTCGGTAAAAATTACCAGCCAGTCGATAAATGCCTCGTCCCCCCCCCCAAACATTTTGGCTAGTAACGCCTCTGTGCCTGAGTGCTACAGGTTTGAGCACTGTACCTTGGAATTCATGCATGGTGCATGGATTTCAGCATACAGTGCACACATGAAAAAGCACAATTTCTGTAGGCTCGAAAATAAACATGCAAAATTCGATTTCTTCTTTGTTTTGCCCGATAAAGGTTTGCAGGATCTTATTTTTGTCTGGATAAAAAGAACTTGGTGTACCTGTAATGACACCCCTGACTTTAACAGACAATACTGATCAATCCAGATAGCTTGAGTGTGACTATTTGCAACACCTCTTTCCATTTTTGGGATCCCAAAACGTAGTTGGAGGGAGACCTATGACATAGCAAAAGTTGTCTGTCTGATAACTCTTGAAGGGGTTGTGATATTTTCATCAAACTTGTTGTGAGGACTCTTTAGGTCAGGTCAAGTTAGAAGGTGGGCCAATATTTGGGAGTGGGGGAGGGGTTTGAAATTAAGGTCACCAAAAATATTTTATAAAAGCTAATGAAATAGATGAATTAGGAGTAAGGAGACATGCTGAGTCCCAATATGAAATTTATTTTCTCGCCGGACTAATAGTTCACCTGGAATCCGGCAAGAACCAGAAGTTTTTGAAATATTAAAGTTTAATCTGAAGGCAAGGATATGTGCTGAGTCCGAACATGAAAATTATTTTCTCGACGGACAATTTGTTCAGCCGGAATCGGGCCTAAACCAGAGAATTTGTTTTATGTAAAAGTCTCATTTAAATTTGATAAGATATTCGGTTTGTGGGTAGTCATTTTCCCACTAGACATATAGATCGCTTGGAATGCAGCTGAAGCCGGAAAATTTCTTAAAAGTAAAATTTTAATCTGAAGTTGATTAGAGGTTCGATGTAGGGATAAGAAGACAAGCTGAATTTGTTTTTGAGCTTTTATTTTTTGGCCAGAAAAGTAGTTTGTCTGGAATCTGGCCAAAACTGGAATTTGGGCAGAAGTACGGAGGGAAGGAGATAAGACATAGACTACATGGTAAACCATATGTTGAATCCGTATCTGAATACTTGACAACATAGAATGGAAATCTGAATATATCTGAACTTGGTGTAGAGGTATGCATATTCTAACTGTTTCGCTATCCTGTTTTTTTGTACTTGGTTACAAAACCATGAATGGAAAGGAACATTTGTTTTTTCTTTGATGCCCGTGTTAATGCTAATTGACATTTAAATAAGCATACCTCTGACTCTACTTTAAAGACCCTCCATCAATCAGCACCAGGAATTGGGGAGTATTCCTGTAAAGTAACGCTTAACTATGATTGGCCTACACGAAACGTCCTGAATTTGGGATACCCTATGCCAGTCTAGCACAAACTATTTTGTATACCTTATTTCAAGTGCTGGGTATATCTAGTATTTTCGCATACCCAGTACTTAATGCTGCAAATCCTTTACAGATTGTGACATACCTCTTGGTACCCTGGCTCTGAGCTGCCCCACTATAGAGCAATTGGGATTGGTTTATTTATCAGCTCCATTCAAATCATTAACATTTTAACGGATTAGAGTACCTACCATTTAGCATAGCATGGTTACCATTTAGCATAGCAGTTAGGCATAAGGTATGTCAAACGCTAGATATTCCCAGTGTTTATCCAAAATCAGAGGTTTGTGATAGACTGCTGGTATGCCAAACACTAGATACCCTAACCCTGACCTACTCCATTATGAAGGAGTTTTGATTCGATGATTTCTGAACTTCACTTGAATATCGAGTATTTTATTGTAGCGTTAGGCATGAGGTAACCTAAAATCAGGGATTCTTGGTAGAATATATCTACCTGAAATTAACCTCTCCCCCATTTGGAAGGGGGGGGGGATATAGGAAAACTCAAGCATAATCCTGTAGCTTAGGCTATGGGAAAGGGGCCTCTGGCCTACTTCACTGTGGTTGGGTAGTTGAAAATCTTCAGTAATATGATCCCCCATCACTCTCAGATCAACTATCCATTTGACTGACAGTAGATGCCAGCGTTGAGAATGGAGATCCTTTTAGATTCCTTTGAAGGCTAAAAACAAACCTGCTATCAACCAGCTGATTTGTTTGTTGTGCACTGTTAAACATGATTCTCAATCAGGTTGGGCTGGAGGAGTACTTAGGCACAAAGTATGGAGCTTTCGTAGCCTAGACATGCAAGATTTCAGGCTCGTTCTTGTAGTTACAGCCTTGAACGGAACCTTACCAAGTAGTGCGGAAATATTGATGGATCAGATGACAGCTGACGTATCGATTTTATACCATTAAGTATGATTGGTAGTGAGATTCGGCTGAACTAATACTTACGCAGACGTGCCCCGACCTAGAGCATATGGTCACATAGGCCGTTTCGTCATTTCGTCAGTTGTTTAATCAGTTGTGTATTGAACAACAATCTACCATCAACTATATTGAGGATCGAGACAATGGGCCAGAGCTGGCCCGAATCTCGACCAGATATGGTCTACCCCACTGTAATAAGGATAATATGGCCACAACACCACCAGTTTATATATCTAAAAGGCCAGCTAAAGAGCTTAGCAAGCCGTTTTACAGGACGAGCAAATTACCTCCTTATGCATAGAAGCTCAAAAAGAAACTCAAATGCATAGTGAGTTAATGACTTTATGAATGATTTTTTATGCACTTCCATAGGCACAATGAATGAACGAATGAATTATTCCATGCAGCCTAATAATAAGGCATTTGCACACTATATGCAGAAATAAAGTAAGTACATGCTTAACAAGAAATACAGAGCGGCTGAACAACAAGATAAATAAACACAAACAACAAAACACGAATAGGTGCAGCAAAATAGTACGAATATAAAAAAGGAACAAAAACACACAAGATTTCGGATCAGTTTACCCACAAATGACAGTTAAGCTAATGGTGATGGTAGTGTCAGGGTTCATGCGGCTCTGGAAATCAGGGAAAAGTCAGGGAATTTTTTTTCTGGAAATCAGGGAAAAGTCAGGGAATTTTTTTTTGGTCAGGTAAGTCAGGGAAAATCGTGAAAAGTTGCAGAAGGTCAGGGAAAATTAATGGAAAAGTTCAGTCTATACTTATGCATCAAGTTTGTTTTTTTTACTGGAAGTTTCTTTTTCGTCGGATCTCTGTCCAAAGTTTATGAGTTGATAACTCTGTTCTTTGAGCCGTCCCAGTTTGTGGAATGAGGAATCGCATTGTTAATTTCTCGTACAGTTTGAATGGCTTTATGAAGCTGATGGATGTTTTGTTCAGTTTTTATGGCACTTGCCTTCCGGCCAAGTGCCATATACCGATCACTTTTCCGTCGGTCGGTCAGTCCGGTGTTTGCGAGTTAGGGTACTTCTAGATATGCTAGGACGATGAAACTTGGCAGGCGTATTAGGAACCCGACCAAACTAACTTGGAATTAGTCATTTGCCCGATCCGACCATCGTGGGGGGTAGGGGGAGGTTGCGGAATCTAGAAAATAGGGGCATGCATAGCTTTCGAACGGGTGATCGGATATTAATGAAACTTGATTCCTGGGAAGACCTCCTGTCTCAGATGTCTCATCTCAAGTCCGGACTGGAGCCGATGAATCTGAGGGGGAGCTGGAAATCGTGTGAAACTCTCGGAGTGGAGCGATCGGGATGAAACTTGATGGTAAGAACAAGCACAAGCTCTAGATAAATAACTGACAGAACTAGACCGGATTCGGACACTATGGGGGGAGTTGGAGGGGGGTTCCGGAATTCCGGCGATCCGTAGCTGATGTACTTCCAGGTGGGCTAGGACGATAAAACTTGGCAGGCATATCAGCGACCCGGCCAGATTAACTTGGAAACAGTCATTCGCGCGATCCGACCGTCGTGGGGGGGGGAGACGGCGGAATCCGGAAATTAGTGGCATGCATAACTTTCGAACGGGTTATCGGATCTTAATGAAACTTGATATCTTGAAAGAACTCATGTCTCAGATTTCCCATTTCAAGTGCGGACCGGATCCGATGAACTGGGGGGGGGGGGGTGGAGGGGAGAAGCGGAAATCTTCTAATACGCATAGAGTGAAGCGATCAGGATGAAACTTGGTGGGATCCTAGGTGCATCAGTGACAGAATCTGACCGGATTCGGGTACCGAGGGGGGGGGTATAGGGGGGTGTCCGGAATTCCGGTGATCGGGAGTTAAGGTACACCCAGATGTGCTAGGACGATAAAACTTTGCTGGAGCATTAGAAACTTGACATCATTGGGTTAGACATCGTGACTTCTCCGATCCGACCATTGCTTAAAGGACACCTGATCAATGAAACCATACTTGAACACACCATGAAGAATGCATTTGCAGACATGGCCACGGAGAGCATTCTTCTCCTGAGCGTGACGTTTTCAAAATAGGGATGTTCGTTTCTGGAGGTTGGCACATGCAGACTCCAAGACAAAACGCGCAATTCATTCAAATCTTGTACAGCGCTGGCCGGACCGTATTAGAATTTCTTCTAGATATACCTTTGAGCTTAACTGGTTAAAAAATGTTCCAGAAGAAGGGTTGATTGGAGACATTTGTTCATTTTCTAAAATTGTTCGGTACTGAAATAAGGACATCCAAAATGGAGCAAAAATCATAGCATGGAAACACTATTCGTATTTGGATTGGGTTTTCTGCAGGCAATGTTAACGGAAGTCATACAGATAGGGATGATACTTGGTACACATCATTCAGGTGTCCTTTAAAGAACTTGGATCATCTTAACCGCAAAATACCAAAAATACTTTTAAGCAACATTTACTTGTTCAAGATCGCCACGAGTACATGAATCTTTTTGCCTCAAGTGTTTTGCTTATAAATAAATTTTTGGCTCCCTTAAAGTGCGCATCTTAAACGAAAAATGAAAAAAAAACTTTTGACCATCACTTTCATCCTCTGACCCAGCCATGCCGGTTTTTGTTTTCCTTCTTGTTTCCTTTTGCTTTATGTCTCCTATTTTTATATTTAAAGTGAAACCATAGGTTGAATTTTCAGCCCCCTTCTTCTTTTCTTGTTGGGGCATTTCTTACTACGTATGCTTGCACCCGACCACTTTTCGGTCGGTCTGTCCGTTGGTCGGTCAGTCAGGTGTTTGCGAGTTAGGGCACTTCCAGATGTGCTAGGACGATGAAACTTGGCAGGCATATTAGGGACCCGTCCAAACTAACTTGGAAACAATCACTAACTTGGAAACAATCACTTGCCCGATCCGACCATCGTGGGGGGAGGGAGGGGAGCCGGAATCCGCAATTTAGAGACATGCATAACTTTCGAACGGGTGATCGGATCTTAGTGACTTGATATTTGGAGAGGCCTCGTGTCTCGTATGTCCTGTTTCAAGTACGGACCGAAGACGATGAATGTGGGGGGGGGGGTAGAAGGGGGGCGGACCGGAAATCATGTGACACGCTTAGAGTGGAGCGATCGGGATGAAACTTGGTGGGAGCAACAAGCACAAGCCCTAGGTACATCATTGACAGAACCGGACCGGATTCGTGCACTGTGGGGGAGTTGTAGGGGGTTTCTGGAATTCCGATGATTCGGAGTTAAGTTACTTCCAGGTGGGCTAGGACTATGAAACTTGACAGGCAAGTCAGGGATCCGACCAGATTAACCTGGGAATAGTCAACTTCCCCATCCGACCACCGTGGGGGGAGTGGAAGGAGGGGGAATCCGGAATCTTGAGGAATGTATAACATTGGAACAGATGACCGGATCTTAACGAAACTTGATAATTGGAAAGAGCTCGTGCCTCAAATTAACTATTTAAAGCCGGATCCGATGAATGTGTGGGGGGGGGGGACCGGAAATCTTGTGACAAGCTTAGAGTCGAGCGATTGGGATGAAACTTGGTGGGAAGGACAAGCACAAGAACTAGATACTCAGTGATAGAACCGGATCGGATTTGGGCACTGTGGGGGGAGTTATAGGGGGGGGGGGTCCGGAAAGCGGGCTATCGCGATCTAAGGTATTTCCAGATGTGCTATGACGATGAAACTTGGATTGAACATTAGAGACTTGACGGGATTGCTTAGAAATAATCAGTTCTCCGACCCAACCATCGTGGGGGAGTGGAGGGAGGGGAAATCTGGAATCTTGATGATAACTCTTGAACGAGTGGCCGGATCTTAACGAAACATGGTATTGGGGAAGACCTCGGATGTCCCGTTTTAAGTCCGGACCGGATCCGATGAATGTGTGGGGGGGGGGATCTTGTGACACGCTTAGAGTGGAGCGATTTGGTGAGACTTGGTCGGAAGAACAAGGACAAGAACTATACACATCAGTGACAAAATTGGACCGGGTTCGGGCACTGTGAGGGGAGTTGGTGGATGGGGGTCCGGAATTTCGATTATCGCGAACTAAGGTAATTTCAGATGTTCTAGGGAGATGAAACTTGGCTTGAACATTAGAAACTTGACAAGATTGGATCAGAAATTGTCACTTCTCAGATCCAACCATCCCTTAAAGTTTAACCGAAAAGGGCTAGGACACGACAATCTAGTTACCCATCACTTGTTCACTTAAATAATCTTGAAAACCCGATGAAAAAGCGTTAGTTTGTTTTCCTGACATTTCCAATTAAGCGATTATACCACATGGTGCCTGGAACATTTGGCAACAACACCAGCAACAAACAAATAGATAAACGGGTGGCGACTAAACTGTGACGGAATTCCATACAAACGTGATCGTGTACCAAATAAACGAAATAGAGCGTGTTCCATCCTACTTACCGTAGTTACTACGCATGACGTCACGAATTCTGGCTTTTTGCCGTCAAGGCTGGAACGATTTTTCTATTTTCCAGCAGGATCTCACGCCAGGGGCAAATCCGACCAATCACGTTCCAGAGATGCGTAGTTACTACGCTTACCACGCTCCCGAGCATGGTAAGCAAATAGTAACTATTAGTTACTATTCCGACAAGGTTGGAACGGTCAGCGTAGTAACTTTTCGTGAGGATGGAACGGAAATAGTAACTAATAGTAACTATTGTTACAAGGGTGGAACACGCTCATAGTGTCTGCTAGCGAGGTGTCTTGTGTATTGATATTGGCTGCCCGATTTTCATCATCAGCAACTGTTGCATCAGATGGAACACCTTCAGCAATGTCTTGGCACCTTTATTACAGGGTTGGTGGGAGATACAGTGTTTAATTAAATTACTGGTCTCTCTCAACCTTGTGGTTACGGACCAACATTCGACAAACCTTTCCCACCTATTACTTGTCTGAGGTAAATCCTTCCTTATTCCTTTGAATCACTAAGAATGGCAAATTCAGTCAGGATTCAGGGGGACTGTATGGCCTAACATTGTCGGAACCACTCTAATAATAAGATTTGTTTTCTAAAATATGGAAAGTAGTCAGTAATCACTAGAATTTGGCTGTATCAATGTACAATGCAGGGAAAGGACCTGACCTCATTTTACACTAACTCAATTTTTGCAGCGAAAATGTTTAAATGAAATGTACGTAAAATATGACTTTTTTTAATCAAAAAAAAACTTCTGGCTCTTGGGCTCGAACCCTTATTAATGTGTTAAAAATACTCAAATTCTGTGCCTTTTCTTTGTTTTCAAGCTGCTCTGTAAAGGTATTTTCGGGCCATTGACTTTGGTAACTGAATTGATCTTTTCTGAAAAGAAAAATATGTTTAACTAGAAATACTGAAGCAATATTTATCTGTCCATTATGTAAACCATTCAATTAGCGTTCAGTCTAGTATGTTTTTCATATTTGTTGGTTCCGTTTTAAGCCAGATAGATTATTCTGAAGGAAAGACTTTTCTGGAAAATTGAATTCTTGTCTGAGGTTGTCCCTCCTTTAATGCAGAGGTATTTGATTCAACGCCTTCCACATTTTTTCTGTAGTCCTTACTACAGAACTTTGCTTACTTTTACTTTTTTTACTTTGCTGTATTCCACTCTTTCTTGCTTATGAAAAAGTTTTTTTACGCAAATTCTAAACTCTTCCTTCTTTCATTTGCTGGTTTAAATGAACTAGCAGCAACGTAAAACAATTTTTACGAAGTTGTCGGCTAGTTTGAGTGTCTGACCTACCAGTCAAGGAAAAAATCTGATTTGTTACATATTGACAAAAATATGTTAATTTCCGGACTGTTATACGTTTGTTGGTGAATGCTTGGAGCTTTGAAAAAAAAACAGCCGAAAATATCCAGTGGACTGCATAACCTTGTCAAAACCATTCAGACCCAATACTATAAGTTTTCTGTTCTATTTCCCACCATTCAGTAATCCCTAGGATTTGCTTGTACAATGCAGATAGAACAGTAGCAGCATGCTTATTTGGACACCTCTCTAAATTTTCCATACCTTGGCCCTGTCTACAAAACAGTTGACAATATAGTGTAATATCAAACTTCGTGTCAGTAAACAGGAGTCTCTTGCAGCAATTTTCTTGTCACAAAATAAAAAGTTGTTTTTAGCTACATTCTTTGAATTTAAATTTTTCCTTCTTTAATTTGCTGGTTCAAATCGACCAACAGTGAGGTAAACAAAACAAAACATGGAATGAGTTGTCTGTCGGTTTGAGTGCTTGAAGTATCTGTGAAGGAAAAAAAATCTTATAAGTATGTACACGCTTGTTACCTATTGACAAAAATATGTCGAGTTTCAGACTGTTGTGTTGTTTTCTGAAAGCTTGGAACCTTGAAAGAAGAAACAGAGCAAGGGGGAACAGACCCTAAACTGTTCAAGTCTTGGATGAAACCTAGCAATTAGTACATATACTAGCATTTTGGCACCTTTGTTACGTTGGGTGCAGTATTGATATTTGATTTGAACCGCTGGTGTCTCTCAACCTTGTGGTTAAGGACCAATATTTAGCGCACCTTACCTGAACAATGTTTTAGCACCTTTAGCACCCACCATTCTAAGCACATTCCAGGTTTCACCTTCAGCTCAGTTTGCCTTCCATCCACTATGTCCAAACCCTGACAACCATCAAGATGCTAAAAAACTGTATCAGTCTATAAACTATGTTTGTCCAGACAAGTAGCCCATTTCTTAGACCAAACTACTGAAATGGCTCAGTTTGCCTTCCATCCACTATGTCCAAACCCTGACAACCATCAAGATGCTAAGAAACTGTATCAGTCTATAAACTATGTTTGTCCAGACAAGTAGCCCATTTCTTAGACCAAACTACTGAAATGCAGCTGCTCAGAATAAAGACCAATCTATTTTTTTTACTATTTTACGCCAAAAACACAATGAAGCACTCAGAATAAAACCGTATATCTCTTTGTTGTAAAGCCCATTATGCTTCACTAAATTTCATCAAATCAGGTGCAGTTTTGACTGATGATGACCAACACAGCTGTTCCAATGTAACTGGCACAAGCAAGCCTGCAAGGCTGAACTCGCCAGGTCCGTATTATCCTGAAAGTAATCATAAAATTAGAATGCAAGTTTATGTTTGAATATAAGGCTTCATGCTACTGTTTCCCTATAGCTTCCCCGTCTTCTTCTTCAAATACACAGCTGTCTGAGTACTGAGCAGTCCTCACATAGTTAACTAACCCCCCAAAATACCCCGTTTATTGGTATATAGATTATATTATTTCAAAATACTGAAATCAGTAGTTTCATAACAGATAACGCAAGGATGCTCAGGTTCAATGGACAACACTCAACAGAAAACACCTTGAATCTGTTGTGTTTGAAGCTCGTTATGGGTGAAATGTTTTGCATAATAAGCATTGCCAGGAAGAGCAAGAAAGGGAGTAAAAGTGAAAGAAGTATTACATAATTTTAGTAAGGACGAAGCAAACCTGGTCATCTTGAACCAAAATACAACGTTTCAGGTATAAAATATTTGCTTTCAAAGTAGATACTAGTTTTGGGCAAGAAAGGTAATATGAAGAAATGTATATTTTCGTGAGGATGAAGGGGAGTTAGTTTCGACTTACACCTCGACAGGGGCGTAACTAACATCCTGGGAGGGGGGAGGGGCTATGCTAATTAGCAAGCTTCAAAGATTCAATCCTAGCTAACAAATTCTTGCCATTAGCTACCGGCATGATAATTACCATCTGCAAACACGTAGGTGAATAAGGGCTTTTTGAACATCCAAGCCCTTGTAAGTAAGCTTCTGAGGTGTGAACACTCAACTCGCAATTGCCTTACACCAGTTCAGCGCTCCAAGTGGATTGGTTCTGCCAATCCCCCATTGTCTCGGAACCAGTACTCGTATAGACACACTAATCAGTCGAATCCATAAGGTAGTGGGTAACTTTCAGTTTCTGCTGTGACATGTCCATTAGGGACTCAGATTGCAGGTTTTCTACTCATGAACCTGTGGATCTATTTTACTCTGTCTGACACAATTGTGGTGGTGAAGTAGAGGGGGGTTTACAGAAAATAGTCCGCTTAGAAGCGGTGAACCGGAATATGACGAATTTCCGAATACTGAAGTTTCATTTGTAACAGGGGTTGCATTTTTAACCACTGACAAAAACAATTAAAACTCATTTTGCATTCTTCTCATATATTCCCTTATTATGTCTTAAAGGACACCTCGCACTACAGAGTGTTTCTGCTGTTTTGGGATACTTGACTACTTTACAACTTAGCTTTCCTTACAGAAAATTACACAAGGCTGTAGCTTTTCTTGGCCTCTCCTTACAGCCCCTCACCCTGGATGGCAAACTCGGCAAAATTTGCATAACCAGTTTTCGCATCAATGAGCCTAAAGTATTGGCCTGTTTGACTATCCTCCCATTTTATTTGTCCCCCTGCTAACACCCCCAGAATACCTAAAAAAAAAAAACAGAATCCTAATACCTGTGTCACAAATCCCAACGCAAGATCTACAACTGAAAGCTAGAAACCTACCTAATGTGATACTCTTCTTCATCAAATTGGTTCAAACCAGCTGTTACCAACAAAGTTTCTATAGATGCGGCACAGAAAAGTGATTGCCTTTAGTCACCTGTGTCCTCTGATTGCTGGGTGGTAGTAACTATGGGTTGATCTTGGAAGGGTGTTCTGAATTTCTCAAGGCTCGACTGCACTTCAACCTAAAACAGAAACAGTTTTCAAAGGATGGAATTTCTAGCCAATTACACTGTAAAAAGTCTCTCCTACATCGGTCTTTCGAGGTTGCACATCACCAAGTCGGTGATTTTTATTTCGAATTCGGAGAGTTAAATTCGAATTCGGAGAGTTAAAGTCCGAATTCGGAGAGTTAAAATCCGATACAGGATTAAAACGCTAAAATGCGAAATGCTGCAGATTAAGTTATCCTAGTCTGCAGTATTTTGCATTCTAGCTGAATTCGATGATGTGCAACCACCAAAGTCCGATGTAGGAGAGACTTTTACAGTGTAGTTATCTTGTCACAGTTCCTGCAAACATTTATATGTGGCCTCACCAAGAAGTATGACTAGATAGTTTCTTTGAAGAGCCAGACCATGTTTTTAAATGCTACCCAAAAGTCTCAAGCAATAAGACTGGTTTGGTCTCAAACAGGGAGCGGCGAATCAGCATGGTACCAGATATACAGAATAAAGTCATCCCTGTTGTTTGTATGGTTGAGAGTCTTGATTACCTCCTAGTAAACCAACCATTGCTAATTTTTTTCTCATAAGACCTGACATATGTAATGTATATTTTGATGTCCTAGCCTACTACAAAGCGATTATTACTGGGGGTTTTTTATCAAGAAAATATTCAATAGTTACCCATGAGTTGCGGTTCTGCATGTTGACATTCTGCTTCTGCATGATCTATTTTGGTATACTGTCTGTGCAGATGGTGTCATTGGGCTTACTGGTTAGGTTTGTTTGTAAGCCTGTTCATTTACAGATTTCATTTGTGAAAATAAAGCAAACAAGAATATAAAATATGCACTGTGTAGGACAGAATCCACAGTAGGTATCTGCAAAGGCAAACAGTGCAAGGATTGCTGTGATGATCGATTATTTGCTTGGTGTGCTAGGACCTAAGGCTAACTATGTTCCAGGCTATCTGGCATTCCATTCCCTTTTTGGCTCTTTTCATATGGTACAGGCAGGTCGATGCCAGTCCATTTTCTTCAGAAATACAGAATTGGACTGACATTCTCGTCAAAGTACATTGAGGCTTGCTTGTTTCATATTTGAAGGCAAAGCAACAGACTTCTCTGTTGCAGTGTGTAAGATTATAGCTGGTAACAACAACAACAAGCATGCAGACAAGATTGTAAACAAGATGTAGGCTAATTCCAGAAATCACAGGATCTGCGAAGGCAAAAAGTCCAAGGATTGCTTCTGGGATTGACTATTTTCTTGGTAGGCTAGCTATTTGCAAGGACCTAAGGCTGAGTATGTTCCAGGCTGTATGGCTTTCTGTTCTCCATGGCTTTTTTTCACAAAGCCAGTCATTTTTCTTTGAAAATATAGAATCGGAATGTCATTCTTGTCGTAGTATATTGAGACATGATATGAACTTGGTCTTTTTAGGTTGTGAGAAGCCAAAGGACTAATTTGAATTAACAGGTGTGTGGTACTACATATGTGGTGTATTTGCTCGGCTTTAGTTCTATTTATTCATTTTTTTACCTTATTTTTTTGAAAAGTACAAGGGTAAAAAAGGCTTTCTTCTTTGCAACTCTTTCCTGAGTGCGCAATTTACTTGGATTAAAAGTGACTTATTTGCAGATGACTTGACTTCGCTACGCTAAAGTCTAGTTAATTTTTAGCCAGTTTAGGTCCATCACTAGTTTGTCCTGTTTCTTCAGTATTATTTGAAGGTGCTTTACGGAAAATTGGTATAAGAGTATTCTACAAACCTGTAAAAATTCTGTCTATCCGTCGTTCCAAGAGGACCATGTGAACTTCATAAAAATTCCTCTATTGACTCCACTCCGTTGAAGAACACTGGAAGATTTCCTTGACACCGCAAGTCTTCTGGTTGTTACCCTTGTCAGTAGGCAGTCTTCTGAGCTGTTTTTATAATCAAGGATTGAGCGACGACTGATATTTGCCATATCTGACCTCGACCAAAATATGAGCTTGAAAAATCACGTTTGGTCGATATTTTAAAATTTCGCGGGCGAATTGTGGACGGATTCACCATGGGAAAGCGTCCACATTCCCAACGTCCCTACTGAAGACTACTGTGGACAGAATGAAAATCCCTAATGGGTGTTTTAATAATTCAATGTGTTTGAATCTAAGATGTAAAAATAAGTTGCCTGTTCAGTTAAACTTTAAAGTACTAATCCTAACCTTAAAGTACTAATCCTAAGCACAAAGTACAGAAAAGGCTTTTAAGCAAAGTTTACATTTAACTCAAAGGTGTTAAACTATTTTTTCGCACCCTTAAAGTGCGTTTCTTAACCGAAAAATAAAAATATACGTTAACCAAACGATATATATTCATGATCCCCAAGGGCCCGTGATCATTTTTGCCTCACGGGTTTTGCTTACAACTGAGTTTCTTAAAATACAAACAATAATTTTGAGCGAAATATACATTTTCTTGATTCCAATGAGCTTATCATCATTTGTGCTTCAAGAGTGTTCATTACAGATGAATTTCTAGCGCCCTTAAAGTGCGCATCATCACGGCCAAATGCATAAACAGGGTGGGGAATGTGGTCCACCAGTCTCACGGCCGTTTTGAAAATTGAACACACCAGTCTCACTGTTTCGAACCATCAGTCTCAGAAAAATGGCGCCGGGAACCACCAGTCTCGGAAACGAGACCAACAGTCTCAAATTCAGACCAACAGTCTCATCTAATTTCCAATTTTTTTAAAGTAAAAAAGTGTTTTCTTTGTTTTTCTCTGTCAGTCCCTTGAATTACGCGCTTGTGTCAGCACTACAGGTAGAGTGAAGCTTGGGCTTTCAATACATGTATTCATCTTTGCTATTGGCTTGGTACTTCTCAGTGAATAGGGCTCTGAAAAAGCAAAAAAAAAATTTTTGTTTTGTTTTCTGTGTTGTTTAATAGAATTCTGCTACTCTGCCAACTACAACAGGTAAAGTGAAGCCTGGGCTTTCAAACGATATATGATTCACTGTTACTGGATTACCAAGTGTCACATTGGGTGGCTTTGAAAAAACTGTTTTGGTAAACAAAAGTAATTTCTAGGCTGTCTAGGCGATTTCTTGGAATTTTCTAACTTTGCGACCAGTTTTGGTAGATTTAAGCATGAGTTTTCCACAAATCCATGTATCTCTAATACTGGCTTAGTCAGTTTGTTGCTGGGTTTCTATGGTAAACTCATTAGCTGTTTTTTTTAACTGCCCTGCTTGATACTGTTGAATGTTTTGTCGCCTCACTGTTCAGTTCACCTGACTGACGGTATTGGTTTGTTCCATTCTTTTTCCATGCATTTTCCATGCTTAAAATACTATTCTGAGGCTGTCTCTACACAACTACAGTAAGAGGTCAAGTATCGCTCAATGGAACCTATTATCGCTCACTAGAGCTGCGTTTGATTTGCATTGACTGATAGCGTTCGATTTATCCAGTCGACTGAGATTTTGGACTAAAATTTGACTTTTGACAACCGAGAATAAATGGTCATTCGTTCCATGGTTAAGCGGTTAAGCTACAGTAAGCGGTCAAGTAACGCTCAATGTACCTATCATCGCTCACCAGAGCTGGGTTCGATCCGCATTTCCAGTCGACTGAAATCATCATTTCGCTGTTTCATTTGCTATTCTCAGTTGACTGATAGCGTTCAATTTATCCAGTCGACTGACATTGTCGACTAAAGGTGACTTTTGACAACAGAGAACAAACGGTCATTTGTTCCATGGATAACCGATTAAAGTAAGCGGTCATGTATCGCTCAATGAACATTTTATCTCTCACTAGAGCTGCATTTGATTTGCATTTCCAGTTAACTTAAATCGTCATTTTGCAGTTTTATTTCCTATTCTCAGCTGACTGATAGGTTCTATTTATCCAGTCGACTGACATTGTCCACTAAAAGTTGACTTTGGACGACCGACAACAAATGGTCATTCGTTCCATGGATAACCGGTTAACCAACAGTAAGTGGTCAAGTATCGCTCAATGGAACATTTTATCGCTCACCAGAGCTGTGTTTGAGTTGCATTTCCAGTTGACTGAAATAATCTTTTTGCTGTTTTATTTGCTATTCTCAGTTAGCATTCAATTTATCCAGTCGACTCAGATTGTCTTTCTTGGGATTTTCTAACTTTACAACCAGTTTTGGTAGATTTAAGCATGGACTTTCCACAGATATGTGTATCTCTGATATTGGCTTAGTCAGTTTCTTGCTTATGGTGTCCTTTGATAAACTCATTAGCTGTGTTTTTTTAACTGACCTGCTAGACCCTGTTGAATCTTTTGTTGTCTCACTATTCAGTTCACCTTACTGCCTGGTCCGGTACTAGTTCGTCCCATGCTTAAAATACTATTTTGGGGCTGTCTCTACACAACTACAGTAAGCGGTCAAGTAACACTCAATGGAACCTATTATCGCTCACCAGAGCTGCATTTGATTCACATTTCCAGTTGACTTAAGTTATTAATTTGCCGTTTTATTTGCTATTCTCAGTTGACTGATAGCGTTCAATTTATCCAATCTATTGAGGTTGTCCACTAAAAGTTGACTTTGGACGACCGACAACAAATGGTCATTCGTTCCATGGATCACCGGTTAACAAACAGTAAGCGGTCAAGTATTGCTCAATGGAACATTTTATCGCTCACTAGAGCTGCATTTGATTTGCATTTCCAGTTAACTTAAATCGTCATTTTGCAGTTTTATTTCATATTCTCAGTTGACTGATAGGTTCTATTTATCCAGTCGACTGACATTGTCCACTAAAAGTTGACTTTGGACGACCGACAACAAATGGTCATTCGTTCCATGGATAACCGGTTAACCAACAGTAAGTGGTCAAGTACCGCTCAATGGAACATTTTATCGCTCACCAGAGCTGTGTTTGATTTGCATTTCCAGTTGACTGAAATAATCTTTTTGCTGTTTCATTTGCTATTCTCAGTTAGCATTCAGTTTATCCAGTCGACTCAGATTGTCTTTCTTGGGATTTTCTAACTTTACAACCAGTTTTGGTAGATTTAAGCATGGACTTTCCACAGATATGTGTATCTCTGATATTGGCTTAGTCAGTTTCTTGCTTATGGTGTCCTTTGATAAACTCATTAGCTGTGTTTTTTTAACTGACCTGCTAGACCCTGTTGAATCTTTTGTTGTCTCACTATTCAGTTCACCTGACTGCCTGGTCCGGTACTAGTTCGTTCCATGCTTAAAATACTATTTTGGGGCTGTCTCTACACAACTACAGTAAGCGGTCAAGTAACACTCAATGGAACCTATTATCGCTCACCAGAGCTGCATTTGATTCACATTTCCAGTTGACTTAAGTTATTAATTTGCCGTTTTATTTGCTATTCTCAGTTGACTGATAGCGTTCAATTTATCCAGTCTATTGAGATTGTCCACTAAAAGTTGACTTTGGACGACCGACAACAAATGGTCATTCGTTCCATGGATCACCGGTTAACAAACAGTAAGCGGTCAAGTATTGCTCAATGGAACATTTTATCGCTCACTAGAGCTGCATTTGATTTGCATTTCCAGTTAACTTAAATCGTCATTTGCAGTTTTATTTCCTATTCTCAGTTGACTGATAGGTTCTATTTATCCAGTCGACTGACATTGTCCACTAAAAGTTGACTTTGGACGACCGACAACAAATGGTCATTCGTTCCATGGATAACCGGTTAACCAACAGTGGAACATTTTATCGCTCACCAGAGCTGCGTTTCATTTGCATTTCCAGTTGACTGGATAGTATGTCTGTAACATACAATAGTATGTTCCTACAACAAGAGCAACATCTGCAGAGGAGATAGTACTTCAACAATTAAAAAAAGAGTGAGAGGAATATTCATGGAGGACTAGTAAAGAACGTATGGTATGTGAAAAAAGAATCACCAAAACCAACAAAACAAAAATTACCAGAGTGGGTGCGTTAGTTCATGTAGGTTAACTTGAACACTTTTAGCTAGGACTTCCATAGCCAGTGTAAAACATTAATAATAAGCTTATTTTTATTTTTTTTGCCATCATTGGATAGGTAGCGTACTTTGTAGCACCAGATTTGTTAGAACATGAAAAAATGTCAGCCTCATGGCCGAATTTGAAATGACCAGTAAAAGGTGACCGGTTGGTTGGATTCCGCAATCTTTTTCTCAACCTACGCTTATATTCTCGGTTAACCATGGAATGAATGACCATTTGTTCTCAGTTATCAAAAGTCAACTTTTAATCGACAATTTCAGTTGACTGGATAAATTGAACGCTGTCAGTCAACTGAGAATAGCAAATAAAACAGCAAAAAGATGATTTAAGTCAACTGGAAATGCAAATCGGACCCATCTCTGGTGAGCGATAATAAGTTCCATTGAGCGTTACTCTTGACCGCTTACTGTAGCTTAACCGGTTAACCATGGAATGAATGACCATTCGTTCTTGGTTGTCAAAAGTCAGCTTTTAATCGACAATTTATGTCGACTGGATAAATCAATCGCTTTCGGTCAACTGAGAATAGCAAATAAAACGAAAAAATGAGGATTTAAGTCAACTGGAAAGGCAAATCGAACGCAGCTCTGGTGAGCGATAATAGGTTCCATTGAGTTTACTTGACAGCTTACTGTAGGTTAACCATGGAATAAATCACCATTTGTTCTCGTTTGTCAAAAGTCAACTTTCAGTCAACAGTCTCAATAGATTGGATAAGCCAAGAGCTAAATAGAACAATATGAATCAACTGAGAACAGCAAATAAAACAGTAAAATGATGATTTAAGTTAGCTGGAAATGCGAATAGAATGCAGCTCTGGTGAGTGATAATAGGTTCCATTGAGCGATACTTAACTGCTTACTGTAGGTTAAACGGTTAACCATGGAATGAATTACCATTTTATCTCGATCCTCAAAAGTCAACTTTTAGTCGACTGGATAAACTGAATGCTAACTGAGAATAGCAAATAAAACAGCAAAAAGGTTATTTCAGTCAACTGGAAATGCAAATCAAACGCAGCTCTGGTGAGCGATAAAATGTTCCATTGAGCGATACTTGACAGCTTACTGTTGGTTTAACCGGTTATCCATAGAACGAATGACCATTTGTTGTCGGTCGTCCAAAGTCAACTTTTAGTGGACAATCTCAATAGATTGGATAAATTGAACGCTATCAGTCAACTGAGAATAGCAAATAAAACGGCAAAATAATAACTTAAGTCAACTAGAAATGCGAATAAAACGCAGCTCTGGTGAGCGATAATAGGTTCCATTGAGTGTTACTTGACCGCTTACTGTAGTTGTGTAGAGACAGCCTCAGAATAGTATTTTAAGCATGGAAAATGCATGGAAAAAGAATGGAACAAACTAATACCGGACCATTCAGTTAGGTGAACTGAATAGTGAGGCGACAAAACATTCAACAGTATCAAGCAGGGCAGTTAAAAAAAAACAGCTAATGAGTTTACCATAGGAACCCAGCAACAAACTAACTAAGCCAGTATCAGAGATACATGGATGTCTATCTACCAAAACTGGTCGCAAAGTTAGAAAATTCCAAGAAATCGCATAGACAGCCTAGAAATTACATTTGTTTACCAAAACAGTTTTTTCAGAGCCACCCAATGTGACACTTGGTAATCCAGTAACAGTGAATCATATATCGTTTGAAAGCCCAGGCTTCACTTTACCTGTTGTAGTTGGCAGAGTAGCAGAATTCTATTCAACAACACAGAAAACAAAAAAAATAAATTTGTTTGCTTTTTCAGAGCCCTACTCACTGAGAAGTACCAAGCCAATAGCAGAGATGAATACATGTATTGAAAGCCCAAGCTTCACTCTACCTGTAGTGCTGACACAAGCGCGTAATTCAAGGGACTGACAGAGAAAAACAAAGAAAACACTTTTTTACTTCAAATAAATTGGAAATTAGATGAGACTGTTGGTCTGAATTTGAGACTGTTGGTCTCGTTTCCGAGACTGGTGGTTCCCGGCGCCATTTTTCTGAGACTGATGGTTAAAAACAGTGAGACTGGTGTGTTCCGCGAATGAGACTGGTGGACCACATTCCCCACCCTGATAAATAAAATAGATTTTACGAACAATACATTCTCGTGATTTCCAAGGACCCATGGCCGTTCCTATCTCAAGGATTTTGCTTACATATGATCACAACAAACCCACGAATTGACGAGTTCATACTTTAATCCTCTGACCCAGCCTTGCAAGTGCCATATGAGCTTCCAGCTCTTGTTTTTTTCAGTAAATGAGTTAATTTGTTCACTGAGGTAATCGAAAGGTGTTGGAAAACTGCTGGAAAAGGTCAGGGAAAATCACCAAAAAAGGTCAGGGAAGTCAGGAAAAAGTCAGGGGAAAACGTGGAAGAGCAAGCGCACGAACCCTGAGTGTTATCTCTACTTCGGGATTTTCTCCCATCAGTAAAATGTTAGTCTGTGTGCTATGTCTTACTGTCACATTGTTTATTAAGACCAATGTAATTATAGGAACATCTGCTGATGATGGAGTCCCTGACATGACTGTCATTTCTTCATTGGATGAGACCAAGATAAGCTGCAACCTCAAAGCAAGATATCTTCGGGATGAAATCTATGTAAGTATTTGCAACGTACAATAATAATTTTCATCAGGTTCAGAACAGAACACAGTTGTGATTTGAATGATGCTAAAATGTATGGTGGAGGTCAGATGTATTACATATGATGTATACAGAACATTATGAGCAATTATTGCTGAAGTAGACGAAGTCACAGACTGATACAGAAGAAAAAATATTAAAATACAAATTCAGAAAATAATTCGTTTCCCTTCCTCATTCAAAAGAAAATTAATCATTTTCAGTCCACTATTTTCGGAAGCTAAAAATAAAAGCTGTAAAGTCTGTTCAAAGTAGTAAGTAACGTACACAGTAAAGTATGCCAGTTGTGGGAGTACGAAATCCCCTGCATACAGCTTTCTTTGCCTAAACAGTCTAGAGTGTGCTAAATCCTTACGATAGTAACTATTAGTTACTATTTTGTACCAACCTCGTGAAAAGTTCCGACTAGTTTCTACGGTACACGAAACCACATCAAAAGTTTCCCCCTAAGAGCCCTATTCAGAGTGTCTTGTTGATGCGACTCAAATTTGTTTTGCAAAGTTGTTGTGTAAAGCGCCTTTGTTCTTTTTCATTACTCTCTCTATCATTTTTGTACTCAGCTACTGAAAGGCCTTTTTGGCTGTTGCAATGGGCTTGTTGGTAGTTAAAAACCAAATAAATAGAGAAATTAATGTTACAATGGTTCAGGTTGCAGGTTGCAATATTCTAACAGCTTTTATTTTACTAGACATACACTGGATCAATCCTTGTTGCCATCAATCCCTACAAGAACCTGGATATCTATGGAAGTGTAAGTACAAAATTGACCAGCTTTACCACCATCATGCAAACACTGTTAAACAACGGGCTTTGTCAGGCTATATAGAAGAGAATTGTAAACGCAGCCCTGTTAAACCCTTAAAGTTTAACTGAAAACGCAGCTCATTTTTACATCTGATAATTGAATATAACGAATTATTTTAACTCATCTAAGGGTTTTTTATTTTTCACCTGGAGCTCGAGGAGGCTAATAACTTTCCAAATGTGCACAGCTTGCACGAAATACAAAATTCATCCAGACGCGGAGAATTTGTATTTCGACAAAACCTGCATTTTCATGTGTGACGAATGCTAAGCTCGGAAAATTGCCGAAGGGAGTAGGAAAGTAATGATAAGAAATGTCTTTTTGTTACATGTGTTATTTTTCGGCAATGGCTTACCTTTGTAGTGGCTGAATATTTCAATCATAGAGGGACAAGGACACAAGGACATCGAGGTACCACAACTCCGAAAGAATAAGTTCATTCTCATAATTATAATACCCGGCAAACAGATTTGGTTAGGCAGCCTTTGATCAGATGTGATTGGTCGCGATTTTCATTGAGGAATAGTATGATGATCAATTATAATAAATATAATAGTAAGATCTAGGTTGGTTCTTCTGTAGGATTAATAAAGAAGAAATTTAAAGAAATAAGGAATTATGAATTATTAAATTTATTTATTATAAAGAGTGGTTTCCCCTCTTGAATGGTCCGGAAGGTTGCATTCCCTTGCAAAGGTCCACAGGATTGAAAAGTTGGAGGTGCAAGTCTGGTCTGGTGAATGTGGTATTTTGGTATTTATTTTGTATTTATGGTATTGCGGATGATTACTCGTTATTTATTTAAGTTAAACTGTTTTTTTTCATAGTATGTTGTTCCCGAGCATTCGAGATGCCTCTCTGCCGGGAAAGAAGTGTAATTTATTTTATAAATTTTTACGTAAATATATAAACCTGAACCTGAACCTGATTCGATAAAAATCGATTATCTGTGGATAGCGGACAAACGAAGTAACGCATTTTAATCGGGATTTTTAGGCTTATAAAAGTAAATAAGTGAAGTGTAACTATAGACTGTCGGATCTCATTCCTATTTGGTTAATATAATAAAAATAGGTAGTTTCTGCTTAAAAAATGACTGTGATTTCAGTTTCCTGATAGGCCACGTTTAAACTTCTTCTTCGGAAAACATTTCAGAAACAGTGATAAAATTGCTCATGCACTCACTTCCTTTGGATTATTAATTACTTAGTCTTAAACCCTTTGTTCATAGCTTTTCAATCTTTCCTCCCAAGGCTCCAGGGTTCCTAAATTCCCGCATAGAGCTTAGTGAATCATCTGTGAATAATTAGCATTGACAAGCTCTTGATATTTAGATGTCATCTTGTCCAACAGTAAATTCTTGCGAATACTTGTGGGTCTTCTTTCGTTTGTTTATGTTCATTTTTACTTAAATATTATTGCGAATGTTTCGAACTACTTCCTTGTTTTATTGTATTTCTTGTTTAAAACGTGTTGCTTTCTCAATCAATCAGTCTAGCTTATTCTTCAAACACCTTCCTTACGGTATTAACAAACACGAGCTGGAAGCTTATATGGCGCTTGCAAGGCTTGGTAAAAGGATGAAAGTAGGAATTTGCCAATTCGTGAGTTTGTTGTGATCATGTCTAAGCAAAGCCCCTGAGAAAAGAATAACGATGGACCCTTGGAAATCACGAGAATGTATCGTTTGCTAAAAAAAAAAAAAAAAAAATTTCGACTTGGCTGTTATGATGTGCACTAAGTATGTATGTATGTATATATTTATTGCCCATCATAAATGTAAGAATACAACGCTGATGGAGTAATAAAGAAAGAAAAGGAAAAGAAACGAGTAACTTCTGACAAATATAAATATAACAAATAATGGCAATGAGCTAGGTTTATCTGTAATCAAAACCCTTGAGGCAAAAATGATCCTGGGCCCTTTAGGACTATGAATGTATATGGTCTGGTCAAAAGTATTATTTTACACTTCGGTTAAGATGCGCACTTTAAGGGTGCTAGAAAGTCATTTCTAAGCAAAACCCTTGAGGCAAAAATGATCATGAGCTCATGCGGATCATGAAAATGTAGATTTTGCTTAAAAGTATTTTTGTACTTTGCGGTGAAGAGAATACTTTAAGGGATGGTCGGATCTGGAAAGTGACAATTTAAAAGCCAATCTTGTCAGGTCTCTAATGTTCAAAACATTTGGAAGTACCTTAAATTGCGATCACCGGAATTCCGGACCACCCTCTAACTCCCCCAAGAGTGCCCGAATCCGGTCCGATTCTGTTACTGGTGTGTCTAGGGCTTACGTTTGTTCTTCCCACCAAGTGTCATCCCAATCGCTACACAGCGTGTCACAAAATTTCCTGCCCCCCCCCCCCCAGACTCCCCCACATTGATCGGATCCTGTCCGCACTTGACATAGGACAACTGAGACATGAGTTCTTTCCGAATATTAAAGTTCATTAAGATCCGATCACCCGTTCAAGAGTTGGACATGCTCAAGATTCCGGATTCCCCCTCGCTCCCCTCCCCCCACGATGGTCAAATCAGAGAAACGACTGTTCTTAAGTTAAAATTGTCGAGTCCCTGATACACCTTCTAAGTTTCATCGTTCTAGCACATGTGTAAGCATCTTAACTCGGGATCACCGGAATTGCGGAACCCTCCCTCGAACTCCCCCACCCCACAGTGCTCGGATCCGATACGATCTTGTCAACTGTGTATCTGGGGCTTGTGCTTGTTTTTCCCACCAAGTTTCATCCCGATCCATCCACTCTGAACATGTCAAACGATTTCCGGTTCCCCCCCCCCCCCCCCTCCAACTCCCCTCAAAGTCAACAAGACATGCTGAACACGATGGTGAAAACCATTTTCTCGCCGGACAAGTAGTTTGTCCGGTATCCGGCAAATACCGGAAAGTTGGTTAAAAGTAAAAGTTTCATTTGAAGTTGATTAAATGTCCGATTTGTGGGTAAGAAAACATTCTGAACACTTACGAGAAAAGCATCCCGGACAACTAGCTCGCCCGAAATCTGGCCAAAACCGAATAATTCGTTAAAAGCAAAAGTTTTATTGAAGTTGATTATATGGAAGATTTAGGGTAAGAAGAGACGCTGATTTCTATATATGACAATAATTTTTACCCGGACGTAAAATTCGTCCGGAATCTGGTTGTAACCGGAATTTTTTTTTTATAAATCAGAGTGTTATTTAAAGTTGATTAGGTGTTCGTTGTAGGGATAAGAAGATCGCTGAATTCGGTTATGATTTTACTTTTTTTTTTGCTGGCCAAGTAGTTCGCTCGGATTTAGCCGAAAGCGGAAATTTGGCAGAATTAAGCAGTTTCGGTTTCGGTCAGTATCTTCGAAATAGATATGGCTGATAGAGTTATATTGATATGATGATGTTGATATGTATTAAATTAAAAGCCCAAGGGCCATGTCAATACAAACAAAAGGAAACAGATTTAACGAACTTATTCTAACTACCAGTAAAACTACAAAAAATGATCTCTGTGAATCATTGACAGCTTGAGGAATCTACCCACTTTCTTCATAGTAGCATAACACTCACTCTTAAACATTTGCTCCATCCATTCCTGATCATACTCATTTTCTCCAAATATTTCACTTCTCAAATCATTCAGACACATTCAGTTCCCTACATTCACACATAAGATGTCGCACACACTCGTTCATATCTCCACACATCGGTCAGAAGTAAGGGCCAATTCTTCCAATCAGCCTACCGGTGTACTTCCTCCTATCTCCCAGTGGTACTTGGACTTGGTTTTCTCTGATGATTAGCCTGGCGAAGACTTGATTTGGTGAAGACAAGACCGAATTGTCTGGATCAAATATTAGACTCTTGGGATCCCATCGACACCTTTGGTCTTTTTAACCATAGTGCGTTCAGTTTTCAAATATTTTGTGTCCAGCCGCCGCGTCGGAGATCAGGAAGGCTAGACAGAGTTGATAAGCGCTAACA
This sequence comes from Branchinecta lynchi, assembly GCA_023053575.1. Lineage (NCBI taxonomy): Eukaryota > Metazoa > Arthropoda > Branchiopoda > Anostraca > Branchinectidae > Branchinecta > Branchinecta lynchi. The sequence goes on from JAKZAP010000003.1 coordinate 22,808,198, forward strand.
AGAAATTCGCTAATTTCACATTAACGGTATTTTCGAAAACTGATATTTCTGAGCCATTTCGTCGTAAAAATTTAATTTCTAGCAAGAGTTGTGCTTCAAAGACTAAGGACGCAGTAAATCGTAGGCTTCTCGTTTCATTTTACGGATGTCTACAACTTTTTTAGCACCTTCTTTAGAACATGACAAACGACATTTGCCGTCTTCGCTGACTCGCAATCTTGCCTTGCGAAAAAAAAAAAAAAAAAAATCCGTCCGAATTTTCCTAGAAATATAGGTAGAACCAACTTTGTAATCGCGTTACCGCGTTGACATTGTATATTTGTAATGAAAATGTCATCGTGATAAGTCTTGCTTATGCATGGTTCTTGGAATCAAAGAGCCAGATAATTTGCGGTCGCATCTGTGACTGTAAAGCGTGTACAGAATTAAAGTAAGAGCGCTTTTGCTCGTTTGAAAAGAACTCAAAGTTTGCATCACCCTCTTTGAACAGTAGCGTACTGGCTATTCCCTGTAATATCTTACAGTCAGAGCAAAATAATGCTAGGCAATAGCGCCAAGATCTATGCTTTCCACGCATCGCAAACGAGCCTTACCCGATACTCCGCTTTTAGCACAGCTAACATCATATATGGAGTTATCGGAGCTGCTGCACGACTGATTGAGTAGGGACGCTATCTATCGCTAGTGGTGCCATTGTCGCTGCTATCGACTGTGTGTCACTTTTTTCAACTGGTGGCGCTACTCCCTTCTTGTCGTTTAGCTTATCTTCACAGAAAAATCACTAATTATCAGGCAATTTGTGTTTCTAAGTAAACCATGTATAGTAGGGCTTGGCTATCGAAGCCAGTGCTGGCGAACGACTGATTGAGTTTCAGTAGGGGCGTTCTCTGTCGCTAGTGGTGCCGGTATCGCTGCTATTCGAACTTGTGTCACTTTTTTCAAATCTAGGCGCTGCTCCCTAGTGCTATTTTGCTCTTGTAGGAGTTTAATAAATTTTTAACGGCATCTTCTATCTCATTTTTGCTGAACGCTACTGTCCATGGAAGATATTTTTTTTCCGTAGTATCTTTTGTAATTTAACTTATTTTTATATTATTTAAAAAAGACTAAGAAATCACGTTTCATACTTTTTGTGACTACTCCTCCATCCCTCAGTGACCTTAATGTAATCTATTTGACCGTGCAGAACGGATAAGTCAGCTACATTTTATTAGAGCTATATTTCGGCCCTTCTTGGCAAGCTCTTCAGGCTCAAGCCGCTCGAGCTGGAAAAGGAAATATAGCTCAAATAAAATGTAGCTGCTTATCCGTTTTGCGCCATAAATTATGATTCGCAGTCAGCTTGGACTGAAGGAACATCTGTAATTTAATCTATTTTTACCCACTTTCAACCATTGTTCTTTTGTCGAAAAATATATTATTTTTTTTTCACATGTAGGCTAATAGTGGGTTTTCTTCAGAAGCGACCTTACAATGTGGAATCTGACATTTATCGAGCTTCGCTTCGTTAGCCATTGAAATCCACGCTGGTGTGGAAAGTCAAATTCTTCGCGCTGAAATGAATCTTTTTTTTTGTCTGGAATACGGTGCATACTCTGAACGTGACTACTACAGTCTAAGGTGAAAGTAAACTAGCTTTTGACTCTCCAGATGTAAACCTTTTGTAAGAAAAGCACTCTTGCGCGTGCTTCACACAGACTACGGCCGTTGCGTCACTACTTGCCAGAGTCGGAGAAGTTGGATTTTTTATTTATAGGCTATATTGATTTATGAATAGCCTACCTATGGTGTTAGGCTTAAGCTTGTCGCCATTTTAATGCAAAATCATAGCTGGTCAAGACTAAGCCAACGACGGAGGGCAGGAGCCCCCTCTATCGCCCTTGTTATTTTCGGACGCTTTGGGTGATTTCGAAATGTTATTTTTCGGACGCTTTGGTGCTTTTGAATTTTTATTTTTCGGACGCTTTGGTGCTTTCGAAATGTTATTTTTGGGTCGCTTTGGTGCTTTCGAAATGTTATTTTTCGGACGCTTTGGTCCTTTGGTGCTTTGGAAATGTTATTTTTCGAACGCTTTGGTGCTTTCGAAATGTTATTTTTCGGACGCTTTGGTGATTTCGAAATGTTATTTTTTGGACGCTTTGGTGCTTTCGAAATTTTATTTTTCGGACGCTTTGGTGCTTTCGAAATTTTATTTTTTGGTCGCTTTGGTGCTTTCGAAATGTTATTTTTCGGACGCTTTGGTCCTTTGGTGCGTTGGTGCTTTGGAAATGTTATTTTTCGGACGCTTTGGTGCTTTCGAAATGTTATTTTTCGAACGCTTTGGTGCTTTCGAAATGTTATTTTTCGGACGCTTTGGTGCTTTCGAAATGTTATTTTTCGGACGCTTTGGTGCTTTCGAAATGTTATTTGTCTGACGCTTTGGTGTTTCGAAATGTTATTTTTCGGACGCTTTGGTACTTCGGTGCTTTCGAGATGTTATTTTTCGGACCCTTTGGTGTTTTCGAAATATCTATAATTTCGACGATCGGACAATGTTTTAGCAATGTTTAACTTCATTGACGAACAAGGATCCTACCTTTCGTAACTGAACAAATCAACGTATTGACAGGGAGTGCAGAATCGCTGTTTCTTAACAGCGATAAGGGGATATTAAGGGACTCTAACAACTGGTAGAGTACTAATTTCTCTGTTTCTTTTAGAGTCACATCAACAAATACTCTGGTCAAAAAGTTGGATCTCGGGAACCCCATCTTTTCGCCATTGCTGAAGCCGCTTACAGTTCCCTCAAATCGCAAAATATTGATCAGTCATGTGTGATATCAGGTGAAAGTGGTGCTGGAAAAACTGAATCGAAAAAGTTAATCTTGCAGTATCTGTGCAGTGTGACTAGTCAGTTGACTACGTGGATGGAACACCAAATTATGGAGGCCAACACCATTTTGGAATCGTTTGGTAAGCTGTTGCAAAATAATAATATAAAGCAACAGAAAAGGCTTTCGCCTCTAAATAACTCTGAGAAATTGGAGTTAACGAACTGATTAGAGAAAAATCCCATCTGAGAGTTTAATTTATAAAAGGTATCTTTCCGAATTTGACCTTTACTTCAAACATAATCACACTTAAATATAAATATGTATACGATCAATCGATTCACCATTTCAATAATAATTCACAATTCGTAAAATATACCATCGGGTTGTGCAAAGCTCGTCTGAAACAATCAACAATTCTGTTACCAAAGCTCCACTTATCAACGGGTTTGTGGAATCTTGATAAACTTTTGAAATCAGTATAAGCATGTCAGAGGTGGGAGGGGGCTAGTGTATTAGGGACAGGATACGGAAAAGGTCCACTTGTATGGAATCATAAGATGGAGGAAAATTATTTTGGATTCGTTTGGATAGCTGTTATGCTTGCAGTAGAGAAAGGGACCTCCTATATCACAATAACAGTTACCATTCGGTTTGGGGATCCATAATGATTTTTACAAAAAAATAGTGCTGGATATCAGATCACGGATCAACCAGGAGATATATTAGTCTATCTATAATTGCAGCAGAAGTTAAATATATATTAATGTATATTTACATATTTTATAGACGGTTTTAAAATTCGTCGTGATTGCAATTGATCATTGACCCCTTACGTGGTAAGCTACTCCACTCGTGTTGCAAAGCTATTACATTTGATAGTAGCATGCATTAGGGGCGGAGACGGGTTTAATTCGTGTTTGATATTGATGACTTGTATTTTAAAATCGTGAATGGTATGCATATAACTTGCGTTACAATTGTAGATAGACTAATCTTGGTTGATCCATTTAATTGTGAAGACGTGTCCAGCACTATTTTTGTAAAAGATATTATGGATCAGTAAATCGAATGGTAATTGTCAATGTAATACAGGTAGTCCCCCTCTCTACTAATGCCAACTACTGTCAAGCGCAACAGCTGTCTGAACGATTGCAAAATAATTTTCCACCATCTTGTAGTTTCATCCAAGTGGACCCCTCCCGTCTCCTGTCACTAGCTATAGTTAGCACTGATACACTAGCTTTCCTGGTCCCCCTCCACTAATGTACTCTATTGTTAAACATGTATACTCCAAAACACGCCATACCAGTGAACCTAGGGAAGAACGAGAAACGTCGCCCTTACGATGACTCATATATATGGGTTTTCCCACACGTTCTTTTTTCCAACTTGAGAGGTTTTGAGCCTGAAGAGGACCCTTGCCAAGAAGGGCCGAAATATATTTCCAATAAAATTCAGCTGACGTGTCCGTTTTGCACTATCAAATATGACTCATATCCTGTGTCAATCAATCAACGGCGTTTGTTGGGGACAGCTGTGGTGACGCTTCCGGCTCTTCCGCTAGGTACATGGTGATTCCTCATCGGTACGAAGAGTTAGTCATCAGGAGTATTAGGGGAGGAGAGGGGTGACTACAGTAGAGGCGCTTGTTTGACATCGCCTAACTTTGAAAGGCGCAAAAGAAATTGATCAAATTCAAACCTAGCAAGTATTAATGCAGATTAATAAGCGCAAATAATTATTTAACTAATATAAAGACATATTAAAGCCACGCATTCCAATGTTTTAATATTTTGGTAGTTTTGTTCATTTGCTTTTGCACCTTCAAACGGCAAAAGTACGGCGTCGTTAGTATTGCAACAGTTGTGTAGCACTTGTAGGACCGTCGGAAGTATTTCAAAAGAAGAAAACAGAACAAAGCGAATCTGATTTTTGTATTTGTGTCAGAAGAAAGCAGATACTAAGTTTTTTATTTCAGTCCTATTCGACTTCTTTAGAGGCTAGAAATAAAAAGCAGAATTTTAGAGTAGTGTTCAAGAAGCGATGGCTTCCTCTGCTGTACACAGGTGGACTATCAGATTATAAGGAAACTCATTTTGTAATTGTTCCGTACGCTGTAACTTTGGGCACTAGTGTGTAATGAGAGAGGGGCAAGAAGAGTCGCCCCGTCCCAAAGTTGTTCGTTTTGCTTCTTTATTTTTTTTGTAAACTGGGGGGGGGATGGTTGGGTGGCAGGGATGAACAATGAGAAAAGGTTTAAGTACTCAGACCCATGCACCATTTGAGGCTCCCGACTCGTCAGTGTGTTTGAAAATGTACTAGGAAATGTGAGTTTAATCGAAAAGGGCTGAGATAGCACAATCTAGTTAACTCTCACTTATTCATTTAGCCAGGCTTGGAGACCCGACAAAAATGAGTTACTTCGTCTCTCTTCTATTCATGAATAATCGATTTTCTATGTCGGATTTGTGGTTCCTCTATGTGTTGGTACCTTTGTTGTACGCTTAGCATAACGGTTTACCAAAAAGGAGTGACCAAGCTGTGAACTACCTGCCGCGAGCTTGTCACTGGCCACTGAAAAGCCGCGTTTGTATCGAGATTCAAATTGTCCGCGTCATTGTAGAATTTTGCGTTGTGACGACGGATGTAAGATACCCTGAATGTCATACTAGAGTAAATAGGGAAAACTAAAAAAAGTCCCTAACACAACCCAAATAATGCAGTGTAGCCTATTCATTTATTCAAACGATGTTTACAACGGATGCGTCAACTATGATTCTTGTAAACGCTGTAAACGTCGTTTGAATAAATGTTTCAAAGTCAGCTTGGGCTCAAAGAATATGTAGCCCATTCAGTTAAATGATATAAAAATAAGCTGCCTTTTTTCAGATAAGATTTAAAGAGCATATTGGAAACGCCAAGTGAAATGTTAATATTGATCGTCAAATCTTGTTAACTGCAACAGCCGATGACGCTGATTACTAAGAAAAAGTCCAGTGCAACTGTGAAGGGTTTCAGTTCTGCTTTAAAATTGTTGTTCTTCTTCCTGAGATCCGTGTTAAACCATCAGCATGACGGGAAACCGAGTGGGCGGGTCCTTTGGTAGCGCTTTAACCATTTGGGTCTTTTTTTTAGGAAATGCCAAAACGGTGCGGAATGACAACTCAAGTCGATTCGGCAAATTCATTCGACTTTGTTTCGATAAGAAGCTGTCTATCAGTGGGTGTATCATCGAAACATACCTGCTGGAACAGAGTAGGATTACATTCCAAAATGCTGGAGAGAAAAATTACCATATTTTCTACCATCTGGTAGCTGGTGGCCAAGCTAACAAGGAGTTAGCAGCAAGGTGAGTAGGGTGGTTAAAAAGGTGGCCTACAGGCGACGAACCAGACAGTCCGTACCATGACTCGTGCAGAATCATCCTAGCCGTTGTCGCGCAGGAGAGATAACGAACGTGTTCCATCCTACTTACCGTAGTTACTACGCATGACGTCAGGAATTCTGGCTTTTTGCCGTCAAGGCTGGAACGATTTTTCTATTTATCAGCAGGATCTCACGCCACGGGCGAATCCGACCAATCACGTTACAGAGATGTGTAGTTACTACGCTCCCGAGCATGGTAAGCAAATAGTAACTATTAGTTACTATTCCGACAAGGTTGGAACGGTCAGCGTAGTAACTTTTCGTGAGGATGGAACGGAAATAGTAACTAATAGTAACTATTGTTAGAAGGGTGGAACACGCTCAACGATCCTGAATAAAGCTTGTCAGATTCAGCTTATCAAGCCGTTTTTGCAAATTATTCGTAAATGAGTTTCCAATTCTGCTATAGGAACTCTCCAGGTACTTCAAACAAAAACTTTCCTCCTTAAAAAGTTAGATCTTTCCAAACAAAACAAAAATGCAGAATCTTATTTATGCCATAGCCACATCAGCCCAAATGCGTACGGAGCAGTTCTGACTTCTGAGTTAAAGATGGCAGCGTCACTCTTTTGGAAATTTTGTCGCCTCTGCCAAAAATGAAGGACAACTGGGCCCAGCCAGCACATGACGCTCTTCTCTCTTTTCCGGCCGAATAATGAAAAAGTATATCTTGTATTTGTTTGTGTTGTATTTTATTTACTTTCTTTCTTTTGTTTTACGTACTCCGCCTTTGGCAATACTTAAACCGGAATTATATTTCAGGTTTCACCTCCTACCATTGAAAGAATACAAGTACCTGATCCAAGGAGAGAACACTCAAGATCCAAAAGATTTGTTGAACTTTGAAGCAATTCAAGTCGCATTCAGTATATTCCAAGTACCTCAGGAATATATCAATGGAATGTTCTCAACTCTGAGTGCTATCTTACTCCTTGGGAACATCGCATTTGAGGTAAAATGACATTCAGCTGATTCCCAGCGAAGAGCTAGAGGTTACATCATGATAGCTTATTAGGCCATATTCAGACAATGCATAAAACGGATACGTCAGCTACGATGTTTCGGCAGCGATGTTTCGGCCCTTCTTGGCAAGGGCCCTGGTCAGGCTCAGTCTAGTACACTAGCCCCTTTTCAGGCATGGTGCTCAAGTGTCTAGCACCATGCCTGGGTGCTAGACGTTCAAGCACTGTACCTTAGGTTTCATGCATGGTGCATGGATTTCAGTATACAGTGCATGCATGGAAAACACAGTTTCTGTCATCACGACTGAGCACCAGCTCGGACAGGGCGGAAATTACTACCATGAATTAGAGAAATCAAAGACAATCCTTATCGAATTTTTCACAACAAAAACAAAAGGGCTCAACTGATGATAGAGATGCAAAACCTAACAGCACCCTATCTATTCTCCATTTAGAGTGCCCCAAGAGCCAATATTCTGGTTTGCTGCTAGGGAGAAAAAGCTGAGGCACAGGACACTTATGCAAAACCCTAGACTATGTAGAAAAGGAAATGAGGTTTCGTCGTCTGTCATCAGCCGAGCAATGTTGTTTTGTTATGAAAAACTTGATAAGGATTGTCTTTGATTTCTGTAATTCATGGTAGTAATTTCAGCCCTGTCCGAGCCGGTGCTCAGTTGTGATGACAGAAACTGTGTTTTTCATGCTTGCACTGTATACTGAAATCCATGCACCATGCATGAAATCCAAGGTACAGTGCTTGAACGTCTTGCACCCAGGCATGGTGCTAGACATTTTGAGCACCGTGCCTGAAAAGGGGATAGTGTACTAGACTGGTCAGGCTCAAGCCGGAATTGAAGTTGTTTTCCACTAGTTTATTTTCCAGCTTGAGCGATCAAAAGTATTCTAAGCACTTTGCAACATAAGCACTTTCGGAGATGTTCTGTCCCGTTGCAATCAGATCACATGTTAAAGATCATGCATGTCACGAGATTTACAACCCCTCCCCCCTCTGTAACGATCCCGATAGTGCCCGGAGCGACTCCAGTTCAATAAATTGATGGGTCTTTAGGGCTTATGCTATTTCTTCCCATCAAGTCCGGTCCCGATCACTCAATAATAAGCGTGCCATGGGATTTCCGACCGAAGCCCCCTCTCACCCTCAAATAGTTGCCGGATCCGATCTGGAGTTGAAATGACCATCCGGGGCATGCATGAACGAACGAACCTGTACATTTCTTTCCCCACCTTTCGATAGCCTGACAAGGACCCTTGCCAAGAAGGGTCGAAATATCGCTGCCAAAACATCGTAGCTGACGTATCCGTTTTATTGATTGATTATATGATTCCCAGTCAGCTTGGGCTCAAGGTGTATCTATTAGGTTATGTTCGTCATTAGCGCATGGGCTCATAAGTACATCATAACACTAATGGCCAAGTACCAGGAAGTTCCTCTATGTAGTTCTGTGAGTCCATGTTCCAGTATCAACGCATTGTTCGATAGCATGAACAAATGTATGAGTTGACGAGCTAATCATATGGCCAGATATGATGTATGTCTGTATCCAGCGTCACATGTTAATGATAACATGAGAGAAGGTAATATTTAATTTAATAAATTAAAGTTAAAAAAAAATTAGAATGGAAATACAGCAAGAGCTAGACAAAAGCACCAGAAATACCAGTACCATTTAGTTGACGTCGCTTTAATTCACTATTACTGTTAGATTAAAGAACAATAACCCAAGACATCCACACAATCCTTGAGACTAGGACCGAAGTACCGGACTAACCTAAATAGTGTCAAAATTATATACGCTGTAAATTCGAATACAAACCCAGAAAATTGTAACAAACCTGAATAGGGTACATTCCGGTACATTAGAGAATAGAGTTTGAAACGAGTCCACATGAGGCCCTGATAGGTTGCTATGCAAGAGTTTTGGTTTCTGGGGAGGGACGAATGTTCCAGCGCAGGTCCAGCAGGTTTGCGGGGTTCGCTGGACAAAGAAACACCCTTGATTCCGGGGGTGGAGGTTTTTGGGGGCGCAGGTCAGAACCTCCTTCGCTGTCGTGATCCAGTTTAGATCAAAAGATAAGTTGCTATTTTATGTACAGTGTTTAACCGTAAATATGTAGAGTTAATATTATCTTCAGTATAGTTAGCACGTACACCCCAGCTAATAGTAAGCTAGAAATGAAATAAATTTGACAGTGGACATATCCGACCTGAAATTATTTTTTGCCTAGAGTGACCCGGAAGTATAATTGTTACAGCACGTGTGTTTATTGTAAGGTTGTAGACATGTGCTTCTTCGCCTTTCTATTTTTCAGGACGTGGATGGAGAGACTACCCAGCTTTCCACAGCTGACAAAGCTGTAGTCTACACCATCTCCAGTCTCCTCTCAGTTGACATGGAAAGTCTGACAGGTCTTCTTCTCCGACGGCAGATTAACGTAAGAGGAAACGTCACGGAAATTCCACTGAAATACCCCGAGGCTTTGGAAAACCGACATGCCATGGCCAAAGCGCTTTATTCGAACACTTTCAGGTAGGTGGCGGCCCCTTTCAAAAGAAATATCTTCACTTACTTATACTTGTGTCAGGACGCAAGCTGTGTAGGCTCTCCGTGGCGACAGCTGACGGACCAAGGTGTGCCATGAATCTGGGTCTTCTGTGAATGGCATCGAGATTTGAAGCCAGTAGGGATCCCATCTCCTCCCATGCCGGCAGAAGCTTCCGATGGGCTCGAGGTCTTCCTTGAGAATGCTCTGCCACGTTTTACGCTGACCTTCCCATCACTTAAAGGACCCGCCGTACCTATGCTACCAATGTAACGTACTTCCGTAATTGCATTCATTGATTCTTAAAGGAGAGACCCAAATTTCGTATGTTACATTCTAAATCCGCTAACGACACCTCTCTAAGGAGCATTATGCTCCCGAGGAATGTTTGCGTATCATGCTATTGATGCGTAAAACCGGTTATCGGAATTTCGCCAAGTTTTTCGTAGAAGTCAGTGGGCCCGGGAAAAGGCTTAAAACAGCCAAAGCCGTGGATAATTCGTTAAGAGTAGAGCCTAGTTCTACAGTATTCAAATACTTTTGAATACTGCAATATAAACAATAAATATGCAAGATGTGTTTAAAGTAGACCTGAAGCTTAGCGAAAGTCTAGTACGCTTAGACGGTCTCAAAATACGTCATTTCTACTTAAAAGCAGCTTTCCTTCAGTTGTTACTTGCAGAGTCTCGAACCCTTGCTAATCGCTTGACATTCATTTCGAACGAGTGGCCCACGTAGGGATTAACAAATTATAGTTATATGTGATTATGTTTGACGTAAAGGCCAATTTCGGCGCATGCGTTCTGAAAGATACCTTTTTATAAATAAAACTCTCAGATAGGGTTTTTAACTCTAATCAGTTCGATAACTCCAAGTTTCTCACGGTTATTTAGAGGCGAAAGCCTTTTCCGTTGCTTTATATTATTATTTTGCAACAGCTTACCAAACGATTCCAAAATGGTGTTGGCCTCCATAATTTGCTGTTCCATCCACGTAGTCAACTGACTAGTCACACTGCACAGATATTGCAAGATTAACTTTTTCGATTCAGTTGTCCTTTCTAGAGCTAAGATGGATACTTGTCTCGGCCAGAGGCGTTACTAGCCAAAATGTTTGGGGGGGGGGGGGGGGCAAGGTATTTACCGACTAACTAGTAATTTTTACCGACTGTTTTCAAGGGGAAAAAAAATACAGTTTTGAAAATAATCGACTGATTTTCAGAAAAACGACGGTTTTCGTGAAAAAATCAAATGTTTTGACGAAAATATGCGGTGCTTCGCGCCGACTCGGTTATTTTTTACCGACTGGCCGATAACATGGGGGGGGGGGGGGAATAAGCGTGCCATGGGGTTTCAGATTGAAGCCCCCTTCCACCCTCTGATAGTTGCCGGATGCGGTCAGGAGTGGAAATGAACATTCGGGGCAAGTACTTTTCGGGAAATCAAGTTTCATTTAGATCTTGTCACAGGTTCGAACGTAAGCATGCCTTCAGTTTTCCGTATTTTCGCTCCCTCTACCCCCCCCCCCCCCCCCAGGATGGTGGGATCTGGGAGGTGGCAATTTCTCTAATGAGTATCTAATGTTCCAGCCAAATTTCTAGCAAATCTGGGAGTACCTTAACTCGCGATAAAGAGAATTCTCCCATCCATCTGCCCCCACAGTGCCCGGATCCAATCCAATGGTTTATCTAGAGCGTTTGCTTGTTCTTCCGACGAAGTTCCACCTTGATCCCTCCGGTCTAAGCGGGTCACAACTTCGCTAGTCCCCCCCCCCCCCCCCTACAGTTGTCGTATCTGGTTCGGGCGTGAAAAAGGACGTCAAAGACATGTCCTATGTTCAGTTAATGCATTTCACTGGAATCCGATTACCTGTTCGAAAGTTACGCATGATTCAAAATGTCCCTCTCCCTCCACTCCCCCTACGATGATTGGATAGAGAAAATTACTGTTTCCAAGTCGTTTGATCGGGTCCCTGGTACATGCCTGTCAAGTTTCATTGCGAAAATACCAAAATCGCTATCACCGGAATTCCAGGAAACCCCCTTCCCTAGTTTCCGGTTCCAGCCCGGTTGTGTAAACGATTTATCTAGAGCATATGCAATAAATTAAGCTTTTCACGATATCCCCACCCTCCACAGCTGTCGAATTCGGTCCCGACGTGAAATGGAACACCAGAGACATGTCCTCTTTTCAGCAATTAAGTTTCGTTCAAACCCGATCACCCTTTCGAAAGTTGTGCATGACTCAGTATTCCTGATTCCCCTCGTGGGACCGACTGACGGACGGAATAGCGGTCTGTATATGGGAATTTGCCGAAGGGCAAGTTCCATAAAAAGTAACGCACACGAATAGCAGCGACACTGGCACCATTAGCGATAGAGAACGTCTCGACTGAAATTCAATCAGTCGTGCACCACCGCTGGCTCCGATAAGTCCATACCCCGAACACAGCAAAAAAAGAGACAACCTCCCTTGTTTTCTCGATGCGTGCAGACTGCATCTGCGCTGTACTGGAAACCTTCTAAACCCGCAAGTTCGTCTCGCTTTGAATGTCCCGAGCGCAGTGGGCGGCGCTACGAGTAAGGCCGATATCCGATACATGGGTCTTGGCGCCGCTCCCTAAAGCCTGAGGATAAGTATAAATCAGCGGAAAAAAAAAATGACGCTCTGTATGTTTTTTATTGACATAAGGACCAACCAAGGCAACTCACAAGCAAAAGGACAAATAGGTATCGGAACAAGAGAGAAAAACAGAAAAAAGATGGTGCTTCAACACCTAATTTGTTGTGCGTAGACACACCAGAGCCTCGTTTTTGTTGCATGCTGCAGTTCCACTTCTCGGCCGATTCCGGACTGATTCTTTGTACATCCGTTTTTGCACTGCAGCGCTTCTCGAGAATCACGGACTTGCTCCCCGACCAAGTCCGTGCTTCCCTGCAAGATGCTGCAGCGCTGCCGCTTCAACCGTGAAGAAAGTGAATCCAAAAACGCGTATAATGCAAAAGCAAAGAAGTGCTGCAGCAGCGATGCGGCAGCGCTATTGCAACAAAAACGAGGCTCAGACCAAGTCCGCCAAAGCTGCAGAGACGGGCGAAAAAGCTGCCCAGAAACCACCAGAAGGAGCGAATCATCGAAAGAAAAGATGATTGAAAGGGAAAATGTCCCACGCAGTTATGAAAAAGATGGGAGGCCCCCATCAACAAACATTTCGGAAGCACTAAAGTTAAAGGACACCTTGCAATATTTACTATTCAACTTTCAGTATTTCAAAATATTTGAATACTTTAAACTAGGCTGTGCTTTCAACAAATAATCCACGGTTTTGGCTGTTTTAAGCCTTTTCCAAGACCCGTTGACTTACAGCGAAAACAGGGAAAAAATTTACATACCCGGATTTTCTGGTGGAAAAACTCCTCGCAGACAACCGTCGACAGCGTGATAGACATCGAAGGTCGCAAAACACGGCAAGTGAGAATGTCAGCTTGGTTTTGTTAGAGGGGTTAGAATGTACCGTACGAAATTGGGGTCATTGGGTTTAGGAATATGGAGTAATTATGGAAGTAGGTTGCATCAGTAGTATAGGTAAGACAGGTCCTGTAAGGAACACTTTTGAAGTCGTAGGTCGCGAAATGCATAACTATTCGAAACCAGATCGACGACTACAGATTGCTAATAACGTCATCCTTTTCAGTTGGCTAATCAGCCATATCAACTGCTGTACTGCCCCGAAATCTGCTGCTGTTCGCTATGTAGGAGTGCTGGACATTTTCGGGTTCGAGAATTTCACCCAGAATTCTTTTGAACAATTATGTATAAACTTTGCAAACGAGAAATTGCACAAGTTCTTCAATCACTACGTATTCGCGTTGGAACAAGAAACGGTATGTTCTATTTTATTCCTTTTTCATAATTTGATTTTTTATTTTTATTTTAAGCAAGTATATTGATTCTTAAAATCATGACGAGTGCTGTATTAGGAAATATGGATGCTTGCGTAGCGTGAACCGATAGTAGGCGGCTGGTAACAAAGATGGTAGTGAACTAGGTTTTACGTTAACATATTTATAGTTTTATTTTAGACTTACTCTATACAATGTTAATCAGATTCCTTGTAAACGACGAATAACGTGTCTAGCATCACGGACAATATTTAAAAGATCACATTCTAGAAAAGGACGTGCTTATATACTTTATATCCACAAGTGGAGATTACTCTGCTCTGACGTCGTTTGCGGTATAGTTCAAGCTACAGCTGACGTCGTTGTATCCAAGATGACTGACGTCGTCTGAGTTTAGCTCTGAATCTCCACCTGTTCAATCAGATCCTAGAAGTACTCAGATTCTACAAGTATTGGAAGATCATATTCAGTTCGCTATTTATTTATTTATTTATGACCCGCTTTTTGCGTAACAGCGGAGAATGAATAAAACACAAAAGTAAAATATACATATTAAAACACTTAAACAAAACAATATGTACATATAGTTAATTAAGTGCTTGACATAGGACCCGCACACACGAACTATTTGTTTTTTGCGTCAGTAGCTAATGACACTGACAAAAACAAAAGTTCTATGCAACAGATTGTTGTTTGTCGGGTCAAATCACAAGAAATCAGTATCAAGCTTGGGAGGCAGTAACGTGCAAAACTTATATGGAATTATTGTCTAGTCTCGGTGTTTTTGAAATAAGTAGTCACATTCGAGGCCGTAATCGAATTTCTAGGCTCGGTCGTGTGGTCAGCTTCAGACCCCCACCCCCCTCGAACCACTGGCTTTCCATGAAATACACTAGTAAATAGAGAGGGGGGGGGGTCATCGTAGCTCCAGATATCTACGTTTGTAGAAAGAAGCCAAGTATTCGCCTGTGAGTTAGGATAAACTAGATTTTTTTCTTACACCCGGATTGCTAAGTAAGCTGGCTGTATTGTCGCCTGGTAAAATTTTCAGCTGAGCTAACAAGCGAGGGCTCAGAAAGTTTACCTGAAGTAGAGGCATTACCATTCGGCTGTTATTAAGAGCCAATAAGAGACTGCATTGACTTACCAATAGTTCATCTTTATCGCAATAAGCGGAAGAAAATTAAATTAACTTACGCCAGATGAAGCATTCCTTTATTTACCCTAGGCAGCAGATCGTGGGTAAGGTACAGAACACTGTATTTGGGGTATCCAAGAAGGTCGTCCGAGAAACGTAAGATTTATTAACCTCCTCTTTCTAGTACCGACAAGAAGAAATCAAGTTTGCTCACATTCAGTTCGCCGACAATACTCCTTGCCTTGAACTGATTGAAAAACCTCCGCGGTGCGTGCTCAAGCTTTTGACGGAACAGTGCCATATGCCGAAGGTAAGCCTATATCTTCATTTTTCAGCATGTGATACAGTGACGTATGTAAGGATCCCATATGCATCGTCGGCTAAGGTTTCTCAGTCTAAAATTGTCAATCATATAATAGAAAGAATTCGCAAGGCATTTGGCCTCATAATTCGTTTTCGTGGGCGAAACAGGAAAGACATCCTCGGGTCATTGTTCACCGCCGTTGCTTTTCTCGTGTTCTTTTTTGCTACAACAGTCGTGGAAAATTTGCGACATATCTGCCATTAAAATGTCATGTTTCAAATTTTCCAAATTTCTCCTTGGGTTCCTCATTTCTTTCAGTAATTCGCGGTTAGTTTCTAATTGTAAAGTAAAAGACCCAGTTTTAATTTTGAAGAAAAAGATGACCAACTCTTATGAAAAAGATTCGGTAGCCCTCCAAACCCACAACCTGTACCCGTTTTTAACAAGTGAATAATATAGTGCGTATATAATTGTAGTTTAGTTGTCGAAATCTTGTTTATTTTCTATAGTATTTATCTGTCATTGATGGACAGATGGTTTAGGCATAGTTATGTTTTATACATTATTTTGTACTCCTCAGTTGTGAGGGAAATAAATAAGAAACTATTTAGTAAACTTGCCTTCTACAAGTCCAACGTTCCGATCGTCAATTATTTGGGAACGACAACGCTGCTTCCTAAGGCCTCGCGATGGAGAGTCTGTGACCGAAAATGAGTCGTATCCGCGAACATTTGTCTGGCCTACAAGTCCCGTGTGGCACGTACTGTTGCTAAAATTTGAGAAATAATTTTCGCAGTGATTTTGATTTTTTTGCTCCAAACGAAGTGAGCCTCACGTTGAGCGTATTCTACCCTTCTAACAGTAAGGTAAAGAATCTAGTACCGTGCAGGAAATGTCGCGATTTTTTCTTTTTTTTGTAATATTTCCTGTGTATATCCTATACCAGTGGTTCCCAACCTTTTCTGTGCCGCGTACCCCTAATCAAGGTTCGAAAAGGTTGCGTACCACCTTTTTCAGAACGTGAAAAAGACGATATTTTTCATCGTAAATGATAAGACATAGGCTACATGTGTAGATATATATAAAAAAAAAGATCAATGAGGCAATCACTAGAGGCCGCGTTATAGCTAAAATTGTGTCCAGTCTCGGCTCGACGTCACTAACGGCAATATTTTTTACAGTCAGCCTGTTTCTGTGTTTGGTTCTGATGTTCTCCTTGCTTCCATCAAGCTGCATCGCAAACTTTCTCGTTGACCCTTCGCAACGTCAATAACAATATCACTTGCAATGTCTTCGATTCTTCTTGAAACAATATTGTTTGACACTGGAAGAGATTTACGGTAGTAGGCTAGCTGTTTTGGAATCAACATTAGTTCACTGACTTTCACTAGGGCTTGTAATCAAAGGCGTCACGCATAGTTTGACCACACCCCTCCCCCCGAAAAGGTCGGCCTGACGATTAAACAGAAAAGAGTCTTCGCGAAGCGCCGCGATTTTTCGGTAAAGCAGTTAACAGTTGGTAAAAAACGACCTAACGGTCTGTAAAAATACCTTGCCTCTTAAGATACATTTTGGCTGGTGATAATCTACTTGTAATATTATGCTTTCGGCAGTCATAAACGAGTGAGACCAGGTTTTGAAGCAAAAGACTAAATCAACTTTGGTTCCTTCGCGTACCCCTTGCTAGGGTCTCGCGTATCCGTTGGGGTACGCGTACCACCGGTTGGGAACCACTGTCCCACAGCACAGTTGTTGATGTCATTGACGCGCTGAAACCTCGTCCATCAATCGTGTATCTTCTTTTTTTCCATATCTCTTTTCTGTGTGTTTCAGTGTTTCACAAATCACAGAGACGTCGGGATTTTAGCATCGTGCACCCGCACGGAAAGGTACCTGCTTGTCGTGCCCCTACGCGGAAAGGTACATTCTTTCGTGTATCACACGGCACAATTTTGGCACAATTTTGAACACAATATAACCCTAATTACCACTTGTGGCCTTTATTCCGAGCACACCATTTCTCTTATTTGGAATTGTCAAGCTGCACTGGTGCTCTTGCGATACCAAACGGGCCATGGATCAGACAGCTTTTGGGATACCTATGACGTCGTGTTGTCTGTCCGTCCGTCTGTTAGCACGATAACTCTCGAAGGGAATGAGATATTTTGATGAAACTTGATGTGACGACTCTTTGGGCGATCGACTATTTCGATCGCCGTCAAGGCAATAGAAACAGTCGAGGATCCTTCTAGTACCGAATCGGAAAGGGTGTAAACCTGATCTGTTCTTTGAGATGTTACCTAAATTTTTTCAGATTGGATTGTTTTTCATTTTCGGATTGAAAATTTGTCATTTGGAATCACAATTTTTGCTTGAGTGTGGCATACTTCTGGTTCCGACAGAACTATTAAGTGTAAACACAGTTATGCCGCGAAAATGCACCTCTAGTGGGGGATTGAGGAACTAGCATGCGACAGCTTTGCCAGGGGTCAGGGTCGTATAAAATAGTTGTGGTGATGGGGTAGTAAGACGATGGGATGGGAAGAAATGGTGGGATAAGTACCGGGTTAATAGTGAATATTGGATGCGCGGGCTGGTATCGGAGAGGGGTTCATACATCATGTCCGGTGCTATAAACTTAGACGAGGGAGAGAGTTACGGAATAAAAAGGTACAAATAGGCTTACTGAAAAAAAAAAAATTAATTGGCGGTTATGTGACATATACAGACAAATTTACACAATCATAATAGTATAATGCAAACAAATAGAACATACAGAGTTCGTCTAAAACACTTTTCGTCATATATTTTTTCGGTGTAGAGGTTGTTCAAGAAGTCTTGAAAGCGTTGAAGGAGTCACTCAATGCTATTTCAAATGGAAAGGCGTTCCAACAGTCTGCCACTCTTTCATAAAATCGCTTCAACCTTGAAATATTTTGTAGGCCTACTAAGAATAACAGAAATCATCAATGGACAGCTCACATGATTCCTGTCAAAAAATATTGTAACTTCAGTGTCCGTATTCTTATTTTCAGGGGTCAGATGCCGCCTACGTCACGAACCTCCACGCAGAATTCGAATCGCATCCCAATTATATAAAAGGTGACGACAGACGAAAATGGGAGTCGCAATTTGGTGTTTTACATTATGCCGGACCGGTGGTGTACTCCGCTAAGGGGTTTGTAGATAAAAACCGAGATGTACAACAAGATGCGTTTTTTCACTTGTTGAGTGATTCTAGTCAAAAGTTCGTGAGCCAACTTGCCGTTATCCAGGTAAGTCCTCATCTTTTCCTCTCAAGTCGTGTCTTTACTGTTCGTGATGCCGAAAATTCCGAGGGTGGACAAATTCTTCGATGTCTGCTTATTGCATATCTGCCCGGTGCGTTGTAACTCACAAGGGAAAATACTAGAAAAGGAATGCTATTATGCATGGAGTGGGGGTGGATTCGGTTGAGGCAATCCGATGACCCAAGAAAAGTCATAGATTGAGCAAAGTTCTTACTGCAAATAGCTAAGTTCTTGGTAAAATTATTCATAAGTACACTTGCAGATTCAATACTAGCATCGTCAAATAAGAGATTCTCTTGTTAGCGCTTGCCGTCTCGGGCCAGGCACGATGCAAAAATACTTGTTTTTTCTCGCAAAAAATTGTCAAATGCTGAGAAATCATAGCGAATCACGGCGTCTGCCTACGTGGGCGATGCCCGCAGTGACGGAATCAGGTTTAGGAGCGCCAGCTCGCTCACGTCTCAAAACAGAAAAAAGTTATTGTCCGGCAACACAGGAAGATCTCGACTATAGCGCTGAAAAAGCGAACAATTCAGAGAAGGAATTCACAAGAATATTAGTTGCGTTTTCGCAGATATCATGGTATCTGATGCCACGGTCTAAAGTCGTTTTTGCAGTTATCGTGGTATCTGATACCACGGTCAAAAGTCGTTTTAGCAGTTATCGTGGTATCTGATACCACGGTCAAAAGGCGTTTTTGCAGTTATCATGGTATCTGGCCAGTTATCGTGGTATCAGATATTCAGATACTACGGTCCGACCGTGGTATCTGAAAAGTCATCTCACTTTCATCAATTTTGTCAGATTGGTGAGAAAGAAGTTTAGCACTTAGTGATGTAACTGGATATCTGTTTTTCTTTTGGGATGACTTCGAAAACTGCAATTTCGGCAATAGTCGTTTTTGCAGAGCACCGTGTATCAGATACCACGTTATCTGCAAAAACGACTAATTGCAAATCCAGTTACCGTGTTAACATGTACCATGGTATCAGCAAAAACGCAACTATTATAAAGAGGGCGATTTCAGAGGTCAGCAAAACACGTAAGTCGCCAATCGGGTTGTGAAAACAGTGGCAAGCAAGAGGGGAAAGTGAGGCAAATGGCTATTTAGTATCTAAGATAGTTTCTTTTTATGTTCGCTGGGTAACTTCCAGTCTGTAAAGCGGTCTTCGAAGAAGAAAGGTGATCTGCCGTCTACTAAAAGAATGAGTGAAAAGCATGTTCGTATATCAGCTCGGGAAAGCGTTCTTGTCACAGCCCCTTTCCGTGAGTCCCAAGCCGAACGTGGGTAACCGGTCTTCTGTTTCCTTAGACGGTTGGTATTGCATAAAAAACAGAGTTTTGCTCTTGGTGCTGTGACTTTACGAGGCTGGCAGGCGGCAGTTATCGTGCATGGGGTGTAGGCTGAAGATGTCCTGTCCCTTGCTCCAGGAACGGTAAAAATAGTAGAGTGAGGTACGGAGCGTGTTCCACCCTTCTAACAATAGTAACTATTGATTACCATTTTCGCTCCAACCTCATGAAAAGTTACTACGCTGACCGTTCCAACCTTGTCAGAATAGTAACTAAGAGTAGCTGTTTGCTTACTACGCTAGGGAGCGTACTTAGCATAGTAACTACGGTCTCCGTGACCTGATTGGCCCGATCAGTCCGCGGCACGATATTTTGCCGGAAATAGGAAAATTCGTTCCAGCCTTGGCACCAAGAAGCCAGGACCCGTGACGTCAAGCTTAGTAACTACGGTAAAGGGTGGAACAGGTTCACGCAGTTCAGTTTGCGGATCGATTTGTTTTTTTGACGAAGAATTTCTTTTTTGCTGGAACTTCAAGTATAGTTTTGGGTAGACGCTGAAGTCGGAACAGTAATTCCGTTTTATTCCATAGGAGTCGTATCCCACAGCCACACTGTCTCGAGCTTCTACTATCTCGAATGGACCCTCCCCGAATAACACGATCGGGACTATTGCCCGTGGCACAAACAAGGGAAAACCTACTGTTGCTGACACATTCAGGGTCCAACTTCAGAATCTGATAGATACTCTTCAGTCAACTAATCCCTGGTACGTAGTTGAGGAAACTTTTGAGGACGCGCTCGCTGCACCCTTTATGGCTTTTATTTGTGGGGTTTTCGGTGCTGGTGCTGTGGTTGCGAAATAGGCCTCGTCGACAACATATGCGCCACGCAAACCAATCCACACAGATGGTGGATTTCGCACGACTGGCGATATCCGTAGAGCCAGGCGCAGACGTCCGCTGTAGACTTAGGTTCCCCCGCGCCTGGTGAAGTATAAGGCAGCATTGCTTCCAGACCTTTTGCCATATTCCGCTGTGCCTCAAGCGGTAAATTTACGGCTGCAGCCTCTTTCTCAAGTATGTGTCCAAGTATTACGCGTTGTCTACCTCTTTTTATGGCACTTGCCTTCCGGCCAAGTGCCATAGTGTATACCGATCACTTTTCCGTCGGTCGATCGGTTAGTCCGCTGATCGCGAGTTAGGGTACTCCCAGATGTGCTAGGACGATGAAACTTGGCAGGCGTATTAGGGACCCGACCGAACTAACTTGGAAATAGTCACTTGCCCGATCCGACCATCGTGGGGGGAGGGAGGGGAGCTGGAATCCGGAATTTAGTGACATGCATTACTTTCAACCGTGTACAAACAATGCTTTAAAGCAAATTATACGTTTTAACTCAAGGGTTTTGCTCAAAAATTAATTTTAGCACCCTTAAAGTGCGTTTCTTAACCGAAAAGTAATAAAAATACTTTAACCAAACAGCATATATTCATTATTCACAAGGTCCCATGATCATTTTTGACCCACGGATTTTGCGTACAAGTGAATTTCTTAAAGTACCGGTACAAACAATATTTTTTTAGCAAAATATTCCTACTTTCATCCTCTGACCCAGCCTTGCAAGTGCCTTATGAGCTTCCAGCTCTTGTTATACAGGCCTGTTGCGGTACACCATGAGATATGACACGGCAGTCTGCTTTCTTTCATGCGGGCAGTGCGATCCTAAAGCCGCTTTCACACTGACGCGTCGTTGTGATGCGCTCCGTATGCGTTTATCTTGCGCTGCGTACAGGTTGCTTAGCGTATCTTTCACACCTGCGCGACAAGCTTTCACGCTGGATGTGTATTTACGTTTCCGTTTCTCGGTTTCTTCGCCGTTTCTTTTATCATTACTAAGTTTTTCTTCATCGTTAGTAGGTTTTCTCCAGTTTTTATGGCACTTGCCCTTCGGCCAAGTGCCATATAGCGATCGCAATTTCTGTCCGTCCGTCGGTCTGTCGGTCTGTCCAGGTTTTGCTAGTTCGGGCACTTCCACATAAGCTAGGACGATAAAACTTGGCAGGCATATCAGGGACCCCAAATGATTAAGTTGGAAATAGTCACTTCCCCGATCCGAGCACCGTGGGGGGAGTGGAGGGAGGGGGAATCCGGAATCTTGAGGTATTTTTAACTTTTGAACGGGTGATCGGATCTCGATGAAACTTGATATTTGGAACGACCTCATGCCTCAGACGACCCACTTAAAATCCGGACCGGATCCGGTGACTTCTGGGAGGAGCTGGAGGGGGCAACCGGAAATCTTGGGAAACGCTATGAGTGGAGGGATCGAGATGAAACTTGGTGGGAAGACACCTAGCAAACACTAGATACATCATTGACATAACCGAGCCGATTCGGGCACTGTGGGGGGAGTGGAGGGAGGGGGAATCCGGAATCTTGAGATATTTATAACTTTTGAACGGGTGATCGGATCTCGATGAAACTTGATATTTGGAACGACCTCATGCCTCAGACGACCCACTTAAAATCCGGACCGGATCCGGTGACTTCTGGGGGGAGCTGGAGGGGGCAACCGGAAATCTTGGGAAACGCTATGAGTGGAGGGATCGAGATGAAACTTGGCGGGAAGACACCTAGCAAACACTAGATACATCATTGACATAACCGAGCCAATTCGGGCACTGTGGGGGAGTGGAGGGAGGGGGAATCCGGAATCTTGAGGTATTTATAACTTTTGAACGGGTGACCGGATCTCGATGAAACTTGATATTTGGAACGACCTCATGCCTCAGACGACCCACTTAAAATCCGGACCGGATCCGGTGACTTTTGGGGGGAGCTGGAGGGGGCAACCGGAAATCTTGGGAAACGCTGTGAGTGGAGGGATCGAGATGAAACTTGGTGGGAAGACACCTAGCAAACACTAGATACATCATTGACATAACCGAGCCAATTCGGGCACTGTGGGGGAGTGGAGGGAGGGGGAATCCGGAATCTTGAGGTATTTATAACTTTTGAACGGGTGATCGGATCTCGATGGAACTTGATATTTGGAAAGGCCTCATGCCTCAGACGACCCACTTAAAATCCGGACGGATCCGGTGACTTTTGGGTGGAGCTGGAGGGGGCAACCGGAAATCTTGGGAAACGCTATGAGTGGAGGGATCGAGATCAAACTTGGCGGGAAGACACCTAGCAAACACTAGATACATCATTGACATAACCGAGCCAATTCGGGCACTGTGGGGGAGTGGAGGGAAGGGGAATCCGGAATCTTGAGGTATTTATAACTTTTGAACGGGTGATCGGATCTCGATGGAATACTGTGCCTACTCGTAACAAGTGCCATATGAGCTCGTAGCTCTTGTTCTTCAGAAACTTCCATTTTCCACTGAAAAATCTGATGCGTATGCGTCGACGCAAGGCAATAATACAACTTGGTTCTATTCTTGCGTTGCGTTTTATTTGTCTGCGTAAGCTCTGCGTTGCGTCGCCGCAAGAGCGCAGTGGTTGCGTAGCTCAGTGTGAAAGCCTCAACACCAAGTGTGAAAGCGGCTTAATACTTCCATCTTCTCTTGCTTATCTCTTCAGTTATCAATGGCAGAATCGTCTTTGCCCTTGATGACGTCGAAATTCGACATTGTTATTATTAATTATTTAAACTTTGCAGAAAAAGTGAAAAATCTTTCACGGTTACGTCTAGAAGGTCCTAAAAGGACAAAAAAGACAACCCTGTATCTCCGCAACCGTTGCTCAGATCTGGCTGAAATTTTTACCCGACATCCCCGACAAAGTTGCGGATAGGGCAAGGATAGAGAAAAATGTCGCTTATAATCTTTTGGAAAATGATGATTGATATGTCTAGTACCATTAGGCTGAATATACAATTTCAGAATGGATTGAAGGATCGGCAAGTAGATGAGTGTTCAGACTGTTGAATTAGCTGCCTGACCACTGTAACATTTTACGTTTATCGTATATGTCTTGCCGAGAGAACAACATTTCGGCATGTTGCTGCCATCTTCGGAATACAAAACTGGACTTGATCACGCTGTCAGAAGTTTCAGAACAGATAACACAAGGATGCGCACTTTCAAGAGACAGCACTTGGGATGTTACTGTTGTGATTAACCAAAAATGCTTTCGCCTCTATAAATGTCTCACGACACTATGTAGCCTGCACTAAATTGTATGTCCGCTAGGTGACGATCCACACCTACTTTCTCCAATTTCTACCCGGGTTAGGCTAGTGCTATTAGGGTTAAAATAAAATTGATTGACTTAAAACTGTTGTATACATTTACGACGCTTTCAGGAGATCCAGTATTCAACTATCCGGTTTCTAAAGTTCCTCTTTCCAATATCTTTTCGAAATTTGTGTCCTATGCGACCGTTATGTGTTGAAGATAAGGACATTATCAGGTCTAAAATTGTCGAAGCATCTTGAAAGTTTCGATTAGATCACCTGGAGAAGTCTGGAAGCTAAACTGTGTAATCACAGTTTTTCAAGCCTCTTCTCTGAATTTGCTTATGGCAATGACGACACTTGGGATGTTATCCGTTGTGAATTTGTAAAAGTTATGCACAACAAACATTGCCAGGAAGAGCCGAGAAATCATCTGCTCACTTTTACGATACCACGAGGAGAGACAAAAAAGTCAGCAGATGCTTTTTTGGTGTTTTTTCTGCTCTCCCTGGTAAGCTTTTTGTGCTTAACATTTTTATGTATAAGGTTTTCAGAATCACAATAGATAACATACCAAGTGCCGTCTATTGTAATTGTGCATCCCTGTGTTATCCGCTTTGAAACTTGTGGCATATATTCAAAAAATGTTTATAACGGATATACGTCAGCTAAGGGAACGCGAAGGTACGAAAATCAGATTAGTCTATAGCTCAAAATAACACCTCACTCGTTTGCCAAAAGCAGAATAGGAGGTGGCAAGGTCTTTCTACCGACTGTTTTTCGAGAAATAACAACTGTTTTTAATCCGTTTGTAATAAACATTGTTTATCCGGTGTAAACATAGTTTGAATATATGTTTCAAAGTTAGCTTGGGCTCCAAGAATATTTAACTTGTGACAGTAGTACTACCAGTCGTTTTGAGATCTTTTTCACTTTTCTAGGTATGTCCGGTGCATAAAACCAAATTTGAAGAAAGCCAAAGACTGTTATGATGATGAACTAGTCCTTTGTCAGCTGCGGTACCTTGGAATGCTGGACATAGTCCGGATTAAGAAGGATGGTTTCCCCGTGCATATGTCCTTCGCTGATTTCCTTGTCCACTACAGACCTCTTATCAGGTAATCCCCTAACTGACTTGAACCTGTTTGAGGCACTCAGATGTAATTCATGTCTTACTAAAACATAAGATGTGCAGTGACTCATTGTTGCCACTGGTCGCAGAATTCTGCCATTTGTCACAGGGTTTCGACTTCTCCCCCGATTCGCGCAGGTGTGAAAGATTTGTCACAGGAAATCTAGTTTACGCCAAAAAATATCGCAAATTTTGCGATTTCAAAGCTTTTTTTTATTTTAAGGCAACTCTTTCGGAATTTTTTTCTACTATTATTAGCTTCAGTGAGCAGCAAATTTGAACCATAAAGTCCAAGAGTTTTTCGTTGAAACTAGAAAAAAAAGAACCAAATTTTTTGGGCGCCAGAGTGTCATAGACACTGCACAACACTGCAGTGAGCAGGTCAGTGTTAGAGCAATCGTTTGAGGGGAACATAAATGTTTTCCGAGTCAGCTTGGGCTCAAGGACCATTTAATCCTTCCTAGTTCGGCCAGAATCCGGAATTTACGAAAATCTAGTCTGAAATACGGGTCAAGGTGACCGGAATCAAGTAAGGTTTTGAGAATGTCTAGAATATACTTGATTCTGGGGTTTTGCAGGGACCACTTGAACCTCGTTACGATCAAAGAGAGAAGCTGTGTGAAGAGTGTGGTGTGAAATCTACATAGACTAAAAGCATCAGTACTGTTTCTGCTTTTCCGAAATGCTACTTCTGAATCTTTTTTATCAGACAGATTTTGATTAAGAGAACCGGAATACGGAAAGTAGCTAGGATAGTGAAATTTCCAGATTACCAGACGTCCGGGGCTTCCGCATAGTCAAACTAACCCCTCCAGATTTTCATGATAATGATGACAGCTAAATTTGCTGCTCTTCAACATTTCTTAGATGTCCCCATTACCATTCAAATATCTCTTGCATCCCAGTCACAGTTGTCAATCACTTCCCCTTTTTTTTTTCGTTTGCATATTTGTAGTGTCTCTCGCACAGGTTGCCTCTATGGCGCCTTCTAGACATCCGGAATCTGGGTTTCCAGCACCCCGGACTTCCGGACGTTTTTGGCCTCGCTTCACCTTCCAGATCAGTCTCGACGAAAATGGCTGTCTGGAATCCGGAAGAAAAGTCTGGAAAGTGAAGCCTCGCTTTTATTTGGGTCTAAGCGACGTTGAAGTCAACCATTGGCAAAAGTCCTAAAATTCAGAAGCGTCCTAAAATTCACAATGCGCTCTGTTATTACGGTCGTTTGCCGCGTTACGTCGATTCGCGATTCCTCCCAAGCAACTGAGGTCTATTTTCTGCACTTACATTAGGCCAAATGCGGAATACGCTTGTCCGGTGTGGCACCCTGGCCTCACCTCGACTCTGAGTGATAAGCTCGAGGGTATCCAAAAGCGAGCGTGCAAAATCATTTTAGGGGCCCAGTATGTTTCATATGAAGATAGTCTTAGTGTATTATGTCTACCGACCCTTAAAGAAAGAAGACATGCCCTGACGATGAAATTTGGGTTCAAATGTCTGTCGTCTGAAACTCACAGAGATATTTTGCCTGAATATGTGTCAGATTTACGACCGAAGTCCTGTACTAGGCAGTTTACACGGTCAATCGGTCTTCAAAAGCTAAGCCTGCCACCTGTAAATTCGACTGACCGGTACTTGTCTTCATTTGTACCTTATTTTGTACGTAACTTTAATTCCTGAGGCTGTTTTTTTTTTTTTTTTTTTTTTAAGTGTGTTGAAAATAAGTATATTAACATGTAATTGACTATCCGAAGCTAGCGTGTTTCTTATGCTATTATGGAGAATAAAGGAATTATTATTATTATTAAAGAAGTTGAAAGTTTTGTTGTCTTTTTTTGCTTATAATAATAATATAATAATAATATAACTGCAGTAAAAAAAGGCTTTCACCTCTGTTAATTTCTCGGGGCACTGTGTACACTAAATTCAGTTTCAGCCAGGTGTCGATCCACGCCTGCTTTAAACTGATTGATATTTTCGGCATTTACGACATTTTCGGGGAGATTATTCCAGTATTCCACTATCCGGTTTTTGAATATATATTCAAAATTATAAGCGGTTTCCAAATCATATATGTAGGAGTGATGTTTCATTTTTCCCGTTTCACGGATTCCTGTTCCTTTAAATTTGTTATTATTTAGGTATAGGCGTTTTCGTCTAGCCAAAGAACCGAAGGAGTCGTGCAAAGGAGTTCTGAATTTGATGGGATTTCAGTTAAAACAGTGGCAGTTAGGAAAAAGTAAAGTTTTCTTGAAAAGCGAAGCGTCGGAGGTTTTGGAAGACCAGAAAGCCACGACAGTTCAACTGATGGCTCTAAGAATACAGACGTGGTATAGAGGAAGGTCGAAACGAAAAGGTAGGTGTTCAGTGATTGATCTCCTCTTTTGGGAGGTCCTGTCTGTCGTCGGAGCTCTTTCGCAACATTCTGCCAGATTTCCAGCCAACAGCTGAAAATAAACGCCCCACTCGAGGATCAAATTCGGGGAAGCAAAAGTTAAAGCTCCTTCCTGCAAATTGCAGTGTTCGGTATGACCGTTCATTCGTTCCGTACTTTTGCAAAACTTTTAACAGTGACTTGACTTAAATTGTGACCCAAGTGTTTGTATCTTTGACGTGCCAGTGCTATTCGTTTTTGGATAATCATGGCTAATTAGTAAACTTGATTTGATTTGATTTGAAGTTGAGCTGAATACCTAAACTTTCTCTATTTTTACCCTACGCTTTCCCCTGCACTTTTGCTCTACGTTTTCCCGTGCACTTTCTACCCTACGTTTTCCCCTGCACTTCTGATAATTTCGTTTTTTGCCCAGGGTAACAGTAATCCACTGAATTTGATTGGGTGCCAACTCATTCTGACGTAACAGAGGCGTCATTTCGCTGATACCTAAGGGGGCGGGCAATAGACAAGAAACTGCATCCCATCTGGAAAACTAAAAGAATTGCAAGAAACCAGTTTGTGAAAGGTAAAGGTTATGCCTAATAACAAGAACTCGGGAGAGCGAAGCCACCGCAGTACCTTCCAATGACTGTGTAACAATCTTAAATCTGTATCAGTCTTTAGTCTGTATCTAACAGAGTTTAACTACTTCGCGAACAAATTTTAGGTTTTAAATTGCCCATCCCCAAAACTGTGAGGTCAAAAGTCAAAGTAAACAGAGCGTATAACAGAAGGTGCCGCAGGCAATTCTTCATAATCAGAGTGCCTTTTCGGATCGCAAATGAAAGCAAGAGCCACGTATCACAGACCAGCTCATAATATTTGGTCACGACACATTTCAAACAGTGTGAACATTTAACTGAAAACTGGAACATGGTGCTTTAACTCGACCCATTCAAAAAAAAACACCGTCGGAAATAAAAACTGAAACAGAGTAGTCGTTGCTGCAACGCCTGCAACCCACGTTAAACACTTAAAACTTTTCTCACCACTTTTACAAAATAAACAAGCTGAGGTTAAGTGGGAAAGGCACTGAGTGCTTGCTGACCCTCTTCTCGTCCACTCTTATATTTTGTGCTGCTTCGGGGCGGTGCCCCACTTGAATTTCGAAGGGGCCCTCAGCTATCAGGATAAAAAAAATCACAAATTGATACTCGACGCCATGTTACAAAGATAATGTCTCTCTTTGACACATCTCGAATAATGGGTCCTTATCTCGAATTGAAAAGGGTTCAGTTTTAATGAGTGACCTTGTTCAACTGATATGGCTCTACCAGACGTCACAATTCTCATGAGAAACTGATTGTTCTGGCTATATTTTTTTCCTGCAGGAGAAGAGGGGTCAGCTGCCCCCCGCGCCCAAATCCCAACTTATCCCCAATTACTCCAATACACGAAAGAGCTGTGTCCCATCTTTTGTCTAGCACTACAATAAATCGACAATCAAAATCTACTCAGTTTTAGGATTTGTCCGGTGGTTTTTGAAAAACAGACTGGATGGCTAAAAATGATTGTTGATATCAATATTGGTTTCAATAATCCCATGGGTTACGACTGATTTTGAGAACATCTATTTGGTAAGGCTTTGATCTTTGTTTTAGAAAAAATATAAATGTAAAACTCATAAAATGAGAATAAATTATAAGTGAAAATAAAGGCCTAATTTTCTTCTTTTTTTTTCGAACAACATTCTTTTTACGTCCCTAGTGAGACTTGTGCTTTAGTGAATCTTCGTTTATTAAGATTTGATCGGAATTCTTTCCAGAATTCTTACGGATGCGCAACGCCGTCCGGCGGATCCAGCACGCCATGCGCGGCTGGGGCCAGCGTATCGTGTTTCTCCGCCAGCGTCGTGCCGCAATCGTCATTCAGTCTCATTTGCGCGGATTTTTTGCGCGCGAAGTTGCTGAAGCGCTACGAGAGATGCGCGCTGTGGAAGAGGAGTCAGCTCGCAAGGAGAAGTTGGAGGCGGAGCGTCAGCGTGAAGAAGAGGAAATGCGGAATAATGAAGCGCTAAGCTCCGCGCTGCAGGAGAGCGAGCGGTGAGTGCTGCTTTAAGGTTTGGGGGATGGCTGTTGCATGCTTTCATCTTTGAAGGCTCTAGAAAAGACAGATTTGCCTCTAGGGCTAGATTGTCTTAAATGATGATTGAAAACGCTTGCCGGTACTTTGTCCATTTGAAGGATCAGTAGGTGAAAGTTCAATAAATACAATGCTAGGGCTGGACTTTTGGCTTGCGCTTGTCGGCCATGTAACTTCGACCATATTTGGCAAGTTGAAGGATCAGAATCAGTGTGGTTAAATACTTCTTCAGGCCCTAAACTCATCTTACATTGATACTAGACGGTCGTGGGAAACCCCGACCATGTTTAGGGTTGCTGGATCAGAAACTGCCCCGTTAAAATCTTCCTCGGGCCCGGCTTCCCACTGATTGACCGGAGGCCCACTTTAAGGGGGGAGATCGATGACAAATCAGAGGTTCTTTCAGCTGATTGAACCCCGTCTTAATCGAGGATCTCTAGCGCCATTGGTTTATATCAATGAGGGACTACGCCCTGAACCGCTAGTGCGGGAGTTCCCTCTGCTATTTCCAAGCTAGCCTCTTTCGTTCGGCTGTTCAAGAAACCGAAACGGGATTTTTTTTTAAAAGTATAAATTTTGTTTGAAGTTGATTAGATGTTCGAAGCAGGGGTTAGAAGACATGCTGAATCCGTATATGACAATCATTTTCTACCCGGACATATAGTTGGCCCGGAATCGGGCTGAAACCAGAAAATGTGTTATAAGTTAAGGCTTTATCTGAAGTTGATTAGAGGTCCGATACAGGTGTAAGGAGATACGCTGAATTCCTTTTTGACCTTTTTTTTTTTGCAGTACAAGTAGTTCGTCCGCATCCGGCCGAAAAGAAAATTTGGCAGAGGGTTCTATCAGTTTCGTCAAAGTAAATATGACGCATAGGAGTAAACTTACATGTGAATCCGTATCTGAACTTAGTTTTCTCAGATGAATAGCCATTGGCTTTGATCTGTTTCTAGATTTGAATAGTAAAAAGTTTCAAGGAGTCTGGCGAAGACCGGATATCTACAATGCCAAATTGTCTGGATTAAATATTAAATTTTTGGAATCCCATCGAAACCTTTGGTCTTGTTTCTACTGAAGGAATATAATTAAACACGTATCCGAGCTGAGTTTTAGTAAAACGTTGATAATGATGATGATCACGGGGGGATGTGGGCTGATGCTACGGTCGAACGATCAGGGTTGGGTGCTCATGGCTCGAATTCCTGCCAGAACTTTTGGCAGCATCAGCTTTACGATGAACGTGGAGAAATTTTGCCGAAAAATTCTAATCGTGTGTCCGCATCCACGTTGCGGTTTCCCTATAGTCACGCGAAATTCGCATTCGTCTTTTTCGCATGCGAAATCTTATTGGAGTGTGTGTGCCGGCAGCTTAAAGGACACCTCGCACTATAAAATTGTTCTGCTAAGAGGTTATGAGATAGTTAACCACTTTAAAACTTAGCTGTACTTGCAGAAAATTACACAAGGCTTCGGCTATGTCCCTTGCCTTGGAAGACAATCTTGGCAAAATCTGCGTATCCGGTCTTTGGATCAATAAGCTTCTGGCGAACAAAGAGCGGGAGCCTGATACGTTACGCAAAGAAAACAAACGTGGCCACCGTGATAAACAGTCTAATGACAAATGTAAGAGATAGGATACACTTGCGAAGTGCAGAATCTCGGGAACAAAAATGGATGAAAATACTTGTAGTGCAGAAGTAGAATGTAGATGACTTAATGGCGTCGTCTCCTTTAAATCGCAAGGTGGCTCCGAAGTGGAACAGGGAGAGTCGGAATTCTAGCTTTATGTCAGTCCGATGTTATTGCATGCCATATTAGCTTAGAGGAATGACGAATTTCTTATTATTAGTGTCAGCGCTGGCAAGGACCCAGTTTCAAGAAAAGGGTGAGTTCCCCTGTAGAAAAGTGTATCACGCCTATGCATGAATTAAGCCTTGCTTCCCCTCTTGCTACGTACTCAGTGCATGTGTAGGATTATTTGTAGACTAAATGTCAGTTAGGTAGAAGTACATTTAGAATGAAACACTTTCCTTAATGATCAAGGATTCCTTCTACGCCTTCATATAACCTTTTAAACCTATGTGACCTATACTTCGCTTGCCTTTACTTACTATGCTTTCTTTTTTAAATCTGAAACAAGTATTGTAGAAGTTCCCGGCTACCAGGAATGGCGATTTCGGGGAAATTAAATTTGAGAGAATATTTAACAAGCCATGAATTTCAGCCTCAAGGACCTGCTTTTACAAGAATAGGAGTTGACAAGAGAGCAACCCCCACAGGTTTATAAGAAGGGTCGTACTTACATGCGGCTAAAACAATGCATTGTTCATGTATTTTTCGGTTTTGATGCAGAACTTCTTCTGAATAAAACATGCAAGTAGAATCGCTAGCAGCTCTATCGGTCGGGAAACGTAGACACTTGTTACTGAAAAAGTCTGTGGAACCAGTTCGCAATAAAAGTCTTTGATTTTATAGTCGATGTAAGGCCTTGGAGTGAGGCCTTGGAGTGATGAAAAATGAACCCTAGCTTTATAAATACGTCCTATACCGTTCGTCGTGGGCTTTAACCAACAGAAATTACGAGTTAGAGACACCTAGATTTCGACGGATCACTTTGACCTTACCTTAGACCTTAGTTCCTCCTGCACCTCCAGAGGCGCTTAGCGCATCCAAGAAGAGCCGCCAGTCGTCTCTCAATCATTTGAAGCTATTCAGTAAAACTACTCGGTGATTTCAGCTGTTAAATTGGCACATAAGCACTTGATGTAAGCTGTGGAGTGATAAAAATGACTCCTAGCTTCATCAATACGTCCTATACCGTTCATCATGTGCTTTAACAAACAAAAATTACGAGTTGGAGACGTCTATAGTTCTTGACGGAACATTTGAAGCTGTTCAGTAAAACTACTCGGTGGTTCCGACTGTTAAATTGGCACAAAAGCACTTGATGTAAGGCTGTTGAGTGATAAAAAATCCTAGCTTTATAAATACTTCCTATACGGTTCATCGCTACGAGTTGGAGACTTCTGGGTTTCGACGGAACATTTGAAGCTGTTCGGTAAAATCGAGCTGTTAAATTGGCACATAGTACTTCAGTATGGAGCATTCTTGCGTCTCCAATGTCTAAATCACTGGAAACCATAGCCTCGTTTTTGTTGCATGCTGCAGGTCCACTTCTCGCCCGATTCCGGACTGATTCTTTCTACATCCGTTTTTGCACGGCAGTGCTTCCGAGGAAGACGGCAGCGCTTCTCGAGAATCACGGACTTGCTCACCGACCAAGTCCGCGCTTCCCTGCAAGACGCTGCAGCGCTGCCGCTTCAACCAAGAATAAAGTGAATCCAAAAACGCATATTGTGCGAAAGCAAAGAAGTGCTGCAGCAGCGATGCGGCAGCGCTATTGCAACAAAAACGAGGCTCATGTTTTCCCAGCATAGGCTGTGAAGATACACGTGCCATTGCAGATCAAAGGCATCGGAAGGAGGGCAAGATTTGGATGACTTACTCTTAACCACGTTCTTTGCTGCCAACAGCAGTATTCAAAACAAGGGGTCGATACTTGCCACCAATGGGTTGCTCACTCCCAAAATAGCTGCACAGAAATTGCCCAGTGCCCAGTCGGTGCCCCGAGTGCCCAGTTGGTGCCACGTGCCCACGGTGCCCAGCTGGTACCCACGGAGACTGTACAGTGGTGAGGCACCCTTTCGTGTGCCACTAATTTTTCTTTTGCTTTCATCCCTGGTACATCCTATACCATACCATCTAGTTATTGTACAAGACTGCTTCTGTTTGTGTGTTCTCCGTTCACCGATAGGATAAATTCTGACTTTCTTTAATGTTTTAGGGTGGCTCGACTGGAGCTTGAAGCTCTCTCACAGATGGCGGGGCAGCTTAATGCAAAGCTTGCCGTCTCGGCACTTAAAAGAGGAGCGACTGAGCTGGAGGGGCCTAGATCGGCCAGTACGGATAGTGTCGACCTGGATAAGCTGTTCGAATTCTTGACCGAAGTTCAGAGCGATTCCAAATCCCATCTGCTTCAGGAAATCGAAGATCAGATGAACGAACTGGCCGAAGATTTAAGGAATGAGGTGGGTAATATAAATATGGTAACTATAAGATAAGATAAGATTTATTTACACTGAGAGCCAAAGGCCGTGTCAAATATATGAAAAATAAGCACAAAGAAACAAAAATAATACCTTCTATAAGCACCTATCCCTACGGGCTAAGGCTACCCTGAGAAACCTCGCCAAATCTTTAATACTCATAAAACAACTACTTCCCCATGATTCTACACATCCATTCTTGATCCACCCCTCTTTCATTTAGTCCAAAAATTTATAACCTAAGTTCACTAAAATTTTTGCATTCACATAACAAATGTTTCAAGTTCTCATCCATACTACCATAAATCGGACATGAGTAAGGACCTAACCGAAGCTTTACCCTGCTAATATACCGCCTTCTCTCCCGAAGAGGTAGACTGTCTGCCCTACAACTAATCAAATCTCTTATTTCCGGCAAAAATTCTAATTCGACATATTCCTGTTCAGCTCTTCCAAGCGGACTAGTTTCTGTTGATCTCCCTGTGCCTCCCAATCAGTACTTATTGACAGGCATAGGGAAATATTGATCCACGTCTGATGAGTGGAGAATCTGTAATCTGCTTCCCAGAGGATGGAGTTTTTGCATATGCCTCTATGGCAGAAATTGAAAGGTGCCCACTACCTTCTGAATCCGACTTTTTGCTATGTCTTCGTAAGTGTTAACTATGAGATAGTGGTGGACTAACAGAAACTCCGAAGGGAAAAACTCTGTTTTCTAAGAAGTTTTATTGTTCCCGTCTCTTGCTGAGAGATTGCTTTAGATTCTGGAGAATGTTGATAAAGTCATCGCGGCATCATTTTTAAATATCTAAGAATAGTCTACACACTTTATTGTTGTTCTTCCATTAAAGGCCTTAGATAGAGAGATATCGCTTTTATTCTTTTCGAACTATCATGGTGAAATCCAAATTTGCCGAAAGCGTCATATATACATGTAGACACTTATATATAAATATGTCAACGTCATGCATAAAAGTAAATACTATAAATAAGATTGAAATATTTAACGAAAGACGGTACAAACGTCTTTTCATACCGTACATGGTCACATTTTACGTGTTGGAGTTTTGGGATCGCCACTGAGGCCGCTCTTGCAGGTCGTTCGGGAGCACTATTGAACGGTGGCGGAAGTATGTACTTATGGATAGGGTGTTCAAGCATTTTCTTACCGGAAGCCATGCACAGTTTCCACCTACGGGACTCAAGGGACTCAAGTTTAGATTTCTGAAGGAGCTCATTGTAAGGAATGTTGGGGGATCATGACATAATTAGTAGGGCACGTTTCTGTATTTTTTCGATCCGATAAGCCCGGTCATCAGTAAAGCCAAAGTGCCAAGCTTCCACCATGTATTCTAGCCCCGCGCGATAAAAGAAACATAAAAACGGAGCAAATCTTGCCTTCGTTTTGTTCCTTCCGCTAGAAACATATCTTAGTTGCTAGGACAGAGAACACGGCCCCGATGACATCGAATGAGATAAATTTAATTTATGGCGGGTATTCCTCTAGATCAAATGCAATTGTTAATTAGCCTCTGGGCAGATTGTTTACCGATAGGATTAAGAAGAAAATATTTGGGTAAGGTTAGAATGTTGTGTGGTCCTTACTTTTGTCTGATGTGCGGGAAAATGATGAATGTATTTTCCATTTAATGGGTGAATATATGGAGTTAAGAGATTTGAGGAAGGAAATATTTGTGGAAATGGTCTGGGGGAAAGATTTAAACAAATTTTGAAAAGTAGAAGTTTTAGAGATGTTAGAAATTTGGGAAGATTCCTGAAGGTGGCCATGGTCCACAGGAAAGTTTTTTGTTGTTAGTTCTGTTTCTCAGGTTACGGTTCGTTTCGGTGTTGTTTTGTTGTTTCCACGGCCCGCTGGGCTTTACGGAATAAATATTATCTTATCTATAAAAGCTGCACTGTTACAACAACAACAACAAAAAAGGGGGCTAGCTGTCAGTAACAGCCTTATTTGACTCCACACAACATAGGAAAGAAATGTGTGGCCACAGTGATCAGAGGAATACCGAAGGCATGTTCTCGACGCTACCAACCTACTGCCCAAGGATTGTCTACAGTTTGGGACTTTGCGTTTTAGTTCTTAATACGAAGGCGTAACCTTTACTCTATATTTAAGGATAAAGATGTTAGTGATATTCGATCTCATTGTTTTCATTTCTGTAAATTTCTCATTTATCATGTTTGGTATGAGAATGTACAAATAGGAAAAAGTTTTGTCTACCGAATATTGTTGAGAAGCTGTCAGAGACTTCTATGTCGCCTCGCAACGGTTTCCTCCGTCTGTTTTATTAATGTTTTTGTCTTTTTCCTTTTTTGTCTTTTTCTTGTTTTTCTTCACTATTTATCTTTTCGATATAAATGGGTGGTAAAT
Source organism: Branchinecta lynchi (assembly GCA_023053575.1). NCBI lineage: Eukaryota > Metazoa > Arthropoda > Branchiopoda > Anostraca > Branchinectidae > Branchinecta > Branchinecta lynchi. The sequence goes on from JAKZAP010000003.1 coordinate 22,844,213, forward strand.
AAATACTCTTATTATTAGTATTATAATCGAGTCATGGTACCATGAAAAGTCATACTTTCTTTTATCATATCTTCTCTGGTCTAGATCTCCCTTTCGACGAATCTGCCTGCATCTCGCCTAGACCTTCCCCACCCTCCGAGTGCCCGCCGGTCTTGGGCTATTGCCAACGAGAGCCTGTACTCGAATATCCCGCCACTAGACTCAGACCTCCCCATGTCACCACCTGATTCGCTTCCAACGGATGATGACGTAGACAGTTTTGATCAGTCAGAAATGGCGCGAATCCCATCGCCCCTCTTACCATCGCCTCCTCCACCCGAAGATGATATGCCGTCGCCGCCGCCAGAGGCGTTTGCTCCGGGAATGTCAGGTTTGTTTGGTTGGTTGTTCTATGGGGGGGGGGGGCTACACTCCACCGTCAGAAGTGTGATAACGCTTATAGCGCATCCTTGTGTCAAATCCTGTCGTCAAAGTTCCGGTGTCTTTCCATAAGAAATAAAATCGGTTGTGTTATATTTCCCCGACAATGAAACACTAACAGCGGTAAGAACAAAGGGTGCGTTTTTTGCAGATACCATGGTATCTGTTACTACGGTAACTGGATCTGCAATTAGTTATTTTTGCAGTTACCGTGGTCCGTGATACCACGGTTGCTCTGAGGAAACGACAATTGCCGAAATTGCGCTTTTCGATGTCATCCCAAAGGAAACAAGACCAAAGGTTCTGATGGGATCCCAAAATTTTAATGTTTGTTCCCGACAATTAAGTCTTGTGAGATATTCGGTCTTCAACAGACCTCTTAAACATTTTCACTATTAAAATTTACAAACAGGTTAAGGCCAATTGGAATAATCGGAGAAGACCAAAGTTCGTATTTGACAGTGCAAAACGGACACGCCAGCTGAATCTCACCAAGTTCAGATATATTCAGATATCCGTTTTGCGCTGTCAAATGTTCTGATATGGATTCAGTATGTGGTTTACCCTATAGCCTACATCTTATCTCCTTCCTTCCTTACTTCTGCCAAACTTCCGGTTTCGGCCGGATTCCGGACAACCTACTTGTCTGGCAAAAAACTAAAGCTCAAAAACGAATTCAGCATTTCTCCTTACCATCCAACATCTAATCAACTTCAGATTAAACCTTTACTTTTAACAAATTTTCCGGTTTCAGCCGGATTCCGAGCGATCTACACGTCTCCCCCCTCCTCCTCCCTTCATGGGCATTATAAATGGCGCTTCGAGGTTTCGGGAACTAAAGTCCCCGTAGCGGCTATTCGCTCTATTCGAGTTCCGCCATGTTTGCTAATCAGTCAATCAATCATCATATTTAGTCATTAGTATCAGCTGTACAACATGAGAGCATAAGGCTGTCAACACTATATGTTTAACAGTCGTTGATTTTGTATTGATTTCACCAGCTATTCAGTATCACATGTCCCATCTTAAATTATCACTATAAAGTCGGCTATTTAATATCGTTTTTACATACAGTTCATTTTCAACTATAATATCTAAAATTGACTTTAATAACATCAGTTCGCTATATCTTTTAAAACGGTGGATCAAACAGTAAAAGATAAAAATCATTTTAGGTCTTTCCCCATCTCTTTTAGCTGGGGTCCTTCTCCACCAGCCCACCTTGCCCGAACCAACAGAGAAACCACCCCCACCACCCGTCGAAAGGTCTAAAATTACTTCACCAGAAGAGCCCATTTATGAGTCAGTTCGGCCGAGAATCTACGAGAGTGGTGAAGAAAAGAACGGAAATGGGGTTGGACCGAGGACACCTAGGATCCAAAGGCTGTCAGAATCCAGAGGGGTAAGTAAATAAATGCAGATAGTTCAGAGGAGTCTGGTCTCACCGCTGTTGACGCACATTATCGTATTGCTCGAAAATAAAATAATGTGATGCTAAAAAGCTACGATGTGCGATTCCGATCATGAAAGGATTCGAATCCAGATTCGATCCGACCTTAACAAAAATCAAAATGTTATAGTTTAAAAATATGAGCTGACAAGAAAGCACTGATATTTAAGGTAAGCTAATCAGATAACGTTATAAGTTATTGATGATGGTTGGTGGTGGAGACCAAAAGGATGGATTGCCTATGCACACTGTTTAAAAATTGGGAGAAAATGAAGCACTGGAACGTTGAACGGATTCGTAAGATTTAGGGTTTGGACTTCGAATCCGAATCCAGCCTGACAAGCTGAAGATTTCAATCCGGCCGAAAAGACGAATCCGGGTTCGGATTCGCCCATGTCTGGTGCCGAGTCTGTCCAGGGAATTTTGAAAGCGGTGATGGAGTCATTCAAAGCTACTTCAGATGGAAGGGCGTTCCACCAGTCCACCACCCTGTTTTAGGAAGACCATCCATCAATATATTTAGTAAAACGCCAGCCACTCAGCTTGAATCTCCGCCCAGAACGTTCTTGTTGAAGTTGAGAATTGTGTGGGCAGGTGCATTGGTGAAGGATAAACGTCTGTCCTTACTGCCTCATCCCTCCGTGAGACACAATACGAAAATAAAATAATAAGAAAGAGTCTAAAGTGACTCGTGTACAGTTGAGAAGTGGCGTGTTTAAAGTATAACCGAATAGGGCTGAGATACGACAGTCCAGTTACTCATCATTGAATGCCCTCAAATTGGCTTGACCCGATGGAAATACGTTACATCATTACTCCGCTATTCAGTTGAACGATCATTGAGTGAACTTTTTGGGATCCCAAAATGATAAGTGGAGGGATACCTATGATTTCGTAAAAGTTGTCCGTCCGTCTGTGAGCACGATAACTCTCGAAGTGAATGAGATATTTTAATGAGACTTGGTGTGAGGATTCTTTGGGTCAAGGGACAGGTCGAGTTCGTAGGTGGACTCTGTAGCCCCACATTTATGGACGGGGAGGGGTTTCAGATTAACGGGCGAACAAAAAACATTTTTCAATAGCTAATAAGACTGTCGATTTAGGGTTAAGGAGAAATCATTTTCTTGTCGTAAAAGTAGTTGGTCCGGAATCCGGCCAGAACCAGACATTTTTTTCAAAGTAAAAGTTATATCTGTAGATGATTAGATATTCGATTTAGGGGTAAGAAGACATGCTGAATCCGTATATGACAATCATTTTCTACCTGGACATATAGTCCGTCCGGAGTCTGGTGGAAATCGGACAATTTCTTAAAAGTTAAAATTGTATCTGAAGTTCGTCAGAGGTTCGATATAGGGGCAAGGAGATGTGCTGAATTATTTTTTGAGCTTATTTTTTTGCCGGACAAGTAGTTCGGCCAAAATTTGGCTGAAACCGAAAATGTGCCTGAAGTATAGGCAGGGAAGTTTTCGTCAAAATGGATATGACGAATAGGTGTAAATGCACATGCTGAATCCATATATCTGAACTTGGTTTTCTAAAATGATTAGACAATGGCCTTATTCTCTTTCTAAATTTTAATAGTAAAAATGTTGAGGGAGTCCGTCCAAGACCGGATATTTACAAGACCAATTATCCGGATCAAATATTACATTTTTGGGATCCCATTGAAACCTTTGGTCTTGTTCTTTAGGATTTGTGGTACCTCTACGTGGCTGCACCTCTATGCTTGAAATATTTAGCAACAAAGGTGAACGCACTGTCAGAAGTTTATATTCAAACAATGTTTAGAACGGATACGTCAGCTATGATTCTTCATCAGCGATATTTGGGCCCTTCTTGGCAAGGGTCCTCGTCAGGCTGTCAATCTTCTGGGTCAGCGTCGGGGAAGGAAACGAACCTGTAATCCATTACACCCTTGCCAAAAGGGCCGAAATATCGCTGATGAAGGATCGTAGCTGACGTATCCGTTGTAAACATTGTTTGAATATATGTTTCAATGTCAGCTTGGGCTGTCGGAAGTGTCGTAACAGACAACACAAGGATGTGCGGTTTCAGACAACACTTGGTATGTTGTCTGAGTGTTGTCTGTTGTCGCGACAAAAATGACTATAATCTGGTTTTTCAGTTAAACTTCAAGAGTTTGAAGGCGTATTAAGGGTACTAAACGACTGGTTTGCAGTTGAGGAATGTGTGTGAAAAACTTCTGAGTGTGTTATATCTGAAGATGATTAGATGTTCGATTTAGGGGTAAGAAGACATGCTGAATCCGTATATGACAATCATTTTCTACCCGGACATATATAGTCCGCCTTAAAAGTTAAAGTTTTATCTGAAGTTGGTTAGAGGTTCGATATAGGGGTAAGGGGATGTGCTGAATTAGTTTTTGAGCTTTATTTTTTGCCGGACAAGTAGTTCGGCCAAAATTTGGCTGAAACGGACATTGTGGCAGAAGTATAGGCAGGGAAGTTTTGATCAATTTCGGCAAAGTGGATATGACGAATAGGTGTAAATACACATGCTGATGCCATATGAACGTGGTTTTCTAAGATGATTAGACAATGGCCTTATTCTGTTTCTAAATTTTAATAGTAAAAATGTTCAGGGAGTCTGGCGAAGACCGGACATTTACAAGACCAATTATCTGGATCAAAATTACATTTTTGGGGTTACGCCGAAACCTTGGTCTTGTTCTTTAGGATTTGTGGTACCTCTACGTGGCTGCACCTCTATGCTTGAAGTATTTAGCAACTACACAGGTGAATACACTGTCAGAAGTTTAATAACAGACAAGACAAGGATGTGCGATTTCAACAGACAACACTTGGGATGTTGTCTGTTGTCGCGACAAATTTTGCGCATGAAATGTTATGCCTAACAAGCATTGCCAGGAAGAGGCGAAAAACCGCCAAAAAAGCATCTGCTGACTTTTTTGTTTAACAATAATCTGGTTTTTCAGTTAAACTTCAAGAGTTCGAAGGCGTATTAACGGTACTAACCGACTGGTTTGCAGTTTTAGAGTGTGGGAGTGGGGGGACAGTTAACGAAACACTTCTGGGATTTTTGCGGATTCCGGAACCGCTTTTCAGTGAGGGAAGTGCGTCGCAAAAACTGCAGGGAACTTTTTTCTGTGGGTGTAGTATTCAATTCAAATTTCGCTTTCTTTCTCATAAAATTCATTAAGAAGATTGCATAGGAAATGTCGAATAATTCAAGTATAAAATTTCAAATAATTATATTTAAAATACCGTTTCTTATTTGTAGGTTGTGTTTGCAAGAGATCTTTCAAGAGATCCGCGTTTCTTGCCCATCCCAACAGCATCTATTCTCTCGTTCAATCTGATCGTAAGAAGTGTGACCCCTCCCTTCTCCCACTCGCACATTTTGTATACCCCCCCCCCCCCTCGTTCGCACACACCCTACCAGTAGAAACAAGTTTGCCGAACATTTAGAGGTCTACTTCTTCCTTCCTATTGCACCAACACCAACACTCTGTAATGGAGATCTTCTGAGAAACTCAGTAAACCATTTATCACTGTCAGTTAGTTGTTCACTTTGTTGTTTAGCTGTTCGTCGCCGATTTATTGTCTTAGCTCACGATGACACCCTACGGAAATTCCCGCTTGAAACCGACCGCGAAACCTCTGGCATAGCCGAGGCCGAAATTCCGGTCGATCTGATTAAGAAAGTAACCTGAAACCGGGTCGTAATCTCTTTCATTCTGTTTGGGTCGATTTCATGTGGGAAATGAACATGGGTAGAAAGGGAGAAAGTTCACTGGCTAGATACCTCAAAAATAGACGCTTTAAAGAGCTCTTAAGACAGTCTTGCGCGAGTCGAATGCTGCTAGCTACAGTAGAGGTATGCGTCTTTGAACGTGAGTTGACTTTGAGCAGCGCAGTTTCTGTCCAAATGGTCAAATAAAATTAAAAAACACCCATTCGGGTCCTGTCTTACCTGTAATAATTAGTTCTGTTCAGTTTTTCAGTTCAGTTTCATTAAATTCAAAAATATATGAACAAGAAAAGTTTCAACCCCTAAGAAGCCCCATGGCCCGTTACATAGGGGTTAATACCAAAACGATTTATAATCACTCCATCCATTCTTAAACCTGGAGACCCGTAGTTCCATACGGTGTAGTCTAACCCACCTAGCGACAGCTCAATGATTTCCTCACTTGTCTTGTTTCGCTACCTTCAATGCGTATCATTAGTTGCGTTTTTGCAGATACCATGGTATCTGTACCACGGTAATTCGATCTGCAATTATTCGTGTTTGCAGTTACCGTGGTATCTGATATAGGGTTGCTCTGCAAAAACGACAATTGCCGAAACTGCGCTTTTCAAAGTCATACCACGGACCGACCGTGGTATCTGGTTATCTGTTACCACGATAACTGCCCAGATACCACGATAACCGCGAAAACGCCTTTTGACCGTGGTATCAGATACGACGATAACTGCAGAAACTCTACTATTGGTATTATTGGACGGTGTCTGCGAGGAGTATATTCACTAGAAAAACGCGTGATGTAATTTTTGCTAGAAGTCTACTGCCTCGAAACAGTCTTAGAACGGTCAAAGCCTTTGGTAATTTGTTGAAAGCAGAGTCTAGTTTCAAAGTATTCAACTATTTTAAAATACTAGAACATACAGTGACAGTCCAAGCCGAGGTGGTCCTTGAATTATCCTTTGGCTGACGGGTAGTTGACCTTTGTCGCAGCAAGTGGATGAAAATGGCACGTTTAGTTCGTTAAAGGACACATGAATGAACAGTAACAAGTATCATCCCTATCTGTGTGACTTCCGTTAACATTGCCCGCAGAAAACCCAATCCAAATACGAAATAGTGTTTCCAAGCTATGATTTTTGCTCCTTTTTTCATCTGTCCTTATTTCAGCACTGAACAATTTTACAAATGAACCAATGTCTCGAATCAACCCTTCTTCTTGAATATTTTTTAACCAGTTAAGCCCAAACGTATATCTAGAAGAAATTCCAGTACGATCCGGCCAGCGCTATACAAGATTTGAATGAATTGCGCTTTTTGTCTTGGCGTCTACATGTGCGAACCTCCAGAAACGAACATCCCTATTTTGAAAACACCACGCTCAGGAGAAGAATGCTCTCCGCGGCCATGTCTGTAGATGCATTCTTCATGGTGTGTTCAAGTATGGTTTCATTGTTCAGGTGTCCTTTAACCTTCAAAGAAGCATAGCTGTACTGTAGTTGTTGAAAAGCTGGCTGAAGTCGAGAGAACATGAAAACCGATAGGAAAAGCATGCCTCGGCAATATTGTTTGTACAAATCGACGTTTCCGCCAAGTCAGGAAAGAAGCAACATTGAACTTCCAGCATGACGTGGAACACGCTCAGTCCGTTTGGAATTCGGATTCCAACCGCGGGATTACGCCGCAAGCTATACAGCCTAGAGATCTTACGCAGGTTTTGCTGCTGCTGTGCTTCAGAGGTATACAGACCTTAATTCTTCCTTAACCTCTGCGTTAGAACCGGACTGCACCATGAAGCAGCTTGGTTTTCACTCATAGGATTCCTGATTGTTGGGCCTATCTTTCATTTTTTCCCTGTAACGAGTGGCCATTCCCCCTGCTATCGCCTTGTTTACGCTCAGTTCAAAACAAGGTGAGGGCCATGACAGGAAATGAGTCTTAGTTGCGAACAAGCCACCTCACGCACAGGTTAGGCTGCCTGATCGTTTGTTGGAAAGCGTATTTTTTGTCCCCATATGTGTGTCTCTTTGTAATGGAAGTTCACTATTTCTGAGCTACGTTCGATTTTTCTTTTGCCCAAGTCAGCCATAGAGTTGACTTGTATCGTCTTATTTCAACTTTCTAACGACGAAACAAACGATCAATGACGATCTGAAATGGAATTCTCATGTCCAAAATATTATCTGTAAAAAAACTTTCTAATTAAATCCCTCTCTACCCTCAAATCTTTCGGTTTGGATACTTAATGCCTCCTCTGTAACTTTGAGACTTATATCCGTCCTCGTTTAGAATATGCTTCCCTGGTTTTAGATTCTCCTCTTTCTGCAGAGATCTCTGATCGCCTGGAAAATGTACAAAATAGAGCTATCATAACGTCTCGTCTGAAGAGGCTCTCATTAAACTGGGCGTTCCTAAATTAACTGACCGCAGAAATAACCTTTCGAAAAATTTCGGAGCAAAGATAGAGTGTTGTCCCCAGATGAGCCGTCTATGCCCCCTCACCTCGCGTGCGTCGGTCCGAGGGGAATACTCGCAATCAGTTTTCTTCGTATCGTGACGAATTTTTCAGCCCAATTTTTACACAGTTTCATTCCTCTTCTAGATTTAAGCTATTTGGAAGTAAATTTGGTTGACTGATTGATTGACAGTTCTTCTCCGCCGCTAAACCGGACGCTCCCAGTTAATCGAGAATTGCAAATAAAATGGTCAAAATAAAAGTTTCAGTTGACCGGAAAGGTGAATCGGGTGTGGCTCTGTGATTGTCGATCCCTCGATGGATACCCGACAGCCCCATCCCCCCTTTTATCTCCTAATTTTCGCATATTCATCAGCGATCTCTCCCAATAGGATGGCTACCTTCCTCCTATGTCCCCGTCGCGGTCCGACCGATCGGATTCCGAATCCGCCGACCGGAAAGCACGACGCCGTCTTCGCGTTGAGAAACGTCTGCAAGAACTCGAAGAAGAAGACCAGTCCGACGAAAACGTTTACTACGACTTCATCGAATTTGCTGAACGTTACTTCAACAACCACGAACGTAGTCCTGAAGGGACAATAATGTCGACATTGTCCCGAAAAAAGAAAGAATCGGATTATCTGCCAAAGTATGAGATGGTTTCGTATTACAAGGGGTCATCGATTCCGAATTCGCATATACATATGTATGACCCAGAGAGCGTACAGGTGGCTTGTACGATCTTCAAGGTAAGCAAGTGCTTTCTGCTTTTACGCCTGAAGTCGGTATCGTAATCTAGACATACTAGTCCTTAATCCAGCCTTTAGATCACGATTGGTACGAACCTATACCCTCACTTGTGGACGACCGTCAATACCAGCCAAAAGTCTAGGCAAGAAACATTTTCAGCAACCGAGGATAGAAGTAAAAACGAAAGGAGACATTGGCCTTATGAGCAAGGATGAACTTGTTGCCTGCTGATATTTTAATATCACGTATGTTGCGTTGCCAAACCTAACCTCACTTTTGTGTACCAATTTTGAGCAAGGAAAAAAATAAAAATTAATGGAGACTCGAACATTTTTCACAATGATCAACACTCAGATATTGGAGAGTCAGATGTCTTGCGTTGTTAATTATGCAGGGATGATTAATCGTGCTCATTGAAGGAAATTAGGAATCCCGGCGTTACCGAACCGCATCCAGTTGGTAAGTAAAAAGGTCGGACATTTGCGAATAGCAACATGAAGAAATTGAATTTGCTTGCGGTTTTATCAGTGTTTATGGCATCAGTGCTTACCCCCTAGATCCAGCAATGGTATTCTACTTTTTGTAACTAGAAACCGCCTAAAAGCGCATCTTTGTATATTCATGGTTCTCCGTCTGTAACGAACACTAAAATATTTTCCTTTACAGGACCTTTGCAAGTTCATCCGGGGTGAACTCCGTCCGGAAGGCGAAATCCAGGTCATTCAGGGCATCATCGCTTATGGAATCGAACGTGAAGAACTGCGCGATGAGATCTTCTGCCAACAAATGCGACAAGCTACTAGCAACCCTAGTGGAGAAAGCTCGGATAGACTCTGGCTTCTCTTAGCGCTAACATGTGTGTCTTTCCAACCTAGTCGGATCCTTCATAAGTATTTTGAGAGTTTTCTGAAGAAGCATTTGCAGTACGAGTCGTCATATAAGCCATATGTCCTTTGGTGTCTGGAGAATATTCGAACGGCGAGAGCGTCATCAAGGAAGCTGCCACCATCTACTGTGGAAATAGCGGTAAGGGAAAGTCAACTTAATATGTCTTTACACGATTGAAATTAGACTTTCGATAGTGGACTTGTGCTCGGGTAGTTGGAATTATTTTTATTTTAAAAGACAGCCCAATGGCGGCGGAACATGCCGAATTCTGATTTCTTTTTGTGACAAATATGTTAAAAATTAAAAAAATACGTTAAAAATTCACTCCGGCTTCGACGGAGGATATGCGACTTTCGCGGTAGGGCCTTCGCCGGTTTTGCAGTGAGTTTGAGGCCGAGGTTTTGTCAGTGTAGTGGGTAAAAAGTTAGGCGCTTGTGGTGTGAGTGGATATTAGTATTTCTTTTGGGGTGAATGGAAGCTATTACTATTACGACTACGATTAATTTTTAACTCCTGGTCCACGCAGGGATACGTTGTTTAAGTTATGTTGGACTTAAAGCTAAAATTCGCCACGCGAAAAGACGCTTGCGTCATGAGCCGCACTGTTTTTTACGCAAAACAGAAACGCAGTCGGCCGGAAATCCAGGCCCAGAGTAAAATAACACTAGAGAGTAGCACCAAAACCTATGCTGTCCATGCTTCGGAAACGGGGCTTACTTGTAGCGCCGCCCACTACGCTTGGGACATTCAAAGTGAGACAAAATTGCGGGAATAGAATATTTCTAGTACACCTAAGACGCGGTCTGCACACATCGAAAAAAACAGAGGAGGTTGTATCTTTGTTTTGCTTTGTTCTGTATGGAATTAGCGGAGGAATGGTGCAATTGACTGATTGAGTTTTATGGAATGGTGCAATTGACTTGAGTTTCAGTAGGGACGTTCTCTATCGCTAGTGGTGCTAGTGTTGCTGTTATTCGAGTGTGTCACTTTTTCAAGTCTTGGTGCTACTCCCTAGGTTATTTGGCTCTGGTCCGGCCAGTTCATGACACGCTTGGGTCTTCTCTTACAGGCTGTGCGCCGCCTCGGTTCAATCGTTTGCCGTTTCTTCCTCCTCGACAATCGGACGAAAGCCGTCGACGTTCAAGCTGGCGATACAGGTGGTGACGCCTTGCGGAAGCTGGCAGATCGTTTAGGACTTCAGTCAACAGATGGGTGGGCGCTGTACGAAGCCAGGCCAGATGGGTATAGTCATATTAAGTCACATGACTACATCTATGATATTATAGCATCATGGGAAATGTAAGTTATCAGCCGCCTTTTCCTTCTATTTATTTTCGGTTGTGAGAAAATAGAAGGATTGCATTCGACCTGGCGAAACCGAATTTGCGTCATAAACAAAAGTCGGCCAGTAGGATAAGAGCTTTGACTTAAGAACGTGCGTGTTGACCAATAGGGTGTGAGACTTCTTCTATTCGTTTTCGTAGCACTTGCGGTGTAACCCCTCCGTATTGCCAGCACCTGCTAGCTATTCTAGGCCAGCCAAATTAAATTGATAACTTCGAAGGGGAAAACGGACATTCAGAGTCTAGGCGATGCGTTGTCATAAAAATGTAAGTGAATCCGTTTTGACGTGTACGAGCATGCTCGTAAATCAAATATTTTAAAATGCTGTAAGTTGAAGAGTAAAGAATGCGTAGGGCCCTTTAACATTTTTGCTTTTACCACGGGACGGAGTTAATTATTTTCTACCATACGGAAACCTATTTTTGTTTAGCTTGGACCTCATATCTACGTTGCCACTGTTTCTCTGTAGTGGCCGAAGGCCTACTTTTTTGCAATATACTGGATCTCAGAAATCTCTCGTTTTGCGAATTTTTTCTTATAGCTATCCACCCTCGACTTGAAATAGTTATTTGATTCGAAATGACAGGCCCAGGAGACGCAACAAGATGTGTGACAAGGCAACCGTGCCTTTAAAGAATAGTCCCTATTAAAGTCCCTTATTCCCCGGGTGCGACTCGGGAAAATGTTAAAGCGAATTAATGTGTCCTTCGTAGCCTACATGGCTAGATGCACACTTAAATGCTCCCACACCGCGTCCGCGCGCATTATTCATCCCCATCCGGAAATTTGAAGTGAATTGGTGCTTTTTCTACACCATAACTAGATGACATATAAATTGCACCGTACGGTTATTAAGAGAGGCATTCCAGATGACTAATGCGAATGAGGAATTTGAAAGCGTTATGAGACACGAGGATAAACGGGACTTTCTTCATTGTTGGATACTTGGTTTCGGGATAGAATCTCCCATCTCGCCCAGCATCCATTCCGCGCAGCTTCCCAGCCCATGTTTCTCGATCGGCGGATGTGATCTGGGCCAAGTGGAGTGACCAGCCCCCAGCGATGGTCGAACTTTGTAGGTCGACGTATAAGGCTCCAGCTTGATTTTGACAGCGGTCGACAGGGTTTTCAGTGGCCAATACACCAACACAAATACGTATTAAACTGAGTTCTTCCTCTCATAGGAAACAAAAGCAGGCATCCCCTGTTGCGACCCTGAAGCGAAATACAACTCAAGTCGGAGTTGGGGACAACCGGTTTGTTTTCCGTCGGAGGCTGTTCCGGGGAATTCGGGAAGTACCACAAGATCCGGTAGAAGTCGGACTACTCTATGCCCAAGCTGTATATAGCGTTGCAAAGGTGGGGCTAGCCTTTGTTTCTAGATATGTATTATGTGCATTCGTCTGATAATGTCATGGGACAAGTCAGTACAGTGTAAGAAGTCTCTTCTACAACGGACTTTGGTAATTGTGAATCATCGAATTCTAATAATTTCATTCCGAGTTCGGACTATTCAGATGTGAAGGAGGATTAAAACACTAGAATGCAGAATACTGCAGATTAAGTTGTCTGAAAGCGGAGAGTTTTTTGTTTATTATTTACATTGTATAACTTCCTATAACGCGACTCATTGGCACCGACTCCTACAGAATAACTTATGAAACAGCTGAAAAATCACTAAACAAAAAAGACACAAGATCAGTTCTCTTCTATCCCTGTGAAGGCTTCTGATGGCACTGACTTCAAGCATTAGTCACTTATGTACGGTTTCTGCTCTAGTTGTCAACAGACGTGACCTGATACTATTCAGGTTTTCTCAAAGATTACCAACCCATCCCGGCTGTTTCAAGGCTCTCGCGGCCCCTTGGTTTTGATGAGCGAAACACGGTATAATCGGTATTTCTTACCGATGAGCCCCTCGGAAGTTATAAGTGGGGGTCGGATCTGCCTTGACAAGAGGCAAGCACGGTAAATGTAAAAATCAGCGTATTGTCATTTGTCGTTAGGGTGGACAAAATCTCGGGATGAGAACGGATGTAAGGATTTGGGATGTGGAATGGAGCAGTAGGATCGGTAAGACGGGTTCTTTAAATATGATTACTCCATAGTGCTATCAGGAAACGTTAGCGTCAAATTCTTTGGTTTTAAAAGTCTCAAAACCGCTGCTGGAATATAGCCAACGCAGTAGTAGGAACAGGGTTTTTATTTCTTTATTTTTCAGCTCTCTATATGCATCAGGCAGAGATCACTGGATCTGCTGACTGTCATTGAATATGTGAATAATCAAGGCTTCTTCTTTAAATTACGTCTTTATTTATTTATAACTGATATTTCTTTTAGTGCGATGACTTCCCAATTAACGACAAGGTGGCACTGCAACTGGCTGGATTACAGCTCCAGGTTGCATTGGGCGAGCCACGACCGGGTCATTCAGAGAACTATGAGGATGTCGACTCTTTCTTAGCACAGCGGATAAGCAGGCTTCAAAATCCAGAAGAATGGGTATGTGGTTCTTTCTATTTCATACCCTTCCTAGTTTCTTCTATCTCTCTTAAAGTTCAATGGGCACATCAAACTACCCCAATCCTACTCTGTAACAACCTAGGAACAATGCTTACTCCCTAGCTCAGCAGCTTTTCAGCAGTTTCCTCACTGATATTTCAAAGCGTAATTTTTTGGGCCAGTACATGCTCAGTTTACTAGCTTGGACAAAGACAAAAGTGATGTTTCTTACAACACTCAGCAGATCTCTATTTTATGCATAAATCAGCTTGTATAATTCATATCTGAATAGGCTATTTGTTTTTGAATGATTTTTGTAGGTATGTTATTTTTTATAAACTTATTGCAGATTCTGGAACATTTTAGAAAGCAAGTTAATCAAGCTTCACAACACTATTCCACAAAGAAAAACTTTTAATAGGCGTTTTAAAACATGGAACTTCTGATGAAACACTGGAACAATCTTTATTTGTGAAGCATTTAATACAAAATAAAGCATTAGAAGTGGCCATTGTGCTTTAAAGCTTGTCATTGCGATCCAGATTTCGCTTTGGATTACTTGTATGCGGTAGGGGTCGCACCGTTTCTCTTTCTGTTTCTTTTTTTTTCACCTTTTTCTGTTCTGTTTTCGGAAGAAGAAAAAACAGAAAACACTTAGTCCGTTTTTAATTTGCCGTTTTTATATGACCGTTTTAGCCGTTTCTGTTTTATTTTACCTCTTTTTTGGGATCCCAATACGTGAGTGGAGGGATACCTATGACATCGCAAAAATGTCCGTCTGTCTGTGAGCACGATAACTTTCAAAGGGAATGAGATATTTTGACGGAACTTGGTCTAAGGGTTCTTTGGGTGAAGGGTAAGGTCAAGTTCGCAGATGGGCTTTGTAGCTCTACATTTTGGGGTCGGGGAGGGGGTTCAAATTAAGGGGCAAACAAAATATTTTTAAACAGCTAATGTTATAGCCGATTTTGGGGTAAGAAGACATGCTAAGCACAATGGTGAAAACCAATTTGTCATCGGACAAGTAGGTCGCCCGGAATCCGGCCAAAACCGGAAAAATTGTCAGAAGTAAAAGTTTTATTTGAAGTATACTAGATGTTGGATTTAGGGGTAAGAAGACATGCTGGACATGATGGTGGAAATAATTTTCTGGCCGAACAAGTAGTTCGTCCGGAATCTGGCAAAAATAGGAAAGTTGGTTAAACGTAAATGTTTCATTTGAAGTTGATTAAATGTTCGATTTAGGGGTAAGAAAACATGCCGAACACTTATGTGAAAAGCATTTTCTAGTGGACAACTTCTTCGCCTGGAATCCGGCAGAACCGGAAAATTTGTTAAAAGCAAAAGTTTTAAAGTTGAAGTTTTATTTGAAGTTGATTAGATGTTCTTTATAGAGATAAGGATATACGTTGACAATTAGTTCACTCGGAATTCGGCCAAAATCGCAAATTTGGCAGAAGTAAAACAGGAAGTTTCAGTCAGTGTCTCTGATGATTAGCCTGGTGAAGACTGGATCTGGCGAAGACAAGACTTTTTGGTCTTGAGACGAGAAAATCATTTTCATATTCGGATTCAGCATGTCTCCTTACCCCTAAATCTGATATCTAATCAACTTCAGATAAACCTTTTGTCTTGTTCCCAAATGTTTTTTGGTTTAAGATTTGTACGAGTACCGGAGTTAAGGGAAATCGCATGCATGCATCTGTCAGTGCCAAGTGAGAATGCGTTTAGCATTGCTGGATATTTCACGCGGAAGTAGTGTTCACGAACGACTGCAAAGTCTCTTGAACTTCGCATGTTCTTGAGTGATACATTTTATTGAATATCGGATTTTTTCTGTTATTCTTAACTGATCTTCTTCATTAAAGCACAACTGTTACTATAGAAAGGATTTTTTAAGATGAAATGTCTCAGAAATATCGTTTTGAAAAATACCTTTACTTTCCATGAATTAGAAATTTCCTTGTTACCGCTTATCGACCCTATCCAGCCTCCCTCTCTACGACGCGGTTTCTGGACGCACATGATTTGAAAATTGAACACGGACCGAAGGTTCCGATGCGATCCCAAAAATGTTAATGTTTATCAGACTTCTTTATCCAGACAATCAAATCTTGTACATTCCAAGTCTTCGCTAGACCCCTTTAACATTTTTGCTATTTATCCATAATCAACCGCTTGAATATGTAGCCTACAACAAAAATATTACCATTTTGAAGTTTTTTGCTTACGGACAACTTTAGTACACCCACTGAGTAACCCCTCACATATCCAGCACATCTTGTTTCCAGTGAGTAACCCCTCCCTTACCAAGTACACCTTTTTCAGTGAGTAACCCCTCACTTACCCAGTTCACCTTTCTTTCAGTGAGTAGCCCCTCGCGTACCCTAGCAGTTCCCTCTTTGGTACACCATGAATCAACCCCCTCGCTTGGCTCACCCAATTGTCTAACCTCTCGAGTACTCCTTTAACGGGTACACCGAATTCCTAACCCCTCGTGTGCACCCGGGATTGGTTCACGAGTACCTTGGACCGGCTGACCCCACCCCCTCCCCAAACAACTTTAGTACACCCATTGCAACCCTTCACTTATCCAGTACATCTTTTTCCAGTGAGCAACCCCTCCCTTAACAAGTACACAATTTTCAGTGAGCAATCCGTCACTTATTCCTACAATTCCTACTACATTTCCTACAGTCACACATTAGTCGATGTCGCAAACACTCTCGCTCTCTACACATCGGGCAGAAGTAAGGACCGATTCTCCCAATCGGCCTACCCGTGAACCTCCTCCTATCTCCCAGCGGTAAGATATCAGCACGCATACTAATTAATAATTTCAATTCTAATTAATAATTTCAACTCCTCCCTATCGAAACCCGCTATAAAATAAACACATTCACCCCAGGTTTCTTTCGCCTCGCCCCCTTCGACCTTCGATTACGTCATTGAATCAACACATCGTTTGAGAATAAAGGGGTAGACCGCTATAGCCGAAAACTGTTCGACAAGTTTTGTGTCCGGTTTTCCGATTCCGGGTGAACTACTTGTCCGGCAACAAAATAACTTTCATATTCGGATTCAGCATGTCTCCTTACCCCTAAATCAACATCTCAATAGCTTTTAAATATTTGTTTGCCCCTTAATTTGAAACCACGACCCCTAAATTTAGAGCTACTGAGCCCATCTACGAACTTGACCTTACTCTTGACCCAAAGAATCCTCACACCAAGTTTCATCAAAATATTTCATTCACTTCGAGAGTTATCGTGCTTACAGACAGACGGACATTTTCGCGATGTCATAGGTATCCCTCCACTTACGTTTTGGGATCCCAGAAAGTGGGAAAACCCAGTAAAACAAAATAAGTGGAGGGTGTCTACCATGTCGTACGGAATGAAATATAATACTTTGAAGCTTCGCATGTCCTTAATTGTGAAATAGTTGCTGACAGACTTTGAAGCTTTCGGCTAAGTTCACGTTGCGTGACTTTCGAAACTCGGCTAGGCCCAGAAAGCACTAAAAGTCGTAGGTACACAATGAAACAGTGGCGAAAGGCGGGGGTTTAATAATCTTATAATCCCATAAGGAAGCTAGGGATAATATGAAAGGCAGAATAAGCAAGAGGAGTCCTTTAAAACAATTCACCATATGGTCGCCTTACTGTTATCTTATAAACCTAAAGAAGGGAAAAAAAAGGAAATACCTGTTAAAACATTTTCTGGAAAAAAAACGGAAAAACAGAAACAGTTTTTCGTTTTCAAAACGTAAGTGGAGGGATACCTATGACATCGCAAAAGTTGTCCGTCTGTCTGTGAGCACGATAGCTCTCGAAGTGAATGAGGTATTTTGATGAAACATGGTATTAGGATTCTTTGGGTCAAGGGTAAGGTCAAGTTCATGTAGATGGGCTCTGTAGCACTACATTTGAGGGTGCGGGTTTTAAATTAAGGGGCAAACAAATATTTTTTAAAAGCTATTGAGATAGTTGGTCTAGGGGTAAGGAAACATGCTGAATCAGAATATGAAAGTTATTTTCTTGCCGGACAAGTAGCTCACCCGGAATCCGGTGACAACCGGACACAAAGTTCGTCGACCAATTTTCGGCTATAGCAGTCCCTACCCCTTTGTTCTCAAACCAGTATAGCTCTTTGCCTGGATGCCGACATTCATTTGTTTATTCTATGGACGTCGGAAGATCTTGTGTAATTGAAGGTCGAAGGGGTGGATATATAATCTTCAAACGAGGAAATATGTTGTTCAAGCGATGATGTTTTTCAATGAGGATTCACTGGTAAATTACAGACCAAGTTCGTGGATGGGTCCTTTAGTCCTATCTTTAGAGGCAGGGGAGGGGTTTAAGGTAATAAGATATTCATTGAGGGGGTAAGGAGGTCCGCTGAATCCATATCCGAATCCGAACATCGTTTTCTTGCTGGACAAATGGTTCATCACGAATTTGGCTGAAACTGGAAATTTGGTTGAAGCTCAAAGTTGTTTCTGGAATCGATTAGAGATTCCCATCGAAACCTTTGGGTAAAAGTAGAAACTGATCAGCCGTTGGTAGAATACCATAACGCGTAAGGGAATCTCAAAAATAGGCCGATGTGCTACTAAGAGGGTATACAGCTAACTAAAAAAAAAAGCTACGGTTGTCACTACGCTTCCCGCCCACACTTTAACCGAAGAAAACCAAGCCAGCTTGGCTGATGCAACATTTACGCATTATTGACACTTACATCTTTTGTAATTGCTGTAAGTTTTATTTTTGTTTAATTATTACAATGTTTCCAGATGCCAGCTCTTGCCCAAGCTCACAGACAGTATGGATCAGGAAAGACAGAACTAGTTGCTAAAGTCTGGTACCTCTCCTGCGTTATGCACTTCCCCCTGTATGGGACAACTCAGTTCAGCGTCACCTACAGAGGGTACTGGTCGTACGGTTAGTCAGTTATGTTTTATTCGTGTTCGGCGAGGACTTGCTATCCTTCACCCTTTTATTTTTTCTCCTGTGTGAATGAATGATTTGTTTGTATATTAAAGCCATAAGACCATCATGCAACACAAACGAAAACACACAGAAAAAGACAGTTAATTTTCAACCTTCGGTCAGGAAGCAGTGGACGACGTCGTGCGCTGGTTGAGCCCTGTTGTCCATAATTTTTTAAAGCGATGAGGAAACATCCAAAAGGGTAACACTTGCATCTTGAATTTCTCCGTCAACGAAGGGATAGACCGAATACGGTGAAATCGATGCGGAGTGAACAAAAGTTGGATGAATTAGCATATTTGATAAAGAAAGGGGAACGAATAAACACGTTAAATCACCCATTTTGAAATTCGGGGACAAACTTATACACAATATACACAATATCTCCAACAAAAGAATTTTCTCCAGTATTTGAAAGCTAAGTATATATTATCTGACTTTATGATCCAGATATAAACTACCTATCTATGTATTACCCTCCCATTAGTTGCGTTTTTGATCTGAATTCTCTCCGTTCTCGCTTCCGAACTCTCGATTCACTTACAAATTACCGTTTTTGATCCTCTCGCTTCTCCATTCTCGCTTTTGACAAAAACACTAATTTGGCAGCTCATCTGCGACCCAGTCGGTATACCTATTTATTTCATATTGAACACCCCACTCTGTTGACCGATCCCAGAGGAGAACGGAGAGAGGAGAATTGAGATTGTAGTAACTTCTCGATTCTGCAGAATCGCGAGGCTTTTCCCGTTCTCGATTCTGACAATAACGCAAGAAAATGAGAATTCGCAGTCGCTTCATCTGAATAGTCCACAAACGCGAAATAGGAGAATTGCGAGGATAGTTCGGATCAAAAACGCAACTATTGTTACTTAGTTCGGCTGGATATATACTGATCGACTCGTGATTTATTCAGGTGTAAGAGGAGTTCCTGCGTTGCCTCTCGGATCCGGATTTTGACAGAAATACGGCCGGAAAAAGATGGATTATCATATTGATATCACAAATAGAATCCTATCCTACATATAAACCCCCATTGTTACTCAGTTCGGCTGGATGTGTACCGAGCGACTGGTGATTTTATTAGGTGTATGAGGAGTTCCTGCGTTGCCTCTCGGAACCATTCGACAGAAATACGGCCAAATATAATCCTATCTTATATATAAACCCTCCATTGGTACTAACTTCGGCTGGATGTGTACCGAGCAACTCATGATTTCTTAAGGATATGAAGAGTTCCTGCGTTTCTTCGTCAGACCGGATTTTGGTAGAATTACCGCCGGAAAAAGACGGGTTATCATATCGAAATGTTAAACTTTTCAACCAGGAACCAAGAATTTAAGTGCCGATACGAAACCGTGCTCTGACCGAAAAAGCAGCTGAACTTGACAGTGAGATCCGGAAAGCAAACATCCAAAAGAAAAAGGCCAGCATGGACGGAAGTACAACAGTCGCTCGTAAAAGAAGAAGAAGATATATGGTTTCCGTTTCCATTGTGGTTTTTTTTTTTTTCTGTTTTTATGGTACTTCTGCGAAGTGCGATATAGCGATCGCGATTTCTGTCCGTCCGTTCGTCGGTCGGTCTGTCCGGGTTTTGCTAGTTCGGGCACTTCCACATAAGCTAGGACGATGAATTTTGGCAGGCATATCAGGGACCCCAAATGATTAAGTTGGAAGTAGTCACTTCCCCGAACCGAGCATCGTGGGGGGAGTGGAAAGAGGAGGAATCTTGAGATATTACAACTTTTGAGCAGGTGATCGGATCTTAATGAAACTTGATATTTGGAAAGCCCTCGTGCCTCAGACGACCCACTTAAAATTCCGGACCTGATCCGGTAACTTTGGGGAGGAGCTGGAGGGGAGACCGGAAATCTTGGGATCTGGATGAAACTTGGTTGGAACAGCAAGCACAAGTCCTAGATCTCATTGACATAACCAAATCGGGTTCGGTCACTGTGGGGGGGGGGGGTCTGGAATTTTGGAGATCCCGCGAGTGCGGTACTTCCTGATGTACTAAGACGACGAAACTGGACTGGCATATCTAGGACTCGAACAAACTGACTTGAAAATAGTCGTTTGTATGGTCTGACCATCGTAGGGGGTGTGTACGGATGGCGAATCCGGAATCTAGTGGCATTCACAACTTTTGAACGGGCGATCCGATTTGTATGAAACTTGGCAAGTGGGAAGAGGTGTCGTCTCCCCACAAGTCCTAGATAAATCATTGACATAACCAAACCGGATTCTGGCACTGTGGGGGGGGGGGGGTCCAGAATTCTGGTGATCCCGCGCGGGAGGTACTTCGTGATGTACTAAGACGATGAAACTGGACTGGCATATCAAGGACTCGAACAAACTGACTTGAAAATAGTCGTTTGCATGGTTTGACCATCGTGGGGGGAGTGGACGGATGGGAAATCCGGAATCTAGTGGCATTCACAAATTTTGGACGGGTGATCCGATTTGAATGAAACTTCGCAAGTAGGTGTCGTCTCCAGTGTTCCATATCAAGCCCGGATACTTATGTGGGGGAGTTGAAGGGGCACCTAAACTTCGTGAAAAGGTTAGTGTCGAGGGCTCGAGATGGAATTTGGTAGGAAGGACAAGCATAGGCCCTAGATACGTTCTTGACAGAACTAAACCATATTGGGGCTCTTTGGGGGGAGTTGGAGGGGGTTTCTCAGAATTCCGGTGATCGCGAGTTAGGATACTTCCAGATGTGCTAAGGACGATGAAACTTGCCAGGCCTATTAGTGACCGAACCAAATAGACAAGGACCTGACAAAATGCCCTAGGAAAACTTCCGTTTCTTGATCCGACCATTTTTGAGGGAGTTAACGGCGGCGGAATCCGGAAATACTGATTTCCGTAGGTTGCGGACTGATTCGAGTAAAAATCTGGTGATAAGAACTAATGACCTAGACAGACAAGACATGTCTCCGAACCACATGCGGCAATCTTTGGAGTAGTTTGAGGGGAGGGGGGCCTGAGAACGAATGGACCGAACGGGATGCAGCTTGAACAGTACCGACTTTATGCGGCATAGTTTGTTATTTACGGTTCGAAGTGGATCCGGCTAGGGTAGGAGGAGGATGAACTGGAAACCGGAGTATTTCAGATACGCTCCGATTGGAGTCAAACTTGAAGGACGAGAAGAGGAGATGTCAGAGATATATGTGTCCTAGTTGTATTTGGCCAAAGTGTGGAGAGTTGGAGAGGGAGTCCCGGAAATGTTGTGGCTCGCATAGGGGTCAAACGAGTGGAGTGATCTAAATGAAACTTGAAAAGTAGAGAGGCGATGAACCCTAGATGACATATTTTAGGAACCGGACTGGATCTGAACACGGTGAGGGGTCTCGAAGTTTCGCTCAGACTCGAGCGAAAGTTGATACCCGGTAAGAGAAGATGCTTTAGATGATTAGTTTATGTGTCTGAACCAGATTCGGCCGCGGTAGGGGGAGGAGTATCGAAAATATTGTGCCCTGATTTTGTCCTAAAGGATCCGAGGCGATGCCGGGAATGCTCAAATTCTAGTGAAACATCCTATTTCTAGGTCCGATCCTAGGAGGCTGAAGGGGCTATTTTGTGACGTTCTCATCTACTTTCTTACAACACCTACTCGTTACAAGTTTCATATGAGCTCTTCTTTTTTAAGGGGGTTGGCGTGCGACGCTTGTAACTTACTTCTAAAAAGATCCGCAGTCATCTTGGGTTGAATTAATACTTGTTTTCTAGGGAACAGCCTGATACTCGGCGTAAACTGTGATGGACTAGCTCTGATTAAGCCAGACGATAAATACGTCTTGTACGAGTATCGCTACACAGACGTTGAAAGTGTGCTGTTGGATCCGTCGGACAATTTCATAACTATCAATTTGGTTCGAAGTCTTCCCGATGCTCAGAAGTGTTTCGTTTTTGAAACAGACCAGAAGGAAGAGATCGGGTCGCTGATTGCCAGCTACTGTCCCGCGCTGGCATGCTGGATTACGGAGAGTGAGAGGCCAAACAAGAGGGTGAGTTGTCTCTACTGATTTGGCAAAAGCGGATAAAGGTAGAAGTTATTGAGAATTGTGTTCAGTGCGTAAAGTACGAATTCAACTAAAAACATATATTTATTTATTAATTTCCAAAAACGATGAGCTAAAGGCTTGTAGCTATTATACAAACAGTAATAGTTAATAATCTCACGACAACACTGGCGAAAAGCTAAGTAAATGGCTCGAAACAAAAACAACTACAGTAATGTGTCACTACTACTCGAGGACGTAGTATTAAATAAAGAAGAAAACAAAACAGTAAAGCACACGTTTTCAACGGCCCGTCCTCGCAGCTATCTACAGTTCAACTGCTCAACCTTACGTCCTGTATACTATACCGTTTTGAAGACATCTCACCAAATCGGGGAAGAATCAAATCAAGTCAATATTCTATCATTTTGCTAAATACACATTCTCCCCCTCCCCCCCCCCCCCATTGGACGAGAAACTCGAAAATTTTCTGTCGTTATCAAATTAGTGATCCACTAACAGTAGTAGAGAAACAAATAGAAACACGTAGCCAAGATATTGATCACGACTGGAAAACCCTATTGGTTTAGTTTTAGGGTAAAGTTCATTGTCTTTCGTGTGCGGCCCTTCGGCCAAGTGCCATATAGCGATCGCAATTTCTGTCCGTCCGTCGGTCGGGCGGTCGGGCCGGGTTTTGGTAGTTCGGGCACTTCCACATAAGCTAGGACGATGAAAGTTGGCAGACGTATCAGGGACCCCACATGATTAGGTTGGAAATAGTCACTTTCCCGATCCGAGCATCGTAGGGGGAGTAGAGGGGTGGGGAATCCGGAATCTAGTGACATTCATAACTTTGGAACGGGTTATCGGACGTGCATGAAACTTGGTAAGTATTAAGAACAAGTGTCTCGGATGTTCAGTTTCAAGTCTGGACCTGATATGATCACCGGGGGGATGGGGGCTCGAGAGGGCACCGGAAATCTCATGAATAGCTTAAAGTCGAGGGATCAGAGTTGGACTCGGTTGGAAGAACAAGCGTAAACCCTAGATAAATTCCTGACAAAACAAGACCGGATCGTATCACGGTGGGGGAAGTTGGAGGGGGTTTCCCAGAATTCCGGTGATCTTGAGCTACGGTGCTTCCAGATGTGCTAGGACCATGACACTTGGCACGCCTATTAGGATTCTAACATATTGACTTGAAAACGTTCCCTTCCCCGACCCGATCATCGTGGGGGGGGGGGGGGGGGGGGGGTAGAGGGAGGGGGGAATCTGGAATCTGGTTATATTCATAACTTAGGAACGGGTGATCGGACGTGCATGAAACTTGACAAGTGGCAAGAACGAGTGTCTCAAATGTTCAGTTTCAAGTCGAGTGGGTCTGATCACTGGGGAAGGGGGGTGGGAGCTGGAGAAGGACAAACATGCTAATTATTCTGACAAGTGCCATATGAACGAGCTCTTGTTCCTTATAGTCACTCCGTCTTCGTGCTTTGGGCTTATTTTGACGGGTTATAAATACAATCAATCAATCAACCAAATGGCTATAAGGAACTTATGATTGAATGTACATCACAAGAGAATTACACTGTATAGCGTATGCGAATGGTTAAGGTTGCGCTCAGAGCGCTCTCGCTCTTTCTAGAAATATGAAAGAAACATAATCGATGCCGCATTCCCGGTTATGACGCTTTTGTCGGACACGCGCAAACCTTGATGAGTCGGAAACAAAAATAGAAGAAAAAATATAGTTATTTTTTATTTAGGTAAAGCCGCTGACACACGAAGACCGAATGCGCAACCACCAGACTGTCGTGAACTGCCGTCGGGCAATTGTCGATGCCAGTCTATTGCGCAAACCAGACGATGATCATCAAGGATTCCTTAGATCGACTATTCGAAGGTAACTCCCCAACATTTCCCCAACTGTCGCTCACTGCGGTTACCCCCCCCCCCCCTCCCCCAACTTGTCAGCGGATCTAGGCTACTTTCTAGCCATGCATGCCGGTTATGATTATTTGTGTATTTATTAGTATATATTGTTACTATTGAACTTTGCTATTATAGGCTATTGTATTTTTAGTATCACATTTTTATTTTTGCATTTAACAACTCTTTTTAGTTTATTAAAAAGGCCATTAAAATAAATTATAGATAGATACAAAAGTTTAGTGTATGAAAGATTCCTTGTTTGCCTTAGGAACATTTATCCGTTCTACTTCCTTCCCTGGAAGTTGTATCTGTTCATATTTTCACCCCTCAATATAGACTGATTATTACCTTTGCCATGATTGGTTGTTTTCGTGACGCATCGGCTTCCAGATTATTCTTTATAACGAGCTCATTGGCTATAATTTTCTCCGTGTTTGTCATCAATGCTAAGGGAATGCGCCTTAAAATAGCCTAAACGGATAATACTTGCTGTTTAAAGAAATCAGCCATGTTTGGAGATTGGAACAGAAACGTGCCTACGTGACTTATTTTTTTCGAGAAAAAAGACGTCACTTAATTGCCAAAAAATACTGTTTTGGGGGTTAAGCGATTGCTCAAACCCAAAAGATGTTTATGCGATCGCAGAAATTGGCTCTGTAACGCCATATTTTTCAGATACTTTGGTGTTTTTCGTCAAAAGTGTCAGTACTTGACGTATCCATAAGATCCCAGATCCATATTCTTGTCATATCTGTGTCAGAGAAAACTTTCCAGGATGCTGACAGTGATAACACGTGAGGAATAACGAATGCATTCAACAGTCGTATAACGTGGACATTTGATATAGTGTTATATCTAATATATAATGACATTTCTTCGAAACAAGCTTTGTTTTCACTCTCCGACCTTAGCCTCTGATCTTCGTTCCGTTATTCCGTTCGGAAAACGCAATATGGCTGAAAGACTAATTTCCCGAACCGCGCAAAGGTTACGAAGCATGCAAATTCTATTGTTTTCATTCTAGGTTGAACAAGCAACGGTCTTCCACGAAGCTTAGACAGGAATTAATCAGTGATCAGACGAATCTCTCCTGCATGGGTGAGAGCTATAAAGGCTTCCCGCACTCATACTGGGCGTTTAGTAAAGTACCTCTGCACCAAACGCTGTCAAAGTTTGCTGAATCTGATGAGAAGCTAGCCCTGCAAGTCTTTCATACTGTTTTGACCTTTAGTGGACTAATTCAGCCAGGTTAGTCACGGATTACGCATATTGCCTCCTCCCACATTTCGCATCTTGTCGATATTGGAAAGGAGTTTTGTTGCCCCGGGGAGGGGGCTTCTGTGGTGCCGCCTGAGGTCGGGAATATGGATGAATGGAGTGATCGGGATGCAAAGAGCATCAGCTTTCGAAGCAAGGTGGTGTTGTATGTGGTGGCACACCCTTTATTCCAGACGTTAAGCTAAGCACAAAGGTTGCGCATCCTGGCGTTTGTTAATTCAGTACCAACTACTGATAATGGAAAACTTGTACTCGAAATTATTTCCTCCGATTGGCCGTTTACCTGTTCACCACCCCTTAGCTTAGTTCCTAATTCTGATCAAACCATTGTGTATATTCTTACTTTTCTTCTAAACTTGTGTCCTCAGTAACAGATCATTTAAAGCGGAGTCTTGTAAACAATAGCTCATATGTTTTGTAGGGAGAGAAGCTTCGGCTCAACCTCTTTTTCTATTAATAAATAAATGAAAATTAGCGATTTGGTTTTTTGCGTCTATACCAGCGCGGAACTGACTCCCCACTCATCCTCCCCCCCCCCCCCCCCCCCCCCTCTCGGCTGTTAATGGTTGGCTTCCCCGACCGGTGCTGTAGCCCGCCTCAGTCAGCCAACGTTTCCTTTATTCACGCCTCTAAACAGCGGGTTTGAGAGAGAGAGATCTGATAGGTATATTTCGAAACCATCACAGAATAATTAAATTCTATAGATAATAAACACTATGATTCCTCACTGAACATTGAGCTGAAAAAGGGCACAAACGAGTTTCCTTGTCGATTTGTTCGGACTGGGGGGTCCGAAGGAGAGGGGGGATGGAGTTTATTTTGTTGCCGGGTTTGACGGTTGGGAATGGCTGTATCAGGTAACAGTGATCAATGGTTCGCAGTAGCGAGGACAGATTTGCCAAACTGCACTATCAGGTGTTCCAGCCGCACTTTGGCGGTGATACATTCAGTTTCGCAAAGGCTTTTTCGTAGGGTGTGTCGTGGCCCTGGAGAATGATCCTTGTTGCTCTTTTCTGGACGGAATTAATTGGATGTCCAGTAGTATATTGCAATATTACAATATTATACAAAATAATCCATACACAATCCCTATTTCCCCCCCGCTTTAGACGCCGCCTTTCATTTCAGGGGAGAATGGCCGGTCCGCGGACGGAGACTTAGTCCCACTTGCCCAGTCCATCATTGAACGTAGTCTCAGAAAAGAGACTATTCTCACCGAGCTGTTCCTCCAACTTATCAAACAGACGACAGATCATCCAGAACCGAACTCTAGGGTCAACTTACGCCACTGGTCCCTAATGGCGCTAGCGTGCTCTGTGGCGCTTCCTGGTGCTAAGCCGGTGCGGAAATATTTGGCTGCTCATTTAAGACGGTGCGCTTCGGATCACGTGACGGAGGAAGGAAAGTTTGCAAGGTTCGCTGAAAGGGTGAGTTGGAACTTCGCGTTTTTTGTATTAGTAAGCCATTGCTCACCGGTGCGTATCGACTCTCTTCTGCTAGAGTACATGCACTTGAGATTTCTTACGGTTCGTATGAATTGTGGAACAGTCCCATTTTGCGCCTAAAGGGACATGATGAAACAAGGGATCAGCAATTTTTTACGAGAAAATTCACGTGGAAATAATAGATTTTTATTAAAAAAAAAAAAAGAAGAGATGGGTAGCCTACGCTATTTAAAACTTACGGTAGGATGTACTACTGGCATGGGCTGGATAGCCGTTGGTTTGAGCGTACCTTGCGTAGAGTAAGGTAAGCTGTTAGTCTCTCGAGTCCCGGAACTCCGTTAAAAAGATTTCCATTGGCCTCTACATAACTCGAAGAAGTTAGGATAGTAAGACTGAATAGCGTACCTATACTTAAATGATATCACTTCGTAAAACATAACACTTAAAATGGTCGTAATAGAAGTATATGGTCATTTTGTGCTACGTTTAACACAAGAAGGCGTATTTTATGTTAAAGGACCCCTCGCACTATTTACTGTTCATGCTCCAGTATATTAAAATAGTTGAATAATTTAAAACTAGGCTCTGCTTTCAACAAACCATAGCCCACGGATGTTGCTGTTACTAATTACACCTCACACTATTGACTGTTAGGTTTCAGTACTCGAAAATATTTCCAGCTTTCCAATCAGGCTCTGCTTTTAGAAAAATTACCGATAGCCCTGGCTGCTTCAAGCCTTTCTCCAGGCCCGTTGACATCTAGCATAAACAGGGGAAAACTTACATAACCGTTGTTCTGATGAATAAACTTCTCGAAAACAATCGTCGACGGCATGATCCGCATCGGAGATAGAGAAACAAGGCAAGTGGGAAAACCATTGAGGTGTAGTTAGAAGGGCGAGAATATACCGTCTGAAATTTGGGTCTCCGAGTTTAAGAATGAATGGACCGGTTACGGAGGTAGGCTGCATTAGTATTATAGGTTTAAGTGCGATATGATTGGGAAAGGAGTAGATTTAGTAAGGGGACGACGTGGCGTTTTGACTAAGGTATGAGAAGAAAAGATAGGGTTTTATGAGCGTGTTCCATCCTACTTACCGTAGGTACTACGCATGACGTCACGAACTTTGGCTTCTTGGCATCAAGGCTGGAATGCATTTTTTTTTTTTTTTAAATATCACTCCATGGGGTAATCTGGCCAATCACGTTACAGAGATTCATAGTTACCACAATTCCGAGTGTGGTAAGCAAATAGTTACTATTAGTTACTATTCGAGAAGGATGGAACGGTTAGCGTAGTAACTTTTCATGAGGCTGGAACGAAACGTTATATTATCTAATAATATTAACTAATAGTTACTATTGTTAGAAGGGTGGAACACGCTCTGTATAAGCTTCAACACGACCTCTTCCTTCTTCTAGTGCTTCAACAAAACCATGGCGACTAGGCGGCGCCAGTGGCCCCCCTCCTCCCAGGAAGTGATTTGTACCCTCCACCGACGGCCTGTGTACATACGGGTGCATTTGATGGACGGACGTTTCTTAGCCGTGGAATTTGAACCCTCGGCTTCTGCCAAAGAGGTGCTGGATATGGTGCAAACAAAACTTGGCCTGCGGCCGACCGCTAGAGGTAGGTTGAACATTTGGAGAACACCTTCTCCTTCTTACCGCAAAGCTTTGTGTCCGTGGGACGGGGATTCACGTTAACTTACGTTCAGACACAGACCGATAAGATTTCCCATGCGAAAATACGAATGCGAGTTCGCGCCACTATGTGGAAACTGGTGTTGGGCGATGTTTATATTTTTCATGTATTGATATTGGGTAAATCTGCATCGATATTTCCGAACCAATTTCGCTCGCATATATGCCTCATTTTGCTGAACATTTAAGAACGAAGAATGTGGTC
The DNA here is from genome assembly GCA_023053575.1 of Branchinecta lynchi. Classification (NCBI taxonomy): domain Eukaryota; kingdom Metazoa; phylum Arthropoda; class Branchiopoda; order Anostraca; family Branchinectidae; genus Branchinecta; species Branchinecta lynchi. Next base: position 22,873,312 of record JAKZAP010000003.1, read on the forward strand.
AAATCGTATTTTGTATCATTTTTTTTACATTTGAAATAACCTAAAAATTTAATTACTTAAAACAGTGTCGTTTCATATCAGTGTGGAAATTTACCCATCTCCATGACATTCCCTTTTGAGCACAGCTTTCATGAGGATACAAACAGTAATATTATATTCCCCCAAAAGTAGTGCCCTTGCACTTTTAAAAAAGAAATTGAAGTCGCAGACTGTTTCGATAGTTCAACCTTAATCTCATGTTATCTTAAATCTCAAGTTTCTCTATCTTTTTAATCGAGACCAAGGCGAAGCTAAAAAAAAAAAAAAAAAAAAGGCCTATACGAGTTTTAACCCTTGAGAAACCCAGGAGAGTTTGGAAAGAGTAGTGTATATTCGAAGATTGGAATAGGAAATGTATTATTGGAATTTTTTTTTTTTTTTTTTTTTTTTTTTTTTTTAACCCGTAGCCATAATTTAACTTATTTTTATATTACGTAAAAAAAAAGAGAAAAAAATCTTCTTTCGTACTTTTTGTGGCTACTCCTCCTTCCCTCAGTGACGTTAATTTAGTCTATTTTTACCCATTTTTAACTATTTACGTCACTTAACTTTTGAAAATAAGCCCGTATTGTATTTTCTATTCTTCCCCCCTAAGACATCTTATTTTTATTTTTGTCTGTCCTACAAACCTCAACCATAAATTGAAATTTTACTCCCAACCAAACTATTGTAAATTACGAAAAATAAAACCAGAAAGATTTTACCATACCATACATATAAGGGGAAAAAAACGACATTGGTATTAATTAAGGTCTCTACAAGGGAGGGAGAAACAACAAAAACAAGGAACTAATTCGACGTGTGCTTTAACGTTCTGGACCGTGTTATGGGAACACTCCTAAGACTATTTTTGTTCTAGGATATGCCCTCTACGAAGTGTTCGGGGAGATGGAGCGGAGTCTGACATCAGAAGAAAAACTTGCGGATGCCTTGGCAAAATGGGAACGCTACAGGACCGTCAAAGTCGGAGACCAGTCGGGACAAGGCACTCTCAAACGACCTGACAATCTAGGTGAGTTATACGTTGATCGAACGTCGACCTAAACACGATAGAAGTGGGCATTCTGGAAGGATTTTGACGGTACTTATCAAAGTCGATAAACGTAATACATCCCTTCACTTTTATTGCAGCCAAGTCACCTTCTGGAATCTCCAACCCTATCCAACCCAACACTGAAGTGACAATCCATCTTCTCCTGTTCAAGAAACACTTATTTGTGGATCAGTTCATGGACTTGGATGATCCAGTGGAAAAGGAGCTGCTGTACCACCAAATGCTGCATGCTATTCGGACGGATAGGTTCCCACTCACTGATATGGAAGCGGTAAGAGTTGTTAGATATTGGCAAGTTACCGGGAAATAATATTTGCATTTTTGCAACTAGCTGGTATATTTGACAATGCAAAACAGATACGTCAGCTACATTTTATTAGAGCTATATTTGAGTTTATTTTCCAGGTTGAGCGGCTTGAACCTGAAGAGGACCCTTGCCAAGAAGGGCCGAAATATAGCTCTAATAAAATGAAGCTCGCGTATCCGTTTTGCATTGCCAAATATGATTCGGAGTCAGCTTGGGTTGAAGGAATATCTAAAAGTATCTGATACCACTGTAACTGGATTTGCATTTTGTCATTTTTGCAGTTACCATGGTATTTGGTCTGCGGTTGCTTTGCGAAATCGGCGAAAAAAACAAATTAGTGCTGTTAGAAGTCGTCCCAAAAGAAATACTTGAATCTACTCACGTCACAAAGTACCAAGCTTCTCTTCCAGCGATTTGACAGTAATAGTAGAGAGAAGCTTCTGGTTAACGTCTTTTTTCTATTAACAAATAAATAAATAATAATATAAAGCAACAGAAAGGGCTCTCGATCGCCTGTAAATAACTCTGATAAGTTTAGAGTAATCAAACTGATCCCAAATCCCATCTGTAATGCACTTGTAGAGTAGAGTAGAGTTTTATTTACAAAAGTTATCTTTCACAGCACATGCGCCGAATTTGACCTTTACGTCAAACATCATCGCACTAAAATATATATGCAATCAGTCAATCGTCATTTCAAGCACAATGCATACTAAATGCCATTGGTCTCTGCAAAACTAGTCTACAACAATGTTCCCTGTAGAACCATTGTAGAACACCGTAGTACTTGGACTATTGATCGATTCAAAATTAACCTCATCTTCGGTAAGGTTGTTCCAAAGATCAACAATTCTGTTACCAAAGCTCCACTTATAAACGTCCTTGTGGAATCTTAACTTGAAAATGTAAGGAGATAAAACAAACCCTTGTCTAACACCATTCTGCACTGGAATACTCTCCGATATCTGACCCTGCCATTTCATATTAATAGCTGAATTAGCATACCAAAACTGTAAAATTTTCACAATAGAGTGATTCACTCCAGATCGCGTCAGGGATAAAAGAGCCTGTGAGTGGACGACATTATCAAAAGCACCGGCTGTATCAATTGAACGAAGTATCTCATTCCCTTCGAGGGTTATCGCGCTAACAGACGGACGGATGGACGGACAGACGGACAACTTTTGCGATGTCATAGGTATCCATTCACTTAAGTTTTGGGATCCCAAAACTGTTTATGTAAATGTTTACCTGTTTTCGCCTAAAGTCAACGGGTCTCGGAAAAGGCTTAAAACAGGCAAAACCGTGGGTTATTTGTTGAAAGCACATCGTAGTTTTAAAGTATTCAAATATATTAAAATACTGAAAGTGGAAGAGTAAAATAGTGCGAGGGATCCTTTAAGGGCGTAGATAAAATCGGACGAAGTATCCTGAAGTATCTCTCGTCAGTATCTCGAAGTATCACAGAGAAGATCTAAATACCTTTCTAATTACGTTTGTGAGGCTCAAGAAGTTGCTGAAAGGATCTTAAAGTTTAACTAAAAACGCCACATTGTAACTTAAGCCGCGTTCACAAGCACAGAAAAGATGAAGTCCCATCTACGTTATTGCGACAGTGGTTGCTCCCGGTTATTAACCAAATAGAAGATGAAACCGCTGAAGAAATGTCAAAAAAATTACCTCTCCCCCTACAGTGTTCCGTGAGTGATCTGAGGAAACTAAAGCAAGCCGGCGCATTTTCAGCTAGCGGCAAGGATGATTTGAAACAAATTATAGCTTTAGCACTGATGAATACTGACCCCGTCAGCTTTAACGCTAAACTGAAAGAACCTTCTGTCGATTTTGAGCTTTCGTTTTCTAACCTGCACGATCTACCATGTGAGCAACCGCATAAAGAAGTGGCTTTTAGCATAATCCACGGAATTTTGCCATACAGAAACAGACTTAGCCGGATGCTACGCTCCGAACCTCCGGAGTGCACGTTCTGCCATGAAGTAGTAACCGACGGCTTATTACACGAGTTCGTTGAATGCCCGGCAAGTGGAAATGTGTGCTCAGACCTCTTTGCAGTTTTCCGGCAAGAAGGTGTTAACGCTGATACGACAGAACAAAGGAAAAGGGTGCTGAAACTATCTTTTTCGCACAAAGATGAGAAAAGGAAAAAGGCACTATGTGTCCTTGCCGTATGTGTGTGCGTGAACATATGGAAAACAAGGAAACGGAAAAGGTGGGTTGACAAAATAAAGCTAAATTTTTGGCTGGTGAATTACCTGAAGGTGATGTGTGAAGGTCTAAAATGGAAATCCCATTTAGATGTTGAGTGGCTGTGTAAAATAAGTTTGTGAAAAAAAATAATATAAATAAACAAATGTAAATAAATAATTGTAAAGATTTTTATTTTGTAAATTGAATTTTGAATTTGTGTTTTTGTTTGTTAAATTTGAGCAGTTAAAAGGGTTTATAGATGAATAAATGGGAAAAAATGGGGAATGAAATCCTCTATCTATGTATGATTTATGATGTATTGTTCCATAGTTGTTTTGAAATATTGTTAAGATAGAGTATTTTATTTTTAGGGCTTTTATTGGGTGGTTTGGGAAGTTGGATTGTTGTTTTGGTTAAGAAGAGCCGTAAAAAAAAAAAAAAAAAAGGTTTTTTATTTATTTTTCGTAATTTTGGTCACGGTGGAAGGGGTGCCCTATGCTGGAAGGGCACCCTGTGATACCGGCTGAGCCATTACTTTAATGTGAATGATATAGTTTTGATTGTAGGATACGGCTATTTTGAGTGTAATTGTTTTAACTGACACAAAACAAGCACAGATGCCTAGGCACGTACCCAAGCTTAGCCAGGCACGTACCCAAGCTTAGCCAGGCACCGAGTTCTAGAGCCTGGAACTCCGTGCCTGGCCCAAAATCTGTGTCTAGGCATGGATGTGAACGGTGATGCTAGGCACGTGCCTAGGCATTGGTGCTTGGCTAGGCATGCTTGTGAACGGGGCTTTAGAAACAAGAAATAAACGCTTCTGGGAGAGTGGTGGAGGTAATAGAAAGCATGAGAAACAGAAATTCTAGTTCAGTTCCAAATTTCTAAGAGATGATAGTCTCCAGGGTAGCGTGGCCGAGCGGTCTAAGGCGCTGGTTTAAGGCACCAGTCTCCTCGGAGGCGTGGGTTCGAATCCCACCGCTGCCAGTATTTTTGCCCCGACTCCCATTCCGCATAGGCTGTATCTACGCAATGTGTTAAAACTCATAAGCATTGTCCAAATAGGTGTTGTATTACGGTGTATAAACCTGATTACAGACTCCTCATTTCCTCGGGGCGCGCTGTAATAAGGCGAATAAGGAAAATGGAGCTCGGCTCTATTCTTCCTTATGCAGAGCCAATCAGATCGCTTGGTTGGTTCCGCCAGCGGGCCGAGGCAAGGAGCAGCGCCGTCAGTGTTGCCACGGGAAGCACTTAAGTCCTACTTTGTTGGAAGCTAAAGAAACAGCTTTTCTTCGAAAGAACATGTTTCGTTCTGTTACTGCTAGTTGAAGGACCAGTGCTGTCCATCCGTAAATTTAATGGTTTTTTACAATATGTTGGGCGTCAAATTGTATTGGTGTACTTCAATCGTACCGAGAACACTTTTTCTAATCTTTAGAAACTCGAAAAACAGTATCAGTGTGGGGTGTGGCAACACCAACGCTCTATTCATATTGAACAGGCGTGTGTATTAAGACGTAAACATGGCGCATAGCGCTATTCAGCTTATCACACCTATTTGGACAATGCTATACGGAACAGATCGCCAACAGATCTTGCTTGTATACCTGCTTTGCTTGTCTACTTATCTACCATTCCCACCGCAACCTGCGGGGAATGGGTGAAGGAGGGTCGCTTTTCTGTTTGGTACTGCTTAAAGGACACCTGAATGAACAGTACCAAGTAGCATCCCTATCTGTATGACTTCCGTTACCATTGCCTGCAGAAAACCCAATCCAAATACGAAATAGCGTTTCCAAGCTTTGACTCCATTTTGCATCTGTCCTTATTTCAGTACCGAACAATTTTAGAAATGAAGAAATGTCTCCAATCAACCCTTCTTCTGGAATATTTTTTAACCAGTTAAGCCCAAACATATATCTGGAAGAAATTCCAATACGATCCGGCCAGCGCTGTACAAGATTTGAATGAACTGCGCTTTTTGTCTTGGAGCCTGCATGTGCAAACCTCCAGAAACAAATATCCCTATTTTGAAAACGTCACGCTCAGGAGAAGAATGATCTCCGTGGCCATGTCTGTAAATGCATTATCCATGGTGTGTTCAAGTATGGTTTCATTCTTTCATCATAAAAAAGCAACTTCATTCTATACTTATAAATAAATTCAAGAATCATCAATAAAAAAAAATTAAAGTAAATTTTTATTTGTTTGTTGTTGATATGTTTTGGTTGGGGTCCATATTAGTTGCCAGCCATCGGTAACCCTCGCTTGCGCATTGGGTATTTTTTTTGTGGGATTTCGGGTTGATCTTGCCGAGTGTCGGTGGGTTTGTGGGGCGGGTTCCCGTCTGGTGATGAGTCATGGAATTATTAACATTTATATATGTAATTAGTTATAGGTAAAATATGTTTGTTATATATTGTACCGGGTTTTTGTCAATCGACCTTGTGTCCCCGGCTTGACCCTATTTATTTTGATTTTATACAGAAGTGTAAATTAAACCTTGAACCTTGAACCTTGTTCAGGTGTCCTTTAACGCATTTGTTGGCTGAAAATTGTTGGATGGGGCTTAGATATTTTGTTCAAATTTGGCACGATGCCTCTTTGGGTCAAAGTACAGGTCAAGTTCGAAGATGGGATCTGTAGCCCTGTGTTTAGGGGGGGGGGGGGGTCAGATTAAGCGACGACAAAAAAAATCTTTTAAAGGCTAATGAGATAGTCGATGCAGGGGTAGGAACATATGCTGAATCCGAACATGAAAATTATTTTCACGACGGACAAGTAGTTCGCGCTGAATCCGGAAATTTAGCATGAAGTTTAACATAGTCGATACAGAGTGAGGAGACATGATGTTGGAACTTTCGAACATACTGATGATAAACAAAAAGTGTATGCGATCAGTTTAGTTATCTCTTAAAATCCCAACCGGCATTTACTGGGTCGAAAAGTCAGAATGCATCCGACAACCATCTTGTAACAATTTGTATAAATTTGTTACCAATTTTTGACCATTGACCAGTCCCTGTCCTACCGGTTTATTCACACATGTGAAAGCTCTTCGCGTGGGTGACGTCACGTTGTTAAATCTATGCACCCAAGGGGGGGGGGGGGTACTTCTTGTCTCGTGTATACGCACAAAGTTAATTGGGTTTAATAGAACACGGTTGAAACCTAACGTACGTATTCTTTGGGTTTTCGACTGTCAGGGGGGGGGGGTCGAAGGGGTTGATATACGTTATTCAACTTCGTAGAAGATTCACTGGCAAAGTACAGGCCAAGTCCGTAGATGGGTCCCTTAGCTCTATATTTAGAGGCAGAGGAGGGGGTTTCGGACCAAGGGTAGAAACAAATATGTTTTATAAGCTAATGAGATTTTCGTTTTAGGGGTAAGGAGGCTCACTGAATCCATGTTTGAACTTAAAATGATTCAACAGTAATTCGGTCAAAACTAGAAATATAGATTGAAGATCAAAGCTGTTTCGGAAGTCAATTAGAGATTCGGTATCGGGATAAGGAGACATGCTTGAATCGTATTTTGAACTGTATTTCCTTCACGGATAAGTTGCGAAAGTTTGCTCTGTGTCACTAAATCTTTTGCTTGGCATGCAGTTCGGCGGGAATGCTGCTAAAATATGAGAAATTTGGTAGAAAAAAAGAAAAAGTCTAAAAGACCTTTTTGAAGTCGATTAGGTATGAGGTGCTAGAGTAAATATGCTTGTTGAATCCATATCTGAACTTGGTTTCATCATTTGATCAGTTGCTTGGCCGTAAGCAAAATAACTTAGAAATGGCAACATTTTTTTTCGTACATATTTAAGCCGTTCAAAATGGATAAATAGAAATGTTAAAGGGCTCTGGCGAAGACTCGGAAATGTACAAGATTGGATTGTCTGGATCAAGATGTCTGATAAATATTACATTTTTGGGATCCCATCGAAACCTTTGGTCTTGTTCTGATGGAAAACTTCTCGCAAATAGCCGTTGAAAGCGTGATACAGATCGAAGGTAGCAGAACACGGCAAGTGAGAAAATAAGCGTGGTTTTTTTAGAGGGGTTAGAAAGTACCGTACGAAATTGGGGTCGCCGGGTTTAGAAATATATGGAGTGATTACGGAAGTAGGCGAGGTTGCGTTAGTATTATAGGTAAGACAGGTCCTTTAAGGTCTTGCCAAGGAAAGCCATATATCATTGAAAAATAGTTTCTGAGCTGAATTTTATGCTGATTGCCCCCTCCCAGGCAATTGCTGTGCATACTTGCTCGGCACCAGCCGAGATCAGCGGTGCGGCACCGGTGTCCACCATAAATTAGGATATTAATTTTTAAACATGCTGATTTTAATATTCTAACACGTGACAACTGGAGCTGGCACCGGTTTCCAGGTGGTAGACCATAAAAATCAGCATGCTTGGAAGCGGAAATCGCCTAATTTATGGCCGGCACCGCTAGTTTGGGTCGGTACCGGGTGTGATAACATGGACAGACCATCACTACTTTGTTTTCACTATTCGCTATGGATTCTGGATACAAACTGAATCCAAAATCAAAAGATAAACTAAAGGACGAACACTTACATATGTACATTTTCTATGTACATAAATATACGTTTTACATTTCATATGTACATTTTTTGTACGTTAAATATTTACATTTTACATATTTAACAATCGTATTAGGCACTGCAATATATAGCAAAAATGTATACTTGGCAAGAACTGTTCGCGGAATATTCACCATGAATATTATTGTGGCAATTGTCTGGGTAAAGCCTATACGAAAGGGGAGCGGGGGAGGGGGGGAGGTAAAAACGCCTCGCAGAGGAGACTGGTGCCTTAAACTAGTGACTTAGACCTCGACGCTACCTTGGAGGTAATTATCTCTTAGAAATATTGAGGTTCACGTGGAGAACTTTTCTTATTGTCTGTTAAGATTTTCCTGTTCTGATTCGTCCCCGAGGTCTGTTTGTATCTTCTTTCATAATGACAAGGTAGCGTGGCCGAGCGGTCTAAGGCGCTGGTTTAAGGCACCAGTCTCTTCGGAGGCGTGGGTTCGAATCCCACCGCTGCCATCGCTTTTGCCCGGGGTTGCAAAATTTGCCTATGCTTTGAATTTGTTTTTACCCAGATAAGAGGAACCGCCGTACCTGTAATGCAAATTTAACTCCGTAACTGCATTTAGTGTTCTGAAACCCGGAGATCCAAATTTCATATTCATTTTCTGAACCCGCCAACGACACCTGCATTTGCCAAGAATCACTAGTTTCCATGCGCATTATGCTCCCGACGAGTGTTAGGTATTCATGCTGTTTATGTTTAAAAACGGTTTTCTGAATTTTGCCGAGGGGATGTTCAAGGTTCAAGGTTTTATTATTTACAACAAAACAAAATAACTAAATATCAGGAAGTTACCCGGCAGAGAGGGACTCAACAAATGCTCGGGCAACATACAAAGAAGAGAAGAAAATTCAACCAATAACAGATTAAGAGCGCGCCTATATCATAACATCGTGAACAACAAGAAGAAAGAAAAACATGAAAAACAATAAGAGATTATAAAGCAACTTACCACGTCAGATCGAAGACTCAATAACCATCAAAATATAAAAAATATATAACCATGGGCAAAGAATCAGAGAATCAGGACTGAACAAACCAGAGGCCAAACCACCTTCTCCAACACTCCTCATTAATACAAATCAAACAATTTAGTTTTAAACCTTTTTTTTAGTAAAGGAAGAGAAAGGCGAACAATATCTTTATCTTCTAATAAATTATAAAATTTAACTAAACAATTACGCAAACTAAATCTGGATCGTTCACATCTGATCAGAGGTTGACGAGGATCCGAACCAAAACGAGTAGCATAATGGTGGTCATAAGCGGTGGGGAGCAGCTCGCAGGAATACAAAATCGAAGGCAGTCTATTTTTGAAATAACACTCCAACATTATTATCGAAAAAAAATGCAGAAATAAAGAAACGGGTAAAATATTAAGCAACTTATAAGCACTCTTTGTGGGTGACGAGTTTGGTAGCGATGATGGAGATGGCATAATCTCCTTCAGGAGGCAGATCCCCTTATTTTGAAGTCTCTGAAGAGGAGCAAGATGACTGCTGAACGTGTTCAGATATACAAGGGGACAATAAGTGAGGTACGAGTGAATAAGGGAAAAATAAATAGATCGCATAGCGTGGTAAGGGAGTAGAAACTTAAGGCGATACATCATTCCAACATTAAAATGTTCACTCTCAAAGTACAAGATCCCTCTGATATGTCAAAATATTTCAGTGCATTCAGATATCAGCTTTAGAAATAAGCTGCCTTTTCAGTTAAATTTTAACGAGCCTATTTTATACCCGGTGTAAAGTTGATTTTTGTCTGTTTGTAACCTCTCCAGCGTCAATTTTCGTATATCAGTTATTATGGCGCTTTCTAGCGTCAAAAGAAAGTACTTTAAACGATTAATTGCATCGTAATAATCAACAACTACTTTAGAAAGCACCTCTCGGTGCTGGAAGGTACCGTCCTATTTAATAGCCGGTGTTTCAAACTCACAAAGTTTAATAAAGGTGCATTGCAAAGGGGTTACTTCGTTTCTCCGTTATCCAGGGATAATCGATTTCATAATTATTCTTTCGGATTTTGGGAGAGAATCTCTTTGGCTCAGAGAATCTATAGCTACCGGAATTTTGCTCAGGAAATCTACCGGAGTTTTGCTCAGGAAATCTACCGAAATTTCGCTCCGGGAATCTACCGAAGTTTTTCTCAAGGAATCTACCGAAGTCTTTCTCAAGGAATCTATTGAAGTCTTTCTCAAGGAATTTATCGGAACTTGTCTTGGGGAATTTACTAGAGGCTAGATCGGTATGGTGTTGTGGAGATTTTGGGCGATGTATAGATGAGTTTACTATTGGTCTTCTTTGTAAGGTTATACCAGCTACTGTGTGTAGAGCTCCCTACAATGGAGTTGCTTTTAATCGTCACTCGTTGCCCTTAGGGTAGCGTGGCACAACCGACCGTGACAACTAAACACAACACAACCTTAACAATACCTTCGGAGACTTGGTTCGGATGGTTCTAGGGAATAAGAATTGATTTATTTATAAACACAACTTACGACCAAAAATACTTTATTAATTCTTTATTAGTTCCGGATCGTCAACCAAGCCTGTTTCTTCTTTCTTCTGCGAGATGCTCGGCCCCATATCAAACGTAGTCAATTCAAGATTAGTTTCCCGTCCCCCAGAATTCAGCCCAAAATACATCAGTGAGAACCAGTTGGAACTCGTGCCCAGTTGGGCGAGGTCCAACACGTCTAGTAACATATCACTTCTTCACTTAATATTCCTGAAAACCCGATAAAAATGTGTTACTTCGTTTCTCCGTTATCCCGGGATAGTCGATCTCGTAGAATGAACTCATTCTTTTGGATTTGTGATACCTCTATGTGTTTGTCCCACTACGCTTGAAATATTCACGAACTAGAAATAAAAATATCAGATTGATTGCAAGACATATCCTAGAATCATTTCCTATTTGATAGTGCAAAACGGATACGTCAGCTGAATTTTATTTGAGCTATATTTCGGCCCTTCTTGGCAAGGGTCCTCTTCAGGCTCAAGCCGCTCAAGGTGGAAAACCACAACGTATCCGTTTTGCACCGTCAACTATGATTCGCAGTCAGCTTGGGCTGAAGGAATATTTAAAATCGTTTTCCTACTTTTCTACAGGCTTAACTTCTCCGATGTCGCATCTTCATCCCGGAAAGGCAGGCCTTTGTTTAAATTCAAATTTTCCACGTCTGGATGAATTTGGTTTGCCATGCAAGCAGCCCACGCTCTGAAAGTTGTTACGAAAACTGCAAAATCCCTAAATTGTCTTCCAAATTTCGGTATTTAAATATCAGAATGAAAAATAACCTGCCTTTTTAGTAAAACTTTAACCACCCTATTTTGTGTTATTTGTAACACATAACTGAAGTGAGAACACAACAGTAGAGTTCTAGAGTTTCTGCAGAGATGGCACTACGGCGACATTTCCGGTAAAACCTGGAAAGATTCCGATATAATTCTGAATCTGCCCCCCCCCCCCCCCTATCAGGAAGGTATTGGGACGCCCCTGGTGGCCGGTGCCGGGAAATTGTGTACAACAGGTGCAGGGGGGTGGGCACAAGTGTCTTTGTTGTTGCTGCTAAGGGGGGTAGAAAGTATCTCTCAGTACTGCAAGAGGGAACACGCGAAGCTCCTTCCAGGCTCCAGTCCCGGTAAATGAGAATCGGGAAAAAAAGGCCCCCCCCCCCCCACACCTTTTTAAGATTCGGTAAGTTTTGGGCCGGAGGCCCAAAATTATACTAAAATTGTTCGGTATTTTTTCGATGGCAGAACTGTTTGATATATTTACGGGGATTCTGTAGTTACACACACAGAATCCTAAATAGGCTATCTGTACAAATTTCTTCGGTATAATGATCGGGAATTTGGTGAGAGAATTTACTGAAATCATTTGGTAATTTTTCGATGCCGGAACTAGTCGGTATATTTATGGAGATTCCTTAGTTACACAGAATCCCGAATAAGCTATTGGTTCATAATTGTTCGGTATCATGATTGGGATTCGGTAATTTATTCAGTATAATTTCCAGGATTAGGAAGTTAAGCACGAATCCTGACTTTGTTCCAGTTTCAATGAAACTATACCGAATATGAATATTGTTCGGTAGTCTTTGGATACCGAAACAATTCGGTATAATAACCGGGATACGGTAGTTGTACGGAATCTCGAACATGCTATCGGTAAACTTATTCGGTATAGTAACTGGGATTCGATAATTTATTCGTTAGGGATTCGGAAGTTACCACGAACCTTGAAACTCAGAAGAGGTCGAGTGAAGCACTGGTCGCAGACAAAAGGGATGATCTGTGATATCATCGATAGTTCTTACTTGTATTTTGGATCCGAAAAAGAATATATACGGTAATCATAAATATTTCGAACATTCCGCCTGCAGCACTTTTCGTAATATTCTCGATTTTGTGGAAGGGCGCGTCATTTGACAGGGGTTTTAAGCCAGTTTTAGGATTGAGATTTCGAAACATTAAAAGCTAGAATTAGGATGGAAATTAAATTTAGTAGGAAAAAGGAAAAAAAATTCGCCTGCTGTGATCACTTTATGTGATTTTCGGTGGTATATTGACTAAACTGCAGTTGCTGTTGCTGCCGGAACGTCGCTCCATCCGTTTTCTGGAACAAGAGGATCTGGAACTGGCGTCTCGGTATTTAATCAACATTAAATGATAGAATTGTAAGAGAAGCAGTTAAATTTAGCGTACAGAAAAAAATGGATTTTGCAAAATTTTCGCCGGCGGCGCTCGATTTAATTTTTAAAAGCTGTTACAGCAATCATGCCCGGCAACATATTCTCCATGTGGGCTTCGCCAAAACGCCGCCTAATAGTTGGCTTATCGTCTTTCATGCTGCCCTTTATTGTTACTCTTCCTACGTAACCGTTTCTGTTCCGTAATTTAAAGCTCGAGTTCTTAGTTCTAGGATTCGGTAAAATTTTTGAAAGATTCGGTAAAATTTTGGCTCTGCACCCCCCCCCCCCCCCACCCACCGCAAATGCACTTGCGACGCCCCTGGATATCAGTCCAGTTACGTTATTACTGTTGTTATGTGCTGAATATATTAGTGCAGAATAAGGCCAAGAAAAGATAATCAGTCCTTTTCCTGGGCCTTTTAAAAGCATGAGTGGCACGAGGAGGGGAATGACTTGGTTTGTGGGTAAAGTAAAAATCAAATAATTTGAGAAATGGCCGGTGGCTTTCTGTTCGCCAGAGGTAGATTCTTCTTTTCTTTCGTTTCAGCTCAAGGGAGGGGGGGGGGGGGTCGAAAAAGTATGGCAGCGGTGGGATTCGAACCCACGCCTCCGAGGAGACTGGTGCCTTAAACCAGCGCCTTAGACCGCTCGGCCACGCTACCTTGTATACGGTTTATTTTATCTATTGTGTCTCCAGGAAACCTTATCTATTTCTGTCTTAATTTTGTATTAATCCGCGTCCCAAATTGTCTTACGTCATGAGCTAGAAAGGTCGTCAGTTCAAAGCTCGCTGAAACCAGCTTTTGCTTCGGAACCTTTTGTACTGACACATGATTCCTTCGATGCATAGGTGGGTCTGCAATATGTAGTATAGTGCAATAGGAGCAAGCAATACATATTTAATTTTTATGGCACTTGCCTTCCGGCCAAGTGCCATATAGCGATCACTTTTCCGTCGGTCGGTCGGTCGGTTAGTCCGGTGTTTGCGAGTTAGGGTACTTCCAGATAAGCTAGGACGATGAAACTTGGCAGGTATATTAGCGACCCGACCAAACTAAATTGGAAATAGTCACTTGCCCGATTCGACCATCCTGAGGGGAGGGAGGGAAACCGGAATCGGGAATTTAGTGGCATGCGTAACTTTCGAACGGTTATCGGATCTTAATGAAATTTGATATTTGGAAAGATGTGCCATTTCAGGTCCGGACCGAATCCGATGAATGTGGGGGGGGGGGGGGGGGGGGGGGGCTGAGCGGGGGGGACCGGAAATCATGTGACACGCTTAGAGTGGAGGGATCGGGATGAAATTGGTGAGAGGAACAAGCACAAGCCCTAGGTACATCATTGACAGAATCATTGGGGGGAGTTGGAGGGGGCTCCGGAATTCCGGTGGTACGGAGTTAAGTTACTTTCAGGTGGGCTAGGACAGTGAAACTTGGCAAGCATACCAGGGACTCAACCAAACTAACTTGGAAATAGTCATTTCCCCGATCCGACCACCGTGGAGGGAAGGGAATCCAAAATCTAGAGGTACGTATAACTTTGGAACGGGTGATCGGATCTTAAGGAAACTTGATATTTGGAAAGACCTCGTGTCTTAGATGTCCCATGTGAAGTCCGAACCGGATCCGATTATTGTGGGCGGGATCAGAGGGCGGAGCCGTAAATCTTGTGACGCGCTTGGAGTAGAGCGATTGAGAGGAAACTGGGTGGGAAGAACAAGCACAAGCCCTAGATTCATCAGTGACAGAACTGGATCGGATTCGAGGACTGTGTGGGGAGTTAGGTAGGGGGGGGGGGGGGCCGGAATTCCGGTGATCACGAGTTAAGGTACTTCCAGATGGGCTAGGACCATGAAACTTGGCTTGAACATTAGAGACTTGACATGATTAGATCATTTTTGCCTCAAGGATTATGCTTACAACTGAATTTCTTAAGTACAAATGACACTTTTGAGTAAAATGTACATTTCATTCTCCCGACGAGCTCATCATCATTTTTTCTTCAAGAGTTTTGATTACAGACGAATTTCTAGCGCCCCTAAAGTGGGCATCATCACAGCCAAATGCATTACCAAACGATACGTTCTCGTGATTTCCAAGGACCTATTATCTCAAGGGTTTTGCTTACAAATAATCAGAACAAACCCACGAATTGAAGAATTCCTACTTTCATCCTCTGACCTAGCCTTGCAAGTGCCATATGAGCTTCCCGCTCTTGTTTATTTTTCTGTAAATGTATAATCTATGGTAGGACCCACTCGTTTAACTGCTTGAATCCTCATCTTCTATGGCTTTTTATATTACAGGTTATGGTGTGCGCCCTGCGAACTCAAGTTGAATTTGGTGATTTCAACGGTCAGGTCGACTACCTCGGAGTAATGTCGCAGTCTTTGCCCAACCGCCGTCTTTCAACCGTGCCGGTAGAAGCCGTTACGATGCATCACCAATCTTTGTTCGGAATAACGCCGCTAGAGGCGAAACAGGCGCTGCTGACGATTGTGCAAAGCTGGCCCTTGCACAGAGCCACGTTCTTCGATGTAACGGTAAGAGTTTTTCAGAGATAATGGGTTAATTTATACATCCATGGCCATTGTAGCAACATAAGGCCGTAGAGAAATACCTCCCAAGTACAGTAGGCTTTAGTGATATCCATATTTAATCATCGCCTAACACCCGCACGAAAATTTCCCGCTCGAACTCGACCCAGACAAAATGGAACAGATTACGACTCGATTTCTGGTTACTTTCTTCCGCGGATCGACCGGAATTTCGGCCTCAGGAAAGGCTAAGTTTCCGGTCGTTCCGAGGGTAAAACTAAAATGAAATCGGGTGAATCTTGGCTAACCTGAAACATGAAGATTTCTACGACAGAGACGGAAAAGGCAGCTTATTTTTACATCTGATATTGGACTGATATATTTTGACTCGTCCAAGGGATTCTGTATTTTTGGGATCCCAAAACGTAAGTGGAGGGATACCTATGACATCGCAAAAGTTGTCCGTCTGTCCGTCCGTCTGTAAGCACGATAACTCTCGAAGGGAATGAGATATTTTGATGAAACTCAATGTGAGGGTTCGTTTGGTCGTCGGACCAGTCAAGTTCGTAGATGGACTTTGTAGCTCTACATTTAGGGGCGGGGAGGGGATTCAAATTAAGGGACAAACAAAATATTTTGAAACAGCTATTGTGATAGTCGATTATGGGGTAAGAAGACATGCTGAACACGATGGTGAAAACCATTTTGTCATCGGACAAGTAGTTCGCCCGGAATCCGGCCAAAACCGGAAAGTTTGTTGAAAGTAAAAGTTTTATTTGAAGTTGATTAGATGTTCGATTTAGGGTTAGGAAGAAATGCTGAAGACAATGGTGAATATTATTTTCTCGACGGACAAGTATTTCGCCCGGAATCCGGCCCAAACCGGAAAGTTTGTTGAAAGTAAAAGTTTTATTTGAAATTGATTAGATGTTCGATTTAGGGGTAGGAAGACATGCTGAAGACGATGGTGAAAACTATTTTCTCGACGGACAAGTATTTCGACCGGAATCCGGCCCAAACCGGAAAGTTTGTCAAAATTAAAAGTTTTATTTGGAGTTGATTAGATGTTCGATTTAGGGCAAGAAGACATGCTGAACACTTATGTGAAAACAAGTTTCTACCCGGACATGTAGTTCGTCCGGAATCCGGCCAAAACCGGAAAACTGTTGGAAGTCAAAGTTTTATTTCTAGTTGATTAGATTAGCGATTTAGGGGTAAGAAGAGATGCTGAGTCCCTGTATGACACTCGTATTTTACCCGGACATATAGTTCGACCGGAATCCGGCTGGAATCGGAAAATTTGTTATAAGCTAAATTTCTATTTGAAGTTGATTAGATGTTCATTACTGGGGAAAGAAGATACCCTGATTTCGTCTTTGAGCTTTCTTTTTTCGCCGGACAAGTAGTTCTGGAGTTCGGCCAGAACCGGGAAATTGGCAGAAGTGGCAGGAAGCTTTCGTCAAAACAGATATGACTTATAGGGGTAAACACACATGCTGAATCCAGATCTGAACTTGGTTTTCTCAGGTGATTAGCTATTTGGCCTTAATCTGTTTCTGAATTTTAATTGTAAAAATGTTCAAGGAGTCTGGCGAAGACTAGATCTGGCTAAGACAAGACCCAGTTGTCTGGATCAGATATTGAATTTTTGGGATCCCATCGAAACCTTTGGTCTTGTTTCACGGGGGACTCTAGTAATAACATTCGTAGTGTGTGCTGCTTGAACGACTAGTTTAAGTCCTGGAGAATTCAAGTTTCATCAAAGATCTGCATTTCCAGTGCGACATGTGTGAAACTCGGAAAGTTACATCTGTACAAAATACGAAAATGATGTTCAGATCTGTCTTGCAGCGAAACGGACATTTTTATTTTACTTTTTGCAATGGCTTACATTTGTAGTTGGTAAATATTTCAAGCCTAGATGGACAAGCACATAGAGGTACCACAAATCCGAAAAAATAAGTTCATTTGATGAAATCGACTATCTGTGGATAACGGACAACAGAAGTAACGCATTTTTATCGTTTTTTCAGGCCTGTTTAAGTGAATACGTGATGTATGTGTAACTAGACTGTCGGATCTAAGCCCTATTCGGTTAAACTTTAAAGGACCCCTCTTGCTTATTCTGCCTTTTATAGTATACCTATAGCTCCCTTGTGTAATTATAAGCTTCTCCTTGTTTCCTTCTTTGCCTACGAATTTTAGCACTTTCCGGCCATGCCCAGTTTTGCCCGTCACACAAAGCAAAGTTTACCGGGGTCTTTCATGTCCGCTGACAACTTTTTCAAACACAAGGATATGAGAATCTTCTGCTTTTTGCTTTTTCACTTAGTTTTCCAACTTTTTAACCACGGCACGTTCAGTTTTCAAAGGTTTTGCTCCCACCCGCCGCGTCGGAGAGCAGGAAGGCTGGTTAGTATCGACAAGCGCTAACAGGGAAATCGCTCATTTCAGGTGGAAAGCAATCGTATTTTCTAAAATCACAGGCAAAAGATCATTTCTAGTAAGAGTTGTGCTCTAATTAAACTTACAACTTACGGGTTCATCGTTTTGCGGTCCAACGTTTACTTTCTAATCTTTATCTTCTGATTACAGCAATCCTTTACGTCAAACTGGCCCAAATCCCTGTGGCTTGCAGTGGACCAGCGTGGACTCCACTTTTTGGAGTATAGGACGAGGAACGTTCTTTGCCACCATGATTATAAGAACGTTCTGTCGTTCAGCCCTACCCTATCGTGTTTGATGGTTGTGACAGGTACAGAGCAGAAGCCGGCGAAAATTGTTCTCAACACCAACCAGGTAACTATAGTAGGACTTTTCACAAAACTTGCAGTATATCGATGGTGGTGATGGTGAAATAATTTACGCACTATACACAAGAAAAGAGAAATAGCGCAGTACAGAGAAAGAAAGTGAAACATTACAGTGAACTTTCAAAAACGGAGTAAATGTACAAAGTAAAAGGAATAAACACCGTAAAAAAGGACTAATCCGATCTTCTAAGATGGAGTGCGGAAAAATGTGTTCAGTTCGAAGGAAAAATATCAAATTCGCTAAAGTTTCGAGTAACTGTAGACATTTTTAACTCGTAATACTGTATGTTGTCCCTGTCAAATATCATTGTAGAAGAAAACATGCAGGAAAGCAGAGTTACGGATGGTCCCTATATATATCTATCGCCGGCTGTTTTGAAGAATGACCGGTCCGGACACTTATTATGCTTTCACCCTCATTATTGTCAAGAACACCACTTGCGAGCTCAAAAGGGCAATGGGCGGATCACAGTATTTCTTTCCTATTTGTTTTTCTTCAACCGGCAAACGCCTTGCTTTTTTATAACTTCCGATACCCGCCATTGGTAAGAGTGATAACAATCCTAGGAGACTAAATTTACAACCATGCTATAATTAGACTTTTCGTTACAATACGTCTACTATCTACAGTATCAGTACGCAGTTTTTGAATTAAAAAAAATATTGAGATTAACCAGTCTATGCCTATAACTGATTATGCAGTAATAACGAATCATTTAAGTCTTAACTTCTTAAAGTACACCTCGCATACTGTACTGTTTACGTTCGAATATTCGAAACTATCTGAATACAGTAAAGCTAAGCTCTGCTTTTAAAAGATTATCCACGGCCTTGTCTGTTTTAAGCCTTTTCTCAGGCCCATCGACTTCTAGCAAGATCTCGGCAAAATTCAGAAAACCGGTTTTACGCATCATACACGCATGATACGCGAACACTCGTCCGGAGAGTAATGCGCATGGAAACTAGTGAATTGCGGCAAGTGTACAAATTAATGAGGTGTCGTCAGCGGGTTCAGAATGTAATATATGAAATTTGGATCTCCGGGTTTATGAATGGTGTTACGGAAGTACGTTACATTGTCACTATAGGTACGACATGCTCTTTAAAAGAAAGATGTGGTAAAACTCCGTGCCTGTCGGGAACCCCTTCGAAATTTATAAAATGAGTCAATGTTTTGAAACTGACAGTCCCTGCTATAGAAAGAGGGGCGAATGAACAAAATAGAATGCACTGGTTTAACCCTTTTTTTATTTCAGGCGTTCCAAATTGCCAATCTGGTGCGGGAGTACTGCGAAATTTTGCAACCCAACGGTGTTGTTTTGCTCAGCGGGCAGCCAGGGTTCGATTCCGACTCAGCTAGCATCCGCGGATCAATTGCTGGATCTCTTAGTTAACCTGCGAGCTTGTAGGACAGTTTCAGTATGTACAGTATCATATATATGTAGTCTCAAAGGCCCAGGGTGTGTTGTTTAAAGTTAGTCACATGGGCGTTTCAGTACAGTAGATTTATGCCTCTTTGACGTTTAGTTAACTTTGAACAGTGCCATTTTCAATCCACTTGCTGTGACACATGTCCACTATCAATTAGACATAACGGCTCCTGAGAACACCTGGATGGGAATGGGAAGCATACCTATACTCTCGCATGATTTCTCGGCATCCTATCCTCCTCTTGTAAGTTTTCTCGGGTCGTAACTACGCATGACGTCACCGCTTCTTGGTGTTAAGGCGGGAATGCATTTTTCTGCTTTGGGCAAAATGTCGCGCACCGCGGTAACCAAGCCAATCGCGCCATAGGGATTGTAGTTACCACGCTTACTACGCTCCCGAGCATGGTAAGCAAATAGTTACTATTTCGAGAAGGTTAGAATGGTCAACGTAGTAACTTTCTCAACGTAGTAACTTTCAACGACGTTGGAACGAAGTAACTAATAGTTACTATTGTAAGAAGTCTGGAAGACGCTCTTGGTCTCCGCAAGGTGGATCAAAAAAATCCACGAAGGAAGCATTCTATCTGACCAGAGAATATGCACTTCCACGCCATACAAAGTAGTGGAAAAAAGTGAAAAAAGGGAGAAGAAGATCACTTTGAGCGTGTTCCATCCTACTTACCGTTGTTACTACGCATGGTGTCACAGATTCTGTCTTCTTGGTGGCAAGGCATGAGTACAGTACAGTGACAAAATATCCCTCCACTGGCTAATCGGGCCAGTCGCTTGACAGAGATGGTAGTTACTGCGCTCTCTAACTTGGTAAGCAAATAGTTACTATTTAGAGAAGGTTGGAACGGTTAGACCCTTGCCAGTAACAAAGCTGTGAACAACTTATTTTGGGCGCTTGACAGTATGAACTGCCTTCTGTTACACTTGCGCGCGTCTGGGTAATGCTTCTCATGCTTCAGTTGTTTTCAGTTACCTTTGATGTAGTATGTACATATAGGACACAGAAATATATCCCCCCAGCCATCACATGACCCATTTACACGGGTTACTGTATTAGGGTTCCATGATCTTTTAACCGTACTATTGTTAGTTTTACATATACTTATTTGTACTCCTCAAAATCGAGGGGGGGGGGGAGAATAAGTATTCGCTTAGCCCAAACTGAAAGACAAAAATATTTGACAAAATATTAACATACTTAAAAAGACATAAATATTTGACAGTGCTAATTCGGCTGTAATTTACTCCACTAGCGTTTTGGCTCTTCTTTGTAAAGGTCTTCTTCAGGCTGTAAGTTGAAGTTCGAACCTGTAATGGGCAGGCCAAAGTATCGCTGGGATGAATCTCAGCTGACTGATCCAACCCGACCAAGCCTGATGAAAATTTTTGAAGAGCTAGTTAACTGGAGTTATAAGTTTGAATAGCATACAGTAGTAGCTTTTACCACTGTATGCTACTATTACCAAGACTGGATGCTACTGTAGCAAGACAGGATGCTACTGGATAATATTGCTTAAGTTTGGCCCAGTCTGAGGCACATTAAATGGTAGTATTCTGTACTATTACATATCAATACATGCAAGTGTTCGTACATCTGTTATACGTCCACGCAGGCTACAAATTTTTCATCGGGAACAGTGTCAAATTTTCAGTAATCATGGGTAGCGTTCCAGTGACTTATTACAAGTTATGATGGTAAGAGGAGGGGCGACGCAACCTTTGACGCTGAGCTACGCAACCTCTGCGTCGCACTTGCGGGGACGCAACGCAAGAATAGAACCAATTTATTCTTGCGTTGCGTAGACGCGTATACAGCAGAATTTTCAGTTAAAAACTAAGTTTCTGAAGAAAAACTGGAGAAAAACCTGCTAATGATAAAGAAAAACTTACGAATGATGAAAGACAATAAGTTCAGCAGAATTTATCCCCCATTCAGCGTGAAAGCTTCTCGCATAGGTGTGAAAGATACGCAACGTGTGAGCCGCGCAAGATAAACGGGTTCGCAACGCATCGTAACAATGCGTCAGTGTGAAAGCGGTTGAACGCTCTCTGGAACGAAAGACGCGGACGTACGTCATCACTCTTACGGGAGTACCTGCGAACCGATAGTTATTATCGCTTATGATTCTTGCGACCATTATAAGCAAATTGTAACGATCATAGTCGTGGAACGAATATAATAGGAGGGAGGAGCTAATTTACTTATTACGGCCGTCTCTGGAACGAAAATAATAACAAGAGTAGTAACGATCGTAACTAATAACAAGTCGCTGGAACGCTACCATGGACAATGAGCGACATTGTAAATACGAAGCTTGTCATCAGTATGCTTATCCTAGGTTTAGCTTTTAAATTTTCTGTGATTTTGTTTCTGTTTTGGGATCTGACGTCTGTACCCAGTATTGGATTTTGTACAGTTCGGTATAGAAAAGGCTTGCAGGTGCCCTACTTTGTTGGTGGATAGTTGTTGACATGAAAATGTACCCTACCTGTCGTTTGCCCGAATCTTAAATCATTCGTTATAAGTTATTTTTATTTATTTTTTTTTGCCAAATGGAGGAAAAGTTTAGAGCTTTAGGGACCGGTTGTTTCTAGGTTTAACCGCGAATCGTGACTCAAGTTATTTCTTCTTGTTTTTTACCATGCTTTCTGGGGGTTTTTTTTTTTCGACCACAGTCTACTCTAAAAAGTCAGATTATGTGCGTGTTGATACTTGTAGGATAGGAAGATTTTATGTAGGCTTATGTTAAAGATGTCGAAATCGCTGCCTTAAGATGGTTGCAAGCTCTGGGACGACGCTGAAGTTGTTCTGACCAAGTCCGGTGCAACAATCAGAAGAGTAAAAGATTTCTGCACGGTCCGGACTCCTACATCCGATTTCCTTAAAGGACCCGTTGTGCCTATTAATGCCAATAAAAGCTACTCCCGTAATCGCTCCATCAGTTTTACCACCCGAATTTCATACGGTACATTCTAACCCCAAAAGGAAATTGATTCTCGCAATCGCCCAGTTCCGCTGTTTTGTTTGCGGATCAAACTCCCGACGATTCTTTCCGAAAACCTTGACTGCCAGGAATAACGGTTATGCAAATTTGCCCCTGTTTTTGCTAGATATCAGTGGTGAGGGACAAAGGTTTAAAAACAGTAACTGTGGGCTTTTCACGCAGTTTACGCTCGGATTTTAAAGCCGTGTTTCCACTACAATAACTGATCGATTAGAGAAACAGAAAATCGACTATCTCAGATTATAAAAAGGCAATCAGAGTGTCTTGAGTCGAGAATGTCACTCCGTTGCAAGAAGCCCGAATCAATGATCGAAGAACGAATCTGGATTGTCAGAGAAAAAAAAAATTCACAGTCTTGACTACTCGAAAGAACACATTTCAGAGAATCTTGATTGTATGTCATCAATTCACGGAAAAATGCCTTAAAAAAACAGGTTGGAATCCTGGGTCCAGTTCGGGATCCTGGATCGAGGATCTGGTTCGAAAAAGGGCCGGGCTGTGTGGACACTTTTGGGACTGTCCGGAGCTTGTAATCATCCAGTAGATGTGTTTGTGTGTAATCGGGACACAAGTATGCGCAATTTCAATGAATAACACTTTTGGTGTTATCTGCAAATATTAGAGTTAAAATCCGGTATTGCTTTCCAAACGCTGGTTTTCGTTTAAAGTAACATTGCAGACCATTATGTTTTACGAAACATGGCACTTAAATTACTACTCTTACTAGAAATGATATTTTCACTATAAAGTGGCTCAGAAATGTAATTTTTTGAAAATACCATCGCTTATTCAAACAATATTTACAACGGATACGTCAGCTAGGTTCTTCATCAGCGATACTTCGGCCCTTTTTCGCAAGGGTCCTTGTCAGGCTGTCAATCTTCTATCACTCGCCACGTGGAACTAGCGATTTTCTTGGTAAAGCTTGTCGGTTCAGCGTTCCCGCTCTTGGATGCGGCGACTGTACGTAGCAATTTAAAAAAAACGATTGCGCCGTGGTTAAGAAGTGGAAAAATCAGGCAAAAGAAAAAAAAGGTCAAAACAGAAGATAGATGTAGTGGCCCTACCATGTCATTAACTGAGAAATTTTGTAGCTTCTCATGTCCTTATGTGTGAAAGATTTCTCGGCGGACCTTGAAGTTTTCGGCGAAGTTTGCGTCCCGTGACTAGCAAAATTTGGCTCGGTCGAAAATGCACTAAAAGTCGTACGTAAATGGAAACCTTGGCGGAAGATCGGGACCCCAAGAGGAGGCTGGGGATAATACAAAAGGCAGAAAAGTAAGTGGGGTCCTTTAAAGGCTTATAACATAATGTTTCAGTAACATCAACAGATTATGCGTTGTCTGTTGAAATTGCGCATCCTTGCCATAGATGTTGAGAAACTTCCCGAGTGTGAGAGGGGCGTTAAATTTACACGAATGTATAGAGCAAATGGGGGGAACAGGTGAAATTAAATTTAGATTCGTTTATCAGTAGCTTTAATATCTATGAAGGAGCTTTCCTTACGGCAAGGCACTCAGTTATCTCTTCCATTATGTATAGGAAATAATGAAATCTCTTGGATAAATATTCCGACTGCAAATCATACTTGACCCTGCAAAATGGATATATCAGCTATATTTTACTAGAGCTATGTTCGGCCCTTCTTGGCAAGGGTCCTCTTCAGGCTCAATCTGGAAAGTGAGTCTGAAGGGGGACCTTGCCAAGGAGGGTCGAAAAATAGCTCTAAGAGGATGTAGCTGAAGTATGGCGCTATAATTATCTGTTCACGGCTAATTGTCATCGCCAATTAGAAGTTAGATCTTTGTAGTTCTATCATGCTTTGAGATTGGGAAAAAACAGCATTCGTGACAGTATGTATTATAAATATGTTAATAATATATTAGCTTTTATATTTTGGTTATGGCCCCACCCCTCCGCTTCCCTACCGAATAGGAACCAATTTAATTGTGAAAGTTATGTATTTAGCTTCTTTCTACGTTATGCATTTGCCTAGTCAGGTATTAGTCGCTTTTTTGTTTTACTAATTTTATTGGTTTTTCAGCAACTTTATGCATTTTAACTATTTTATGGAGTTACTGTTGTACGTCTCTTCCGTTGTTTTTTTTTTTGCATCTTTACATTCCCAACAGATGCGCCATGCAATGTCTGAAGACACACTCTAGTGTCCATGCATAGATTTGAAAACCCAGCCAAAAATGTCTTGTAATTTGATGAAAGTGAGGTAAACAGGCAAGATTTCCCAAGTCTGTGTGTCCAGAGCTTTAGTTTTGTACACTAATGGTCAGGGCCGTATCTAAGGGGAAATGAATTCGGGGCCTCGAAACATGCAAAAATAATAATTTGTATAGGCTTTTTTCTCTGATCTATGTCTTTTTTGTACTTTTTTGTCCGATCCGCAGGCAAACCCTCCCCCCGTCGAAATAAACTCCTGGATACGGGCCTGCTAATGGTCGCTTTGTGCCGGGCGCCACTATAGTCACACCTGGTAATAGCGTCGGTGGTAAGACCGCTTACGGTCGAAACTGGGAAGAAAAGATGCTGAAAACGTAAGATAGTCGGGATGAAAAAATCCATCTCCGCCATTTTGAAATGTAACTTTGGACCAATCACAGACGACAGTCACTGACTTTAGCTAGTTTTGTTTACCTATGAGTGATGATGGTATATATCTTGGATTTCTTCATTCCAGGTGTTACCAGGATGAAACGTTAAAGTGGGTAATAACTAAATAAACGAACGAAATTACGTACAGTTGTGACTGAATGTGGCCCGGGCATTAGACTGAAATAGCTCTTATGTTACTGCCAGTGTCTTTAACTGCCGTTACGTTGGTCTAACAAGCTTACGTAGTTGCGGTAACGTAAATGTTGTGCGGAAGTCCATAGTTGAAATTTGTTCATCGAAACGTAAGAAGAGGGAGGAGAAATTAAACCGCATCGATTTTATTGATTAGAATACTTACAAGTTGGTTCATGAGAGGCCTCAGATTTGTGAGGAAAAAACTTAAGTTCGATGAAAGTGACGAAAAAAGAAATCCCGCCATTTTACGGCTATGTCAAGTCTAAAGATGACAGAGTCGACATAACTCAAGGAAATGCGTAACCGTAATGTAAGTTTCTTGCGTAGGCTATCAGTCAGAAGGAACCTTGATCCCTCAAAATTTAGAGTGGTTTAGCACGTTCTTCACGGCCAAATGGCAGAAACATCGCGCACTTGGTTTGGAGGGACAGCTTTTGCTCGAGGGGTTGCTCACTCCCAAAATGGTTGTAGAGTGGTGCCTAGCCGCTGCCGGTGCCCAGGGAGGGTGTACAGTGGTGCCCAGCGAGTCAGCAACCCCTTGCTGTTGCTTTTGTTTGTGATTTCAGTCCGAAGTTTCTTTTTGTGTCCGCCGGAAATTCGATATCGGAAATGTTTTCAAAAAATATTCTCTTGAAAAGAAGACCTTAAACAACAAGAATAAAACGTATGCGAAACTACAACACTTAGTAGATCTTCCTGGGCATTCTTGTTTTTGTGTTTTTTATTAAACTGGCGACTTGTCAGATTATGGCTTTACCGTATGACACTGCCTAAACAAATTTAAAGCAGTTACCATTCAGGCTTTCCAGATCCCCCCACACCCCGAGCAAGGGGCATAGGTATTTTGTTTACTTCTTTAGGCTTGTCTCCCTAGTTGTACATAAGATGGGTTCTGCAGGGTTGCGCCGCATGGTGTACAATGGTTCAGTCGGATCGAGCGCTCCTTGAATTTGATTCACTTTTTTAGTTAGAAAATAAGAATGCTTTCAATCTTGGGAAACTAGTTTAAGTCTTATTGCTTTCGATTCTCTTGTGTCGAGATTATTACGTATGTGCTTATTTATAAATTGTCAGATTATAAATAAAAGTTGAAATGGATCAGTAGGCTTCTTGGTTTGTTTAAAGTCGAAACGAAGCTACGGAAGTTCTGATCAGGTTTCCCGGGCGCACGTTTCCCTTTCTTCATCAAGTTGAAAAACTCTCAACTTTTCCGTATGGAACTGATGATGGTGCCGAAATCCTGGTAGGAATTCCAGTTCACGAGGACCCGAGCCTGATCGTCTGACATAAGGAAGTAGCGGCACGACTTAAAACAAGAGCTACGAGCTCATATGGCACTTGCTACGAGTAGGAGGTGTGAGAAAGGAGAAATTAAATCTGAGCATTTCCGGAAATTCCGGTACCCCTCGGTGCTCGGACCCGATCCGGGCCCCAAAATATCTCATTTAAGACATACGATCTCTAACTCTAACCCCTATGCGAGCCACAACATTTCCGGGACTCTCCCACTGTAGCCGAATACGAATCGGGCACATAAACTTCAGATCTCTAACATTTCTTCTTCCCGTGGATCAAGTTTAACTGAATCGGAGCATATCTGCAAATTTCCAGTTCCCGCTTCATCCTCCTCTTACCTTGGTCGGATCCAGTTCGGACGAGAAATGACAATTCTATACCTCATCAGCTTGGTACTGTCCAACTTGCATCCCATTCGCTCCATCCGTTTGGTTTGTATGCTTGTCACAAAGTCCCCCCAACTACCCAACTATGGCCGCATGGGGTTTGGACACACGCCTTGCATATCTAGGTCATCAGAATTCCGGGAAATTCCATCTAACTGCCCCCAAAGAGTCCCGATATAATCTGGTTCTGTCAATAACGTATCTAATGCCTATGCTTGTTCTTCCCACCAAATTCCATCCCGATTTCTCGACGCTAAGCCTCTCACAAACATTCCGGTGCCCCCCCCCCCCCCCCAAATATCGGATCCGGTCTGGACTTGACCTGGAACATCTGAGACAATAGCTATTTCCACTTACCAAGTTTCATTCAAAATCCGATCGCCAAATTACAAATGCCACTAGATTCCAGATACGATATACTTACGATACGATACTACTCCTCCCACGATATTCGGATCGTACAAACGACTATTCTCAAATCGGTCAATTCTGATATTCCTAGCACATCATCCTAGCATTCCTCATATTCCTAGCACATTGGGAAGTACCGAACTCGCTGAATTACCAGAATCCCCCCAACTCCTCCCGCAGTGCCCGAATGCGGTCCCGTCGGAGCTCGAATCGGAGCATATCTGCAAATTTCCCGTTCCCGGTTCATCCTCCTCCTACCTTGGTCGGATCCGGTTCGGACGACAAATGACAAATCTAGACCACATAAGCTTAGTACTGGCCAACTTGCATCCCATTCGGTCCATCCGTTTGGTTTTTGGGATCCCAAAACGTTAGTGTTGGGATACCTATGACATCGCAAAAGTCGTCCGTCCGTCTGTGAGCACGATAACTCTTGAAGGGAATGAGATATTTTGATGAAGCTTGGTGTGACGATTCTTTGGGTCATGGGTCAAGAGTAAGGTCGAATTCGTAGATGGGCCCTGTAGCTCTACATGTAGGGGTAGGGGACGGGGTCAAGTTAAGGGACCAACAAAATATTTTTAAACAGCTAATGTGATAGTTGATTACGGGGTAAGAAGGCATGCTGAGCACGATAGAGAAAACCATTTTCTCTCCGGACAAGTAGTTCGTCCGGAATCGGTAAAAAACGGAAAGTTGGTTAAAAGTAAAAGCTTTATTTGAAGTTGATTAAATGATCGATTTCTGGGTAAAAAAATATGCTGAACACGATGGTGAAAACCATTTTCTCGCCGAACAACTAGTTCGCCTGGTCGGATGACGCCTTCCAAGTGTCATTGTCCTAGCTTATGTGGAAGTGCCCGAACTAGCAAAACCCGGACCGAGCGACAGACCGAGGGACTAATAGAAATTACGATCGCTATGTGGCACTTGGCCGAAGGCAAGTGTTATATCTGAAGATGGACCTTACGCCATAGTCTTAGGGTAGCGAAGGTGGTAGTAGCCTATAACTTGAGGTAGCGTAACCGTAGCGTGTAAGGCGGTAGTAGACTAGGCTTTACGTTAACATACAAATAGTTTTATTTCAGACTTACTCTGTATAATGTAAATCCCAATCCGGGTAAATACAATCACTGTTGATAATAACGACAGTCGAAATACTGAATGACTGGTAAGTAACGTCGACAAATAATGAATGACGGAAGACGAATGACCCAGCGCTAAGACTGGAAAGAGCTTATATAGTCCATTTAGCACAAGTGAAGATTGCATGTCCAGGCTTAAATATAGGCGTGATTCATGCTATATTTAGTGCTCGAATGTTGTAACTTATGTCTCTTGAATTTAGCTCTGGATCAATCACTTGTGCTATTAATAGCTAGGAACGTAGTTCAGCGCTTGAAGTTAGCATGAATCAAGGTTTAACTCAAGGTATGATGTATGCTGTAACTTACGTCTCTTCCATTAAAACTAGAAATACTGAAGGATTATTTCCTTCGCTATGTACATAGAGATAGTTCGACGCTTGACATAGAGACCGACACAACACAAGTGTTATAAAAAGTGACATACACTCAAATAGCAGCGACACTAGCGATAGAGAACTTCCCTACTGAAAGTCATTTAGTAATGCACCAGTAGCCTACTTGCTCCGATGACTTCTTGTTCTGAAAACAGCAAGAAAAAAGATACAAGCTCCCCTGTTTCCTTGATGTGGCGCAGATAGCGTCTTAGTTTTACTAGACAGTTCTAAACTCAAGTTTGTCTTGCTTTAAATGCCACAAACGTAGTGGGCGGCGCTACTAGTATGGCCTGTTTTCGAAGCATGTGTCGTTTGTGAAATCAGTGAGGTGTTAGCAAATGCAAATAAAGTGTTTTCGGTGTGACGTGACCGGAAAACTTCGGTCACTGTCATACGCAGACGTATGGCAACAGCATAGAGTTTTTTCTGGACAGCTGTTTTTTCACCAACAACCAGGTGTACGAGCTACATTGTTAAATATGCCCTCAGACACTTAAAGTTTAACCGAAAAAGGCCGAAATAGTACATCCTATCGTAGGTACCCGTCACTTATTTACTTAAAGACGCTTGAAGACCCGATGAAAATGCGTTACTTCGTTACTCCGCTCTTCACGAATAATCAGTTTTCAAACATAACAGTAGAATTTTCCTGTCGGCTTTGTGTCTACATCTATCTCGACATCTATACGCTTGTACCTGTGTTGCATGCTTGACGAAAATGCTTTACGAAAAATAAGTATTCACAGAGTCAACTACCTTCCGCAAGCTGATCACTGATGGCCACTGAAAAGCCGCGTTTGTATTGAGATTCAAATTTTCTGTGTCATAGTACAATTTGCATTGTGAGGACGGCTGTAGACATTCTGAGCGTCATACTGGAGCAGATGGTGAAAAATAAAAAAAAAATCCCTTAGCCCAATCCACAAAAATAAGTGGTTTTTCAGTTAAACTTTAAAGCACACCTTGCACTATTTACTATTTACGTTCCAGTAATCAAAACTATTTGAATACTGTAAAACTAGGCTATTCTTGTAACAAATTAGACTTGGCAAAAAACATTCAACAAAATTCGGATAACCGGTCTTAAATATCAATAGCATCATGAGCAAACACTCGCTGGAGGCATAATGCGCATTCAAAAATATTGAATACTTCAAGCAAATGAGATAGTCGATTTAGGTGTGAGAAGACACGCTGAATCCGAATATGTAAGTTATTTTCATACCGGACAAGTAGTTCCCCGGAATCCGGCCAAAACCGGAAAACTTCTAAAAAGTAAAGTTTAATCTGAAGTTGATTAGAGGTTCGACTTAAAGGTAAAGATGTATGCTGAATCCAAATATGAAAATTATTTTCTGATCGGACAAGTAGTTCGCCCGGTATCCGTCCAAAACCGGAAAATTTGTAAAATATAAAAGTTGTATTTGGATTTGATTAGATATTCGATTTAGGGGTGAGAAGACATGCTGCATCTTTGAGCGTCTTCCATCCTACTTACCGTAGTTACTACGCATGACGTCACGAATCCTGACATTTTGCCGTCAAGGCTGAAAACGATTTTCCTATTTTCTAGCAGAATGTCATGCCACGGCCGAATCCGACCAATCACGTTACAGAGACTCGGAGTTACTACGCTGCCGAGCGTGGTAAGCAAATAGTTACTATTAGTTACTATTTCGAGAAGGTTGGGACGGTCAGTGTAGTAGCTTTTGGTGAGGTTGGAACGGAAATAGTAACTAATAGTTACTATTTGTAGAAGGGGGGAACATGCTCTTTATATGACAATAATTTTCTCCCTGGACCTACAGTTCGCTCAAAATCTGGATTACCGGAAATTTTTTTAAAAGTAATTTTTTATGAAGTTGAATAGATGTTCCGGGTAGGGGTTAGAAAACACGCTGAATTCTTTTGTGAGCTGTAGCTTTTGCCAAACAAGTACTTCGCTGGGAATCCGGCCGAAACCGGAGAAGTGAGGCAGGCAGTTTTGATCAGTTTCGACAAAGTAGATAAGACGTAGGATATAGTGGTCGACACACATAGTTGAATCCATATCTGAACTTGATCTTCTCAGATGATTACCATTGGCCTTACTCCGTTAAAGTTTGGATCACAAATTACATTTTTGGATTCGCATCGAAACATTTGGTCTTGTTTCTTACAAAAAAGTCAGTTTTTTGGGAACTCAGTCAATTCTTAGAGAAAACTGTCGTTTTTTTAGAAAACACTGTTTTTTTGTAATAACAGTCGGTAAAAATTACCAGCCAGTCCTTAATACCCCCACTTTTGGCTAACAACGCCTCTTCCGGGGTTGGGGCACTGGGCCGGGAAGCTCCTGAGGCAGAAGTTCGCCATTAACTAGCATCCAGTTGCAAATTTTCATCGAATGCGCGGAACGTGAGTGAAATAATTAATTTACGACACGGCGACAAAACTCGGCAATCGCCCGGATTGAGAACAAAAGTCACAAATGCAACGCAGGCTCGTGAGTATCGGTCGCTTGGAGCCAAGAGCGCGGAGATTCTCTCAGCGGAGGAATAGCAGGCAATCAACCGACAGAAGGAGTCCACGAGGTAGGAAGTGAACTCGTTTCCTCGGCTAGGCGGATCACCTTTTGACGGTTTTCTTCTAATTCTTCTCTCTTCCCTTATTCTTGTTTACAGACTAGTCCCACCACAACCTCATGGAAGCAGTCCAAGAAGTGTGAACTCGTTTCCTCAGCTAGGCTGATCACCTCTTGATTGTTTTCTTTCAATTCTTCTCTTTCCTTATTTCTGATTACAGACTAGGTCCTTTTTTTTTTACAGAGTAAGGTCCTTCCTCATCATGGTTCTAAATGCCGACGATCTTTGCCCCACGATCCCGTGCCGTAAATACTCTCCAAAACAAGTCCAAAACACGCCAGTGATCCTCAGGAAGAAGGGATAAGCGTCTCCTTAACGACTAAAAATCAGGACTCAAATCCTGCGTCAAACAAATCACGGTGATCTTTTGTGACACCATTTCTACCTTTCGTCCGCTATGTACCCGGAGAGGCCGGAGATTTTGCATCGGCAAGGAGAGAATTCAGTGCTTCCACTTCTACTGTATTTCAAAGTACAATACTTTATTTTGGACCATTCTACTTTATGATTCTCTAATCTACTTTACTACTTTATTTCTACTCTTTTTTTCTTTTGGTTGGCTTACCAAGCAGAAAATATGTTTATATCCGAAAATCTTGTCTGTGACACCCTGCTGTTTCAGATTCTTTTAAACCATGAAAGAGGCTGGTATTCGATTTTTTTGGCCTGCGGCACACGCTTTTTACAGAATTTGGTTCTGTAACAAATACATGTATGTAAAAAGAAAACAGACTGATTTTTCCCTCTTCTACAATCAGTGCACAGTTTTGTTTTCTACCAAATTCTCTGTATTTTAGCAGAAAACAGGATAATGCCCTCGACGCACATCTCTAAAACAATGGTTTGGTGCCAAAATATCTGTAGGTTATCTCGAAGTTTTTGCCTGTTGTGCGCAATTTGCACAGAAGTCTCAGTATTTTAGCAGAAAACAGGAATTTTGTTCCGAATTTTTACCTGTGGTGCACAGTTTCAACACTGTCTGGCTTGAAAAGAATATCAAAATGATTTAAAAATTTTGCCTGTCCCACAGTTTCAACAAAATATGGTTTTATATTATAATCTCTTTGCTGTGCTATTTATGTATCTTCGATTGTCTTGTTAATAAAACTATTCTACTACTATTTTAAATGACAAAAAGTAGTTTTATTTTAACTTTTTTAAGCTATTTCTGACGTGAAAGGTTGAAAATAAATGGGCTCATTATGCATTGACGTGTGAAATAACGAGCCTGGTGATTGCATTATATCTGCATTAAGCACGCCTTTTGTTAATTTTTTTTACTATCGATTCAGAACAATCTACTTTTATCTACTTTATTTTGGAAGGCTGCTACTTTATTTTAAAGGGGTCGAGTGGAAGCACTGGGAGAGATAGTCATCAAGAGTATAAATTGATGGTTGGGACCTACCGCGTATGGATACAGGTAGCAGAGACAATCCTTTTTGTTCTTCTTTGTTTAGCGCGTTTTGCTCGATGTCGAAAGCTCTAGTATTACAGTAAGTACTACAAATACTCTTGACGAATAAATCTCTATGAGAGGCGAAGAATCATCGTGTGCCTAGCGAAGAGCCAGATACGTCACCACATCAAACATTGTTGATTGGATTACATAGGATTTGAGGATTTGTTTGGGTGACATTTCTAGTTCTTTCCTAGGATCACTGTCCTGTTTCGGACAGTCGTAGAAAGAACTGATTTTGCCCTATTTCTTTTCTCACACTGCACTATATACTTTTTGGCTCGGTATGTCGTGTTCATCACCACCACCATAAAACCGTTACATACCTGCGATTTCACGCAAGTTTCAGACTTCGGCAGTACAACACTCTTCTCCAGGACAGGCCATCAGGAATTCCAGGCTGGACCTTCTTCACTTTCAACATAAAATTGGAAAAGATCTCAACGTTTCCGCTTGGAATAGACGATGGTGCTGAAAAAGCCTGGCAGTAATTCCGAGCCCCAGTATCCGAGCCCATTCGTCTGTCAAGGGCTTAAAGCGTGATCATATCCCGATGAAGAATTTGTACCTATGTCTGTGTCGACGGACGAACAAGTTATATGTATTGATGTGTAGTGGTCGAGGGGTTGCCCACTCTTGATTTTAATGTACAGCAAGTTCCCGGTGCCCGGTTGGTGCCGGTACCGAGTGACACCAGCCGGCACTAGTTACATGGGTTAAATTTTTTTTTTTTTTTAGGAGTATTTGAAAGATGAATCGCTTAATTTATGGCCGGCGCCGGTGCCGCGGCGCATACGATTTCGGTCGGTGCCGTGATAGGGTGTACATCAAGTGCCGGCAGCAGGTAAACCCCTCGGTAGGAGTATGAAGTACTTTCATTTAATATGTTTTAGTCGGGACAATCTTAAGCAGTATCCAGTAGCATCCAATCTTACTATAGCAGCATTCAATGACAACAGTTCACAAGAATCTTATTTTCGAAAAATTTTCATCGGGATGTTAAAGGAGCTGAAACTGAAATTTGACTAAGGCCAAAGTCGGGCTCGGAGCCGGGTTCGTTTGACTAAAACGTCAAATTTCAGCCAAGACCGAGGGACGGAGCCGGGTTTGTTAAGGGACTTTAGAATCTCCCCTTGGATAATATGAAACTGAGCTCATTTTCTAACTTGTTGAGCCAGTGCTTCCCAAAACTCTACCCTAGTCCTTCAAACCTTGCTTGCCTTAGGCTAGGTTTTTTTTACTCAACGATACAAATCAATCAGCTAGTTAACACAGAGTCAGGTTGTGTCTGCCACTGAAATGACGCTTGTATCCCACTTGAGCCATTTCCATTTTTAATAAAACTGACCCTTCCTTTACCTTAACAGGTTCTACTGGTCTTCAAACATTTTTAAACTAAAGTTGCCTATCGGTCGCCGAGGTTTCTCGTTGGCCCGCACGTCAGAACGGGCTTACCTAAGTACCAGCAGGTGCAGATACTAGCGGCGAGAATATTTGCTCGCTATTGTTCCAGCGTTTTCCTGCTGAACTGCGACCGAATGTTTGAGCGAGTAACGATCGGTCGGTTCAGTTTGTTTTTACACGATTCCGGCATGTCAACAAGAGAAGCAATTGCAAGAATGGTTAATGGAATTGAAGCACGGCCGGATTTATACGACCCAATGCGTCCGTTGTCGAAAAGTCGTGTGTACAAGGATAGGTTGTGGAAAGAAGTATCGGAAGAATCCGGAATTCCAGGTAAGTCTTCATCCGGATTCCGCAAATGCTACTACACTGTCACAAATTTCATAATAGATAACACAAGGATGCGCAGTTTCAACAGATAACACTTGGTATGTTATCTGTTATGATTTTGGAAACGTTATGCATAAAAAGCGTTGCCAGGAAGAGACGAAAAAGCATCTGCTGACTGTTCCGATAACATGATGACAAACAAAAAAAGTCAACAGATATTTGTCGGCTGTGTTTCCGCTCTTCTTGTATGCGTAATGTTTTAGCGCGTAACGTTTGAAAATCTTCTGACAGTGTTTGCCTTGCAAAAACGGTTTTGCTTGTATGACTTTCAGCTGCAGTCTGAAGAGAACCCTTACCACGAGAGGCCGAAATTTCAACGAATAAGAATTTCAGCAGACTAATCCGTTTAGCACCACCGAACGTGACTGTAGTCAGCTTGGGCTGAAGGAATAAGTTATGCACCAAGTACCGAACGAGGTTTCGGCTATTTGGCATAAACCACGAGGAACGGAGGCAGGGACTGTGCACCTTGCAACAGAAGTGAGCACCCCCTCGGTGCCGAAAACGAGCAAATAGATATCCATCTTAGCTGAAAAATTTCTAGTCAAATACAAGGACAACCGCTTTACGTTTCACTGAAAAGCCAGCTTATTTTTGTATCTTGGATTGTATGCACTGAATTAATTTGACTCTTCTAAGGGAATTTGGACTTTTCAGTTTGGGCTCTAGTATTGACGTTCAGAATATGCACCGGTGGCCCGACGAGACTAAGTTCATCCCGACGCTTAGGATTTCAATTTGAACAAAAGCCTGCACTTCAATGGGTAACGACGCGAAGCTAAGGAAGTGTCTAATTTCGCATTAAAGAAAGACTGTTATTGCCTGTGACCCCAACAAAATGTTTTTCGGCGATCTTTTACCGTGTAGTGCCAAACTTTTTCGAGCATATATTTACAATCACATAGAGGTAACGCAAATCCGAAAGAAAAAGCTCGTTCGATGAAAGTCGATTATATGGATAGCGGCGCAGTGAAGTAACACATTTTCATTTGGTCTTCAATCCTATTTAAGTGAATAAGTGATGGGTAAATAAATGTCGTGTCTCAGCCCTAGTCGGTTGAACTTTGAGTAACGTGCACACACAGTCCGGTTTTTACAGTCGGATGCGAGTTTCCTCCTTCGCACCGTACGGTACCTTGGATGCATCACGAACATGCTTCGCTCAAGAAATGTCGGTCCGTGTGAGTGGAAAACACGTCCATATCCAGAAATTTATTTCGTGGGGGGGGGGGGGGGTGGCCGATCGGGCAAAAATTTACCGAAAACTTAAATTAGAGGTTAAAGCCTATAAAAAGGGGATTGAACGCCTTACCCCCCCCCCCCCCCCCTCCAGGATACGGCCATGGTGGAAAATATTTTACTTTTGAAGAAGCGGATTTTAACGCGAAAAAATTGTGTCTGTATCCATTTAAATAAGCTATTAGGTTATTATTATGACACATATGGAAAAATTGGCATAGTTAAAGCACAACTCTTACCATAGGTGATCTTTTCACGATGGCATGGCTCAGGAATATCGTTTTCGAAAATACCATTATTTTCCATGCGAAATTACAGATTTACTCTTCAGTCCTTCTCGACTCTAAACAGCCTTCATGCTCTCCGACGCGGCGGCTGGACGCAAAATATTTGAAAATCGAACGCGCCGTGGTTAAAATTATGATCATCATAAAAGTAGGAAAACCAAGCAATTTAAAACACAAGAAGTCCGAAACAGAATATAGAGGTCTATCATGTCTTCCAAAACGAACAAGAGATGTAAGCTCATATGGCACTTGCAAGCATATGTAGTAAGAAATACCCCAACAAGAAAAAATGAAGGGTGCTGAAAATCCAACCTATGGTTTCAGTTTAACTATAAAAATAGGAGACAGAAAGCAAAAGGAAACAAGAAGGAAAACAAAAACCAGCAAGGCTGGGTCAGACAATAAGTGATGGTCAAAAGTTTTTTTTTCACTTTTCTGTTAAGATGTGCACTTTAAGGGTGCTAAAAACTAATTTCTAACCAAAACCCTTGAGGCAACAAGAATCATGTACTCATGGCGATCCTGAAAAATTAAATTTTGCTCAAAAGCATTTTTTGTATTTTGCGGTTAAGATGAGTTCTTTAAGTAATGGTCGGATCGGAGAAGGTGACGATGTCTAACCCAATGATGTCAAGTTTCCTATAATCCAGCAAAGTTTTATCGTCCTATCACATCTGGAAGTACCTTAACTCACGATCACTGGAATTCCGGACACCCCCCTACATCCCCCCCCCTTGGTACCCGAATCCGGCCCGATTCTGTCACTGATGCACCTAGGACTTGTGCCTGTACTTCCCACCAAGTTTCATCCTGATCGCTCCACTCTGTGCGAATCACAAGATTTCCGGTTCTCCCCTCCAACACCCCCCCCCCCCCCCCCCAGCTCATCGGATCCAGTCCGCACTTGAAACGGGACATCTGAGACATGAGTTCTTTCAAGATGTCAAGTTTAATTAAGATCCGATAACCCGATCGAAAGGTATGCATGCCACTAATTTCCGGATTCCGCCGTCTCCCCCTCCCCCCACGACGGTCGGATCGGGCCAGTGACTGTTTCCAAGTTAATCTGGTCGGGTCTCTGTTACGCCTGTCAAGTTTTATCGTCCTAGCCCACCTGGAAGTACATCGACTACGGATCGCCGGAATCCCGGAACCCCCCTCCAACTCCCCCCCATAGCATCCGAATCCGTTCCAGACCTGTCAGTTATTTATCTAGAACTTGTGCTAGTTCTTCCCAGATGTCAAGTTTCATCCCGATCGCTGCACTCCAAGAGTTTCACACAATTTCCGGCTCCCCCTCCGACTCCTCCTGAGATTCATCGGATCCTGTCCGGACTTGAGATGAGACATCTGAGACACGATGTCTTCCCAGATGTCAAATTTCATTAAGATCCGATCACCCATTCGAAAGTTATGCATGCCCCTATTTTCTTGATTCTGCAACCTCCCCCTCCCCCCCCCCCCCCCCCCCGATAGTCATTCGGGAAAGTGACTATTTCCAAGTTAGTTTGGTCGGGTCCCTAATATGCCTGCCAAGTTTCATCGTCCTACCATATCTGGAAGTACCCTAACTCGCAAGCACCGGACTAACCGACCGACCGACAGACAGGAAGGCAAGTGGCCGGAAGGCAAGTGCCATAAAAACAGCGGTTTGAGCTTCTCATGTCCTTATGTAAGGAAGGGTTGTCGACGGACCATGAAGCTTTCAGCGAAGTTTGAGTTGCGTGACGAGTACTACGTGGCGAGGCCTAAAAAGCCGTGAGTACCAATCGAAATAACGGCGAAAAGCGCGGATTCCAGAAGCTTATAATTCCATAATGGAGCTTGGGACAAAAAAGGCAAAATAAACAGGAGGGATCCTCACCCGACTGTGTGTGCACGTACCGTTAGTGTCCACATCGATGCTTCTTTAAAAGCTGCTCGAAACTTCGTTTGCTTTTTTGCAAATTCGTGCAACATTAGTTGACTCAAAGCCGGGAAATTGCTCAGAGATGAAAAACCCGAAGAGATATATAGATAAATAGGTGATAGACGAGGGAATTATTCTAGGAGTCTTGCAGAGCAACATGCTATGAATTATTCTAGAAAACCAAGAAACGCCGAAATATCAACCAACAAAAATTTCAGGTGACTTGTCTTATGCACCTCCGAACAAGGTTACAATACCCAGCCGCAAAAGGTAAAGTACTTGCTAACCCAAGCCACAGAGTTTACAAATATCACATCATTCGACGAGACTTAGCCGTAACGCAAATATCGATATCGAAAACGATACTTGTTCATTCATAAATATTGTAAATAATCCGACATAACCTACATTTATACATCCGAAACTGTAGCAATATGTTTTCCGTACTTCATTTCATATTTATTCGAAGTTTGAGATGATGCAAGATGCTATTTAACGACAATTTTGTTCTTAAATTTTGGCGAAACGAGACGTATCCTATAGCGAAACATGGTAAAGAAACATCGATTATCGAATATCGAAAGAGAAAATATCGATCTATCGAAAAATCGCCCAACACTGTAATTGTCATGGTCGTGAGCCGTGAACGTACTTCTTGGGAACGGTAGATTCGACACGTAATGAGTTAATTCTTCGTTTTCAAGAAACGAGGGACTGCATGTGCCATCTATCACATTTTGTTTACTATTGAGACCGAAATATCCCACTAGATGGCGAAACTAATACTTCAATATTCTTTGGCCAGCAAATAAAAACTGTGTTACTAGTTGCAAACGGCGTACCTTCGTTTCTGAATATTCAAGGGAAAAAACAAACCAGCACATGCTTATCTGTCGGGTTCTGGCACTCGTTTACAGGACGGAGGGAACGGGTTCCGCAAAACCCGCTAGATGGTAAGTGCAATGCTCCGTTTGTTGGAATGCGCGGTGCCAGTCGACACTAGATGACATGCCTGCAGCAGTACAAAACGGTAACCCCTGACTAGATCAGCTGGGTCTGGTAAAATCCAAAGCTGAAGATTGTGTCATTGTGTGGTACCTTTCTGGTCTAAAAGAGTTGATAAATATCGGTTTCAGTTGACGAATGCCGGAAAACGTGGAAGAACATGCGCGACTATTTCTACGCTTTACGTAAGCGGACCCAGTCGCCGGCAGAAGCAGCCTCAAAAAAGATAAGGTGGGAATACTGGACCCGACTTCAGTTCCTAGATGCACCCAGGTATGAACTAGAGGAAATACACGAGCTTGTACTTGTGTTATGTTTACCCTTCACCCATGACTGCTCCATTCAGTCGTCCCTCGAAACTATAAAATCAACACGATGTAGACTTAGCTAAATAAGGACGATTTACCTCAAAACTGCACTGTTCAAAACTGGTTTCAAAATTAACTAACGTTAAAGAAGCATACCTCTATTATATCACGATCAATCCTTCGTCTTTCCGCGCGCCATTTCACGTAACAATACGCTGGGAAAACAAGTTTGCTCTGTTTTGTTATCGAGGCGACTGGAATCGCGTCGACTCGACAGTACACGGTTAAAAGGGGTGTGCTGTTTTTTGAGATTAGAGAATCATCAGAGGAGTATCTTCACTCGCCGGCTTTTTTGAGCAGTCAATGATCAGGCCACTCGGGTGATTTAACTGTCAAGACTCGGGAGCCGCAAGCCCACGCTTGGGAACTCAGGAGAGAGCAGTTGCGAAGCACAATATTTTGGAAGTCCATGGGGACTCGCGGGGGGGGGGAGGGGGCGTGGTCACAGGTTAGAACTTATAATCACAGTACATTCGTTGTATCACTTTCTGGAGTTCGAGCATGGTTTTAAAGTGCTTGAGATCCTTGCCTAATCGGAATTTTTACTTCTTTGACAGCCTGACGAACCAGTTCGAGCTCTCAATTGAGGACGGCGACGGCAACCACGCTGGCCTACCTGGTCCTGACTGTTCCAGTCA
The DNA here is from genome assembly GCA_023053575.1 of Branchinecta lynchi. Classification (NCBI taxonomy): domain Eukaryota; kingdom Metazoa; phylum Arthropoda; class Branchiopoda; order Anostraca; family Branchinectidae; genus Branchinecta; species Branchinecta lynchi. The sequence goes on from JAKZAP010000003.1 coordinate 22,913,769, forward strand.
AAACGACACAAAAGATACCGTCGACCTAGACCCAGTGTGGTACCCCTCATATTCCCCCCAGATTCAAACTCCCACACGGTCCGGTAAACGAAAAGATCCGTTATCTCATGACGAAACGTCATCAGAGCCATTAGCCAACGGAAAATCTAACGGTTTTCACTGGAATAACGGAATAGGAGGTTCGGGTCTTGATGATAATGAACTGTTTGCGCTATCCCTGGTTCCAAGGATGAGGCAGCTGAGTGACCTGGATAACCTGTTGTTTCGGTGCAAAGTGCAAGAGTTGCTGTACGGATTGATGAGAGGGACAGTACAAAGTGGGAGCGCAAACGATCTTTAAAGACGATGGATTTTGAATATTCTTATGTGCACGTACACACAAGATCCGATATAAAGTGTTGATGTCTGTGCCATATGCCCGTGTTTCGAGCACAAATTCTGGGGTGACATTTTTGCCAATTTTCTACTAAATAAAGATAGTTTTATAAGTATTTGTTCATCCCAAGCTAACTACAGATCGTGTCTCATGATCCTAATCTGACTAGTCAAACATGGCTACTTGTTTTGCTACTAGATTCGCCCTCGTAGCTCACTCCCGAAATTGGTGTACGGTCGGTGCCCAGTGCCCAGCCCGTGCACACGGAGGATGTACGGTACTGCCCGCCAAATGAGAAACCCCTCTAGCTTCCCGTCTAGCAATCTCTGAAAAGTAACAGCATAAAACTCAGATTTTTAGTTACGGCAAGAAGAGGTGTAAATTTAAGCAAGTTGGTCTTCTTAGCGCCATCAAGCACAATCGTCGTCAAAGGTCTTGACCGAATGGTTAGCGCGCAAAACTGGTAAGCGAATTGTCGCCGGTTCGAGTCTCCGTGGTGCCTTCCATTTGGTTTGGGGCATAACCCTGTAAGACAAGCCAAAGTCGACCCAGCTTCAAATGGGTACCTGGGGAAATCTGGGAAGGCGACAAGAAGGGTGTGCCCTGGACCCCAACCGCCCATTGCACTTCCTGGCTGAGGGAAGAGAATCTGAGATCAGCACGATCAGTTAGGCCGTATATGCTTTACCTTTCTTTTACACCAGACCTAATCCCATATTTGAGACATTTCTGATTGTCCAACGTCGGCCTATCAATCGTCGCCTAACATTACCCTTAGTTTTAGGTATTTGAAATTGCAACCAAAAATACAGACAGAAAGGCGTTTCCGCGATTTCAACGTGTGGTACTGTGCTTTGACTTTGCGGCACACACTTTTGTTTCAGTGAAAAACACTCAGAAATATCTTTCTAAAATACCGCGAAAAAACACGTATAATACTGGGCTGAGAGAAGCACCTTCAGTGCACTCGAAGGTTGGAGCCCTGTTCTTTAATTTGTCTAACTGGAAAGTCAGCTTATTTTCACATCTGATATTTGAATACACTAAAATATTTTGACTCTTCAACACGGATTTTGCATTTTTTTTTCACCCGGGGCTCCAGTAATAACGTTCAGAGTGTGCGCTGCTTGCACGACAACCGTTAAAGATGCTTAGCTCGGAAAAGCTGGGAAACTGACCTCGAAAATTTTCGGCAATGGCTTACACTTAAAGTTGATAAAAAATTCAAACGTAGAGAGACAGGCACACAGAGGCACTACAAATCCGAAAGAATAAGTGATTCGATGAAATCGATTATTTTTGGATAACGGACAAACGAAATAACGCATCTTTACCGGGTGAATAAGTGATATGTGCTCATCATCGAACTCATCAAAGGAGACCGCTCTTCCTCTTCGTTTTTTCCCTATGCCTGAAGCGACCCCCCCCACACGTTTCTTAACCCTTTCCCACCTTTCTCGATTCCACAGATCATAATCCGGAATTTTGGAAATCTGTCTTATCGTCCGCTAATAGGGCATCATCAGGTTACAGCATTGACTCATAATCACCCATATTGAATATCCCGACGCGTGGATTCCGCTACCCCCTGTGGCGGTTTACCCTCTGTCAATTACCGAAGTGTCAGGGTAATTAGGTACGTTTCATCAGGTTAGAAAAAAGAAGAGAACGGATCAGTGGTTTTGGGGGCCACTTCTGGTTTTGCCGCTTCTGAGCGAAGACCCAAACTATCGTTGCTTTTCGATGGTCAGTGTTTCGTCAATTCCGTGAAGAACTCAAGATTTTAAGTCACACCACAGCATAAAAGCTAGGACAAATGGCTGGCACCGTAAATGGTTCAGCTCTATTTTCAGGATTGGCTGATAGTTATAGTGTCTAAAATTGACTCTGTGGAATTCTAACAGTGTAAGAACCTTCTACAGAAGAGGTCAGTGTGATCCAATTGATTACTTTAAAGTGAACTCCAAATCATAATCAAGTGCGCGTTCTAAAGATTCTACCAGGATTTATATAGTGGTTTTCGTGTGATACTATACCATGTGTGAACATAAGTTAACCGATTTTAGTATAGAGTCAATTCTTAAGAAAGATACGAAGCGTGAGGTGGTCGAGACTCCATTCGACTGGCTGGCATGTACTCGATATCGTCCACCAAAGTTGCAAAGTAAGTTATTCTATTTATTCTCCTTTCTCAAGTAACTGATCATTATTGATGTTTTAGAGTTATTTAGTCCCTTGAAGGTTACCCTGTGGGCTTTGAAGCGTTGGTACCTTTTTTTTTTTTTTTTAATAAACCCGTTTATTCTATATTTCGAGCCCCAAATGCAGTTTCGTCAAATTTCAAAAGGCCCCACTCCTCCGATCACACCGAATACATTCCGCAGTTGTTTGTCAGGTTCGAACGGGTGCCATTTTCGAATTCGTCCGAATCCTTTAAATCAAGAAGCTGGCCTGGGGAACATACAGTTTCCCCTGACAGAAGCCCATTGATACCTATGACAGTGATATCAGTAAATCTGTCCGACCGTTCGTCTGTCTGTGAGAATGCTCTCGAACCCTCTGAGAAAGTCTGTCAAGGGGTTACCAACTCCCAAAAATTCAGGTACAGTGTGCCCGACTCCCAGGTACACAGTGTGCCCGACAGTTGGTAATGGCAACCCTAGCATTTTGGAGAAGCTCTCTAAATAGGGTTAACAGTAGGGTCGATTTCGTAGATGTATGTTCTACCGCCGCATGGCGGGGGTGGGGCTTAGAAATTTAGGATGAAAACAAATCTTCAGACTAAAGGGATCGAAGGATCACATAAGGGTAAGGGCTGGTTAGCCGGAAAACATCGGTATTTTTTTCTGAGACTGTCATTAACACAAACCTGACAAATTTTGTAAGAGAATTACATCAGAGCACGGTGATGATTTTCGCCTCCTTCTGACTGTTCGCTGGAACCGATGTAACCGCCAGCCAACTTCATGTAATGTTGTAAATCCAGTATGAACTAGACCGTTTTCCGGGCGAAATACTTACCCGCAAGAAAATTAAGTTACAAAAAAGGCTCAGCTTGTCTCCTTACCTTTGCACCGAACCTATAATCAATTTACAAAGGGTCACTCTCGAGTTTAGTGTATAGCTAGTGCCCAGTGCCGGCACCGGGATGGCGGAAGCAGAGGCGTTACTAGCAAAAAAGTTTTCTTTTTTTTTTGGGGGGGGGGGGGGGGGCAAAGCATTTACTGACTGGCTGGTAATTGTTACCGAATGGAGAAAAAAACTACTGTTTTCATGAAAAAAATTTCATGATTTGGTTATTTTTTACCGACTTGTCGACAACATTGGGGGGGGGGGGGGCTATTTATTGACAATCCTGCGATTTTGAAGAGATTTAAGAGTTTGTTGGGATTTTGGCAAAAATAAATTATTTTCTAGAAATCGTAGAAATCGGAAAATTTCCTGACAGTGCGATAGGTGTCCATCTGGCGGACTTCTATCGTTTGACTTTAGCACAGGATATTGTTTTCAGCTCAATTTTTATTTTCCAGGAGTTAGAAAGGATTCGCGAGGTTTGAAGAAACTTAACAGAAGCGCTCGGGTACCATTCAGCAACGCCGAAATCGCAGCCCTCGAAACTCACTACTCCCAGAGCCCTTATTTAAGCAGCAGAGACGTTGCAGACCTTGCCCAAAGTCTCAACATCACCGAGTGTAGAGTAAGTATAGCCTTCTCCTGATTTCCAAGGGACTGCTCAGTCCGACAATAGGTGTACAATACCCAGCCTTAGAGTGCAAAGCCGGTCCACCCTGTGAGCAACTCCCGCCGATTTCTTGTCTCTCTGTCTCCTATCTATGTCACTTGCGGTCAAACTGACATATAGCGACCGTGATGTCTGTTGCAAACAGCAGTTCTATGCAAAGGTACAGGAAGCACCAATTTTGTGTACCCGCTAATCAATCCTCTAATCATCTGAACTGTGAAACTTTTCCCTTCTGTCAATTTGTAAGCTCCCACCCCTAATGCTGAGATACAAACCTCACCTACTTGTCTCGTCTATTATTGAGCTGAAGAGCACCCCCCCCCCCAAACAAAAAATTCCATCGACATTCTATTTCAACACTGTCTTTCTCGAATTAATGACACACAGACACATACAATTTAAAAAGCTCATAATTTCACTATCGACTGAAAATTTAAAAAAGGATCCTAACGCCACAGTTTCTATTTTAGGTAAAAATCTGGTTCCAGAACCGACGAGCAAGGGACCGACGGGATAACGAGGGAAAAGGCCCTCAAACATCATCCGTTTCTGACGAAGATTCAGCTTCCGACAAGAAGAACGATCATTCTCACACCCAACCGGATCCGGAAATACCCCCTTTGTTTTACGCGGCATATGCGCAATACCAGGCTATTTTTGGTTCTATTGTCTCGGGACTGAAGTAGCAAAATCCGCCGACAGTGAAGTTTTCCGGTCGATCCGGAAATCTGAGTCCTGGTTTCTGCATACGGCCCCTGTCGATAAGTTAATTTCTACACTATTCTAGTCATATCCGGCGAAATAAAATATTGTCAAAACTAATGATTGGGTTATTAAAACTGATCTTAAGTAATGGTAACACGTGTCAGGTCTACTGAATCAGCTCTCTTATGCGGTTGAGTTTTTACAGGAGCAAAGCGACAAGAAAAGAAATATGACCCCCAGTAGAACAACGCTCCTTCATTCAAAAGAAAAGACTAAATGGGACCGGCAAAAAGAAGCATGATACCTTCTTTAAAAGAGCCACGATGGTCAAGAAACTGCGAGGGAAACACAAGTTTGGATAGCTTGGTACGACAGTAAAGGGAAGCGTAGTCGCCTGGCCAAATGCGACTAGACCGTGATGAAGGAAAAGATAATAAGCGACAAAAAATAAATAAATAATAACTTAGTACGATCAGGGCTTTATAGACAGGAAAGTTGTGTCAATTATAAGACCTAAACCGGAGGCTCCGAGGGGATGATCACACGTTTTGCTTGGTACCCCTGGTGCAAAGTGATTTTAGGTCATTGTATTTGTCTTAGAAAACTGAAAATACAAAAATGCTTCTCGGATGGGGTTCGAACCCGCAAGAATGACGCGCTACTAAACGAGTCACCGTAGAGCTCCCCTAGAATGGCCAGACAGATCGGGCTGCTGGATCAGTGATCGTGCCTAGGCAGGCCTTATCCAAAAGTTCACTTCTCCATATCCAGGGATTTATTATTACTTTGTTTAACGTTTGCATCATATTAGTCCTTCTCTTTGTTTTTCTTTTACTCCGTCCATGACTTAAGCTTCTGGGTGAGTAATAATTAATATTTATTATAATTCCCGTCTTTACACAAAACAGGTCCAATGTCAATTTTATACCGAGGCGATGGACTAACCGACCCCTCGAGACGCTCTTGTTGGTTCCTACTACAGCGCCTATGAAGAAAAGTACGATAACGGTAGAAAAAGTGTTTCATTGTTTCACATTAAAACTACAGGGTTTAAAACTTGGATACCAACAATAAATCCCAGAGGTTCAGCAAAGAGCACAACAAACTACTCGAAGTACCTACTCCCATCTCTCACTTTTACCAAGAACAAATAAGCATCAGAACCTCCGTCTCCCTATCTCTGTAATACGATACGACTATGCGGAGTTGAATAAACCCCTGTACCCTTCCCGATGCAAACAAGCGGAGGGTAGGAGCTACGCGGAACATCACACAACTGGTTACCTCTACAAACAGCTATATCGCAGTAAAGACCCGAAGAAGAAATTTCCGAAGTAAAGGCCGATTGGTTGTCTGGACGCGCTGCAGAGCGGGTCAGCACATTTCCTGCACTAATTCCTCTGGTATGCGCAACAGCGAAGAGGGAAGTAGACGGGTGCAACTCGAGCTCAGCCAATACCTCTAGATCAGCTCAGTTTCGGGATATCCATAGTCACTGCACAGGACCAAAGACGGAGGTTTTATTGGATTATTTGTTCTTGCTTTTACTGAATCTGGCAAGGTCTAAGCCTAGTTCACTGGTCTATATTCACTCCTCTTCGTTAATAAGAAAGGATATCCTACTAGTCTACTAGCAACATTCACCTTGGGATTGTTTCTACGCGCATAGAGGAACTGCCCCGCCAAAACAAGAAATTACACAGCTACGCAGAAACTACCACAAGTCCGAGTGTATGTTTAACATCTGAGCGTATCTTAAATATTTTACATTCTGTCCTAGAAACACGCTTAGATCTCCAGCATCATTTGACAAAGCTCCGCCACACTTTCCGAGAAATCGAACGATCATTGGATCCTTACTGATTCACTTTTCATATCTGAGCGTATTTACGTCTCCATTTTCCTTGCAAGAGATTTTCCCTGTGCAAAAACAAGCGTAAAATACGGACGTACCGGAAATACGCTGTGATTTAAGCGAAATGTAATGCCACCATCATTTGACAAAGCTCCGCCACAACTTTCCCGAGAAGCGAACGAGCATTGATCCACTTTTTCAAATTTGAGCATACTTACGTCTCAATTTTCTTGTCAGAGGCGTAAAACACGCACGTATTAGAAATACGCTCCGATTTAAGCAAAGTGCAAACCCAGCATCATTTGACACAGCTCCGCCGCACTCTCCCCAGAAACGAGCGAGACGCTGCTATGTAAATTAACAGGTCAATGCTTATCCAAGAGGGTGGGAGTACATACGGCATACGGCGCCGGGTTCCGCACACAGCGCCCCCTTCGAACCACTACACCCCTAAGTGTAGCCAATTATATTCTGCTTAACGCCAGGTTTCATCTTCCTGATTTTCTTCCGGATTCTAAACATCCATTTTCGGAAGATCCATAAGATAAAGCCACACTAAACAAGTCTGGAAGCCCGGGAGTACACCCCAAATTCCGGAATCTGGAAGGGTCTCATAGAGACAACTCTTTTGGAGACAAAGTAAAATCAAGGTTTCACGATCCAGATTTTTCTTCCAGATTCCACGCGCCCGTTATTGTCGACGTGGATCCGGAAGATGAGCCGGACTAAAAGTCTGGAAGTCCGTGGAAATGGATTCTAGAAACTAGAAGACTTTCATATAAGCACGCGTTTAGGGGACAATAAAAGTCTGCAAAGAGATGGGGTAGGGGAAGAGGGAGGGAGATTGGGAGTTGTGACTGGAATGCAAGAGATGTGCGAACGGGACATCTACGAAAGTTGGAGTAACAGGGAAATTACCCATCATCATTTTCATGGTATCCGGAAGAGTTGGCTTGTATGTACGGAAGAGCCAGATATCTGGTTGTATGTCTAATGTCTACAGATATCTAATATAGATATCTCGTTTCACTATACTTTTGCAGTCGTAATGTTTCACCTTCCAGATTTTTTTTCTTCCGGATTCCATACACCATTTTCGTCGAGATGGATCAGGAAGGTGATGACAGGTCACAAACGTTGGAAGTTCGGTGCGTTGGACACACCGGATTCCGCATGTCTGGATGGTACTATAAAGGCAACACATTCGAAAGACACAATAAAAATGCAAATATAGGAAGAAAACGGAGAGGGATACACAATTGTGATTAAGGAGCAAAAGATAGCTGGATTTAGAAGGGGAAATCTAGGAAATGTTGAAGAATAGCAAAATAAGCATCAGGGTCATTCCGGAAGGGTTGGCTTGACTGTGCGAAACCCCAATTGTCTGGAAGGTAAAGCTTGGTTTTAAGTGAGACCTACAAGCTGGCTGCTGCTCGTTCGAAAACCGGAGACGTGTGTCGAAGCTACCCCAGTTTAGTCATTCCATATTATCTATTCTTAGTCGAAACAAGAGAGATGAAAAACCAACTTCAGAACAATCCGCGAACAGTTTGTGATCATCAAGTTTGTAATTTGGAAGCCACCCTCTTTTTGGACACAGCACAGTACCTCTATGGTTTTGACTAGATTTCAAAGACGTCTAAGCTGAACCAGTATCACCTTTTAGCTGCTGAAGATAGCATCCAAATGGCTAGTGTACTGATGGTATACCACGCACCGGGTAAAGAGGAACTGATCCGCGGGCGGCCATCTATGAGAGAAACCGCGTATTACTGATATCAACTGGCCCTGTACCAATTCATCCCCACTAGCCAATTAGTCTCCGTTCGTCCATCCTCGCCTTGTTATCAGCATCCATCACACAGATGCAGAGGCATTACTAGCAACAATGTTTGGGGGGGGGGGGGCGAGGCATTTACCGACTGGCTGGTAATTTTTACCCAATTTTTATGCAAAAACGACTGTTTTCAACATTAAAAATGACATTTTTGAAAAAAATCCACTGATTTTTCGAAAAATCCACTGATTTTCAGAAAAACTGACCGTTTTGACGAAAAGTCGACCAATTTTCAGAAAAACCGAGTGTTTTCATGAAAAAAAAAAAATCAACTGTTTTGACGTCCCCCCCCCCCCCCCCCCTCCCCCCCAGTCGTGACGCCTCTGCACAGATGTAGTATATAGATCAGGGTAGAGTGCTCGCTGACTTGAATTCCTGTCCGTAATTTCATCACCATAATCAATTCCATATGGACAAGTTTATATTGTTTCAACTTGATGATGAAAGTACAGAAAATCCATTCTGATCGGGTGTTCGCGCTATAAGCCAATGAATATGAAAAAGAAGCTTTCACTTTTTAAACTGTAGGGTATTGCAGAAGTTTTATCGTCAAATAGGTTCGCATCTACTCTAGCAGAGTTTTAGGTGAATGTTGATGATCATTGGGAGGTTAATAGGATACCAATCCACATGGTGGTTTTGAACTGAAAAATTAGGAGAACACCGAACGACTCTGCTCTCTAGTTCCTAGTCCTCCCCGTGTTGTGTTCCCACTCCTATTACAAGAGTGTTGCGCCATTCCGCCCCACGCCCATTCAAGGAACCAATTGGCCATATTCCTGTTCAGCGCTTTCAAGTGGACTAGTTTCTGTTAATCCCCCTATGCCTCGCCATCAGCACTTGGATCAGACAAGGTAAAGTAGATCCACAGGTTAGTGAGTGGAAAACCTGTCATCCGTGTCCCAGGTAATGGAGGTTTTTGCATATCTTTCAGCAGCAGAAAGTGAAAGTGACCCATTCCCCTATGCGATTAGGCTACTTATGAGGCTCACGACACTTGTGCAGATATTGTAAACAGTCGCATCCATAGGGTAGTGGGTCACTTTACCTGGGACATACCTGGGACACAGATCATCACAGATGACAGGTTTTCCACTCGCTAACCTGTAGATCTAATTTACTATGTCTGATCCAAGTGCTGACGGTGAGGCATAGGGGGATTAACATAAACTAGTCCGCTTGGAAGCGCTGAACAGGAATATGGCCAATTGACACTCAAAGCATACAAGTAGATACTCTTAATCCACAGAGCCCAAGCGGACCGGGAAACATACCTTCAGAAAATGGACAAAACTGATACGTCAGTTACGATGCTTTGGCAGCGATATTTCGGCTGCAAAGTGCCGTTTTGTCCCTGACATTCAACAACTAGACGACGACCCTTGCCAAGAAGGGCCGAAATATCGCTGCCACAGCATCATAGCTGACATCCGTTTTATCCGTTGTGTGAAGCATGCAGGGATACGTATTCCTCCACCCAAGCTGACTGAGAACTAAACGGTGGATTTGGATTTGGTGGCGCTAACAGATACGTCAGCTGAAGTTTCAGCGATATTTAAGCCCTTTCTTGGCTAGGATTCTCACCAGGCTGTAGCCACGCACGGACATAGAAATCCAGGGCCTTTAGGCAGCACCATTTTGGTAATTTAGCAAAAAAAAAAAAAAATTCTAGTTAAATTATCGAACAGACCTAGAAATGACATAGATAATTACCAATTACACTTTTTTACAGATTTTAACTTTTACGTCGGCTCCTTCCGAGTTTCGATTGTAGCTATAAAAGAGATGTCCTCTTCAGGCTATAGCTAGGCATGTGAACTTGCTACTTGATAGCAAGTTCTCAGTCATTCTTGTTCTCGACTATTCAAGCATATTTTCCTGTTTGTTCATCTAAAGGAGCGTCACGTGACAATTAAAGGACCCCTCTTGCTTATTCTGCCTTCTTTATTATCCCTAACTCCCTTATGGAATTATAAGCTTTTGAAATCCCAGCTTTCCGCCGTTCTTTCTTTTGATGCTCACGGCTTTTTGGCGCTTTTTTTGCCTAGCCGAGTTTTACCCGTCAGGCAACTTTAACTTCGCCGAGAGCTTCAGGGTCCGTCGACAACTCGTTCACACATAAGAATATGAGAAAACTTCAAAGTAATGTTTTCATTTCTTTGGGATCCCAAAACGTAAATGGAGGGATACCTATGACATCGCAAAAGTTGTCCGTCTGTCAGCACGATAACTCTCGAAGGGAATGAAATATTTTGATGTAACTTGGTGTGAGGATTCTTCCGGTCAAGGGAAAAGTTGAATTCGTAGACGGGCTCTGTAGCCCTACATTTAGGGGTGGGGGTTTAAATTAAGGGGGACAAAATTATTTTTAAACAGCTAATGAGATAGTAGATTAATGGGTAAGAAGACATGATGAACACGAGTACGAAAAGAATTTCCTCGCCAGACAAGTAGTTCGCCCAAATCTGGCCGAAACCGGAAAGTCTGTTAGAAGTAAAATCTGATTTGAAGTTGTTCAGATTCAGGAGTAAAAAGACATGCTGAACACTTATGTGAAAATCAATTTCTACCCGGAAGAGTAGTTTGCCCGATCTGGCTAAAACCGGAAAATTTGTTAAAAGCAAAAGTTTTATTTGAAGTTGATTAGATGTCCGATTTAGGGGTAAGAAGAGATGCTGAATCCGTATATGACAATACATGTTTTACCCGAATGTATAGTTCGACCGGAATTCGGCTGAAACCGGATTTTTTTTTTAGAAAATAAAGTTTTATTTGAAGTGGATTAGATGTTCGATATTGGGTAAGGAGATACGCTGAGTTCGTTACTGAGCTTTATTTTTTTGCCAGACAAGCAGTTCACCCGGAATTCGACCAAAGTCAATTCTCAAATAATTAGCTGTTTGGCCTTAATCTGTTTCTAAATTTCAATAGTAACAAGACCAAAGGTTTCGATTGGATCCCAAAAATTTAATATCTCATCCAGACAATTGGGTCCTATCTTCTCCAGACTCCTTAAGCATTTTACTACAGAAATTCAGAAACAGATTAAGGCCAAATAGCTAATCATCTGAGAAAACCAAGTTCGGATATGGATTGAGCATGTGTGTTTAAGCCCATAAGTCATATTTGTTATGACGAAACTGATCAAAACTTCCTGCCTTGGCATACTGAGCTTATAATATAATCTCAAAAACAAATCCATCGTATCGCCTTACCCCTATGTCGAACATCTAATCAACTTAAAATAAAGCTTCACAACTCGTGACATATTTTCCGGTTTCAACCGGATTCCGGGCGAACTATGCGTCCTGGGTAAAAAAAAAACGATTGTCAAATACGGATTCAGCATCTCTTCTTAACCCTTACTCGGAATCTAATCAACTACAAATAAGACTTTTACTTTTAAAAGTTTTCCAGATTTGGCCGGATTCCGGGCGAACTACTGGTCTGAGAAGAAAATGGTTTTAATAATTATGTTCAGCATGTCTTTCTACCCTGGAATCAAACATCTAATAAACTTCAAATAAGACTTTTGCTTAAAAAAAAATTTCCGGTCTTGGCCGGATTCCGGGCGAACTACTTGTCCAGCGAGAAAATAGTTTTCATAATCGTGTTCATTATATCTTCTTACCCATAAATCGAACATCTAATCAAATTCAAATAAAACCTTTACTTTTAACAAACTTTCCGGTTTTGGCCAGATTTCGGGCGAAATACTTGTCCGGCGAGAAAATGGTTTTCATATTCGTCTTCAGCACGTCTTCTTACCCCTTAATCCACTATCTCATTAGCTGTTTACAAATATTTTGTTTGTCCCTTAATTTGACCCCCCCCTTACCCCACCCCTAAATATAGGGCTGCAGAGCCCATCTACGAACCTTTCCCTTGACCTAAACGATCCCCCCCACCAATTTTCATCAAAATATCTCATTCCCTTGGATAGTTATCGTGCTTAAAGACGGACGGACAACCTTTGCGATGTCATAGGTATCCCCTCGACTTACGTCTTGGGATCCCAAAAAATGACGAGTCCGGCGAAGACTGGATCTGGTGAAGGCAAGACCCAATTATCTGTCCATTTTGGGATCCCATCGAAACCTTAGGTCGTGCTGAAAATGGCAGACAATCAGCTCTATCTTCTGTTCTGGGCTTTTATTTTGCATCGTTTTCCCACTTTAAAACCTCGGCGTGTTCACTTGTCAAATATTTTGCGTCGAGCCGCCGCGTCGGAGAGCGTGAAGGCTGTACCGAGTCGAGAAGCGCTAACAAGAAAAGCTGTAATTTCGTGGGGAAAATAACCGTATTTTCGAAAATGATGTTCATGGCCATTTCATCGTGAAAAGATCAACTGATCAGTGCTTTCACTATCACATACGAATTTCCTGTTTGTTGCTGTTGTGATGTCGACTGACACCCAATAAAAAGAGATCGCGGGGAAAGTCACCTCCTCCTGTGTTTTTACTACAGCGTTGTTAGTCGCACAATCAGCTGCAAATCGACCACCAGCTTTTATTCCCTCATCAACTGAACAAGAGAAAAAGTGCACTGAATATCAACAATAAGATCAACACCCCAAAAAATCCGCGAGGCTTTTGAAAACGACCTGTTCAAAAAGTGATCTCATCCAGTTCAAACATACACAAAACTATCGAAAGAAAATTAAAGGTATTTCAAAAGGTTGAATATAGTGTTTACAGCTTCGTTTTTTTAAACACGATAAAGGAGAAAAATGTTGCGATCGTTGACATTGCAGTCAACAGCAATTACTCTGGAAAAGGTATCACAGTACGTTCCGACTTAAAGGCAGCATGACTATAGTGAGTATTATATATAGTCCCCCCCCCCCCACTCCTTCCCACATGTATATAGGACACAGAACAACGAACTAATACATGCAGAAGTTCCTGTCTAAGCTATTTCCATTTATTTTTGTAAATACAGATCTGGATATTGATTGCACATGTCTTTACGTTATCAGGGGCTATTGTGCTGTTCACACCCAGAGCGTGTTCCACCCTACTTACCCTAGTTACTACCCATAACGTCATGAATCCTGGCTTCTTGGCGTCAAGGCCAACCACGTCACAGATATCGTAGTTACACGTTAACTACGCCCCCGAGCGTGGTAAACAAATAGTTACTAGTTTGAGAGAGTTGGAACGGTCAGTGTAGCAACTTTTCATGAGGTTGGATCGAAAATAGTAGCTAATAGTTACTACTGTTAGAAGAACGGAACACGCTACTTGTAGCATGCATGATTTCTTGGGAAATCCGCCAGCTACGAACAAAGTAGATGGTGCTCTGCGTATTTACTTTCGTAGCGTTCTACTGAGTTATTGTCGTTTACGATCGTTACAATTCGGTTATTATTTCGTTTAAAAGCCCGGAATTATTAGAAAATTAGATCCTCCTTCCAACCATTTTTGTTCCGCAAGAATTACGATCGTTACAATTTACTTATAATGGTCGGGAGCATCAACAGTGATAATAACTATCTGTTTCGCAGGAAATCCCGGAACAATGGCAACGCGTGTCTGCGCTGCTATTGTTTTCATTCCACATAGGGTATTAACTACCGGCTGGCTCTTCTTACAATTATAACTTGTATCTGCAACACTAAGCTCGCTGTTGAGATTTTACTTACGATAAGACGGAGTGGTAAGCTGATGTTTCCCCGTCCCTTTAGAACTTGTCTTTATAAGCGCAGTCCTACCCTGGTGTCATCTACTTACGTTTGTCAACTCAACTGAATATATTCTACGAGACCATCAATTTTCCCTCTGCTCTGCTACTATTTCCGAAAGGGCGTATCATGGCCGATGTGCATTCAGACATGCCAGCAGGTTTCACTGTTTCAAATAGTTCCCGCTAAGCAATTACGCAAATACTACAATGTCAGGAGTTTCATAGCATATAACACAAGGATGCGCGTTTCAAGATTTCAAGTATAACTGAAAAGCCAACTTATTTTTGTATCATTTAGTTCAAATCCACTGAATATCTAGATTCTGCTAAGGGATTCTTTTATTGTCCACTATCTGCTCTATTAGTGACGTTCAGGGCATCTACGGACGTCCCGCAGCGCAAATTCTACTACGACGCGGAAAATTTGAATCTCAACACAAACGCGGCTTTTCAGAGGACAGTGGTGAGCTTGGTGAAGACTGTTTAGTGCCTGAACACAAGTTTTTTGTAAACCTTGTTCGTTAAGCGTACAACACTGCTACAAGCGCAAAGAGGTACCAAAAACCCGACAAGGAAAGTCCACTATTGGAAAATCGGTTATTCGTGAATAGCGGAGAAACGAAGTAACGCATTTTCATCGAGTCTTCAAGCTTCTTGTGAATAAATCACGGCAGTCGTGGGTAACTAGATTAACCTATCTCAACCCTTCTGGGTTACACCTTTAGATGTTAGTTGTTATGGTTTTCAAACTACGCATTAAAACATTATGCATACAAAAAAATGCCAAAACACCGACCAAAAAAATTTTGCTGACTTTTTTGTTTGTCAACATTATACTGGAAGTCAGCATACATTTTTTTGACTCTTACTGGCAATACTTGTTATGCACAACGTTTTAATGCGTAACGTTCCAATAACAGCAAACATCCTAAGTGTTACCTGTTGAAACCGGTCATCCTTCTGTTAACTGTTATGAAGCTTCTAACAGTGCAGTCATGCATGAACTGAATGCCAATGAGACAACGGACCTGGGATCTTATTATTTGAGCTGGAAACCATCTTCAACACTTTCATCCCTGGAACGACGTTAGACCGATTCTGCCTCCGTGACACACCTCTTATAAGACATACTTTACGGGTAATAATCAATCTCGGTCCATTGTTTACACTTAACCTACCCCACTAAACACCATAGGTCCCTTAGTTAACACCCATTAAACTGACTAGGATTCTAACTACACAACACACAAAAAGTCACTATTTATCACTGTAGGTGGGTTAAATCTTTTGATTGTACTGTTAATTACGGTCCAGTAAGGCGAGTCTTTACTGACCTATTTTGGCAGGGCCAGAACTTGAATTCTCCCAGCCTAGACTCCTATCGACTGCGGCCTGCCACTTGGCATATCGCGCGTCTCGGTCTGAAAATCAAAAGAAAATCAATCAGTTCAATTTCCGTTTATTAAAAAAAAAGACACATTAGTTCCGTTTTAGCAGATACCATGGTATCTGTTACCACGGTAACTGGATCTTCAACTAGTCGCTTTTGCAGTTACCGTGGCATCTGATATACGGTTGCTCTGAAAAAAACGGGAATTGCCGAAACTGCGCTTTTCGAAGTCATCCCGAAAGAAAAACAGATATTCAGTCACATCACTAAGTGCCAAACTTCTTCCCCACCAATTTGACAAAAACTGATGAAAGTGAGATGACTTTTCAGATACCACGACCAGCTACCACGGTCGGACCGTGGTATCTGGATATCTATTACAACGATAACTGCCCAGATACCACGATAACTACAAAAACGCCTTTTGACCATGGTACAGATACCAAGATAACTGTAACAAGAGCTGGAAGCTCATATGGCACTTGCAAGGCTGGGTCAGAGGATAAAGGAAGGAACTGGTCAATTCGTGGGTTTGCTGTGATCATTTGTAAGCAAAACCCTTGAGATAACAACGATCATGGGTCCTTAGAAATCGCGAGAATGTATTGTTCGTAAAAACTGTTTCATTTGTGAATTTGGCCGCGATGATGCGCACTTTAAGGGCACTAGAGATTCATCTGTAATGAACATTCTTGAAGCACAAATGATGATAAGCTCACTGGAATCTTGAAAATGTATATTTTGCTCAGAATTATTGTTTGTACTTTAAGAAATTTACTTGTAAGCAAAACCCTTGAGGCAAAAATGACAATGGACCCTTGGGAATCATGACTATATATCGTTCGGTTAAAGTATTTTTTTTTACTTTTCGGTTAAGAAACGCATTTTAAGGGTTCTAAAAATTAATTTGAGTTAAATGTATGCTGTGCTTGTATTTGTGTATTTTGTGGTTAGGATTAGTACTTTAAGGGATGGTTGGAGCCAATCTCTTAGCCAATCGTGTCAAGTTTCTAATGTTCAAGCCAAGTTTCATCGCTCTAGACATCTGGAAGTACCTTAATTTGCGGTCACCGGAATTCCGGACCCCCTCCCCTTCCCCCACCAACTCCCCTCACAGTGCCCGAACCCGGTCCGGTTTTGTCGATGTATCTAGTTCTCTAGTTCCTTGTTCTTCCCACCAAGTTTCATCTCAATCGCTCCAGTCTAAGCGTGTCACAAGATTCCCCCCAATGGGTCCAGTCTGGACGTAAAATGGGACATCCGAGACCCGAGGTCTTTCAAAATATCAAGCTTCGTTAAGATCCGACCACTCGTTCAAAAGTTATACATACCTCAAGCTTGCAGATTCCCGCTCCATCCACTCCCCCACGATGGTTGGGTCGGGGAACTGACTATTTCTAAGCCAATCATGTCAAGTCTCTAATGTTCAAGCCAAGTTTCATCGTCCTAGCACATCTGGAAATACCTTAACTCGCGATAACCTGAATTCCGGTCCCTCCCCCCTCTAACTCCCCGCCCAGTTCCCAAATTCGATCCGGTTCTATCACTGACGTATCTACTTCTTGTGCTTGTCCTTCCCACCAAGTTTACATCCCAATCGCTCCACTCTAAGCGTGTCAAAAGATCTCAGATTTCCTCTTCCAACTCCCCCCTCACATCCATCGGATCCGGTCCGGACTTTAAATGGGCCATCTAAGACACGAAGTCTTTCCAAATATCAAGTTTCGTTGAGATCCGATCACCCGTTCCAAAGTTATACATTCATCAAGATTCCGAATTCCCCCACCCTCCACTCCTCCCACGGTGGTCGGATCGGGAAGTTAACTATTTCCAGGCTGATCTGGTCCGATCCCTTACTTGCTTGCCAAGTTTCATTGTCCTAGCCACATGATTTCCGGCTCTCCCCTCCGACTCTCCTCCCCCCCCCCCCCACATTCATCGGATTTGGTCCGGACTTGAAAGGGGACATCTGAGACATGACATCTTTCCAAACATGAAGTTTCATTAAGTTCCGGTCACCCGTCTGAAAGTTATGCATGTCACTAAATTCCAGATTCCGGCTCCCCTCGCTCTCCCCACGATGGTTGGATCGGGCAAGTGACTATTTCCAACTTAGTTTGGTCGGGTCCCTAATACGACTGACAAGTTTCATCGTCCTAGCACATCTGGAAGTACCCTAACTCGCAAACACCGGACTAACCGACCGTCCGACTGACAGACCGACGGAAAAGTAATCGGTATAATAATAATAATAATAATAAATGTATTCGAAACCAGAGGCAATATACAAGAAAATACATATAAAACAACAAAACAAAATAACTTTGCATGAACTAAACTTCGCCATCGCTCTCTCGGCATTTCACCACACCATCAACAAATCTGCACATTTTACATATAACGCTTGGCGTCGTGCTCTTTAAGATCTTAGAAAGTAACATAACACTTGGCCGGAAGGCAAGTGCCATAAAAACGACTTTAGACCGTGGTATCAGATACCATGTTATCTGCAAAAACGGAAATATTAATTTGCAGCTAAATCTGAATTCCCCGCCAAATTATAGCCACAAAATCCATCCCTAGCTCCCATTCGGAATTATAAGCTTAAGAAATCCACGCCCCTAACGATTGTTTAGTTTTGAACCCACGAGCTTTCGTACTTTTCCGGTCGAGCCAAGTTCCTAGTCACGCAACGAAAAATCGGCCGAAAGGTCAGCCGACACACTCTAAAAAATAAGGGCATGAGACGCTTGTTTTTTTTTATTTTGAAAGACCATTCACCTACCTTCTTCTGTGATTGACGGATGGAACGTATCCGTGATGAGAGGTCCAGCACTATCGGATTCTAGCTGCCACGCGTCAATGCCCTCGGCTAAGCCTGCGGCAGTTGCGGCACCCAAGGCTGTCGTTTCACACATAGATGGCCTCACTAAAAAGAAAGTTGGAATAAGACAAAATTACGGCGCCAGAGGATAATTTGTAATACTCGGAAGTATTCCTATTGGTCCGACTATAGCTGATTTTTGACAAATGTGCTGACACAAATCTTTATCCCAACAAAACACAAATGTTTATTTATATAAACTAGATTACGACCAACTAGGGTCCAACATTCCAGTAATAATAATAACATAATAAAGCAAAATAGGCGCAGTAACGTGGGGA
Source organism: Branchinecta lynchi (assembly GCA_023053575.1). Lineage (NCBI taxonomy): Eukaryota > Metazoa > Arthropoda > Branchiopoda > Anostraca > Branchinectidae > Branchinecta > Branchinecta lynchi. Next base: position 22,932,524 of record JAKZAP010000003.1, read on the forward strand.
GAATCCACAATACAAATTGGCAAACTGGACTGCAATTCTGGGCATCACTATTAAAAGCAACTTAAAAGGGAATGACCATGTAAAAAATCTCGTAAAAAAAGGGTCGTTTCTGCTCAAATCCTTTGCAAGCATTAACAGATTTGGTCTCTCTACAGGTGATCTTGTCACCTGCTATAAAACTTACGTCCGACCTGTGATGGAGTACGCTTGTGCCGTATGGCACGCTGGACTCACAGCTCAGCAAAGCGAGAAGTTGGAAGGGATTCAGAAGAGAGCTTGCTGCATCATTCTTGGGCAGAAATACGAGTCCTATGAAGAAAGCCTAAAGACATTGGGTCTGCATTCTGCAAACCCTCTCTGATAGGAGACACGAGCTCATAGTGAAATTTGGCAAAAAATGTCTGGCCTCGGATGTGCACCGGTCCATTTTACCCCTTGTGACTACAAATCTGCAAATTAAAGCAGCCCGTAGTACAGACGCACCAAAGATACAACTCAAGAAGCCGCACGTAAAATCTACTGAGCGGTATCTCAAGTTCTCAAGTCATTTGTTCCCTATTTTGTGAAGGTTTTTAACGGATCGGAATTATGAATTTTAAATTGACATGTTTTGTAATATGTTTGTTATTCGATTGTGTTTTAAAATTTTATAATTGTAACATATAAGTGATAATTTATGACTATGTCGACCATGTATGACGATCCACCACTATTTTTGTTAAAAGATATCATGGAAATAAACGAATTTGAATGTGTGAACTCGCCATCCCCACAGGGAGGGGGTTCTCAGAATTCGTGTCTGCAGTGATAGGGAAGATGCCCGTTTCCCTTCGCCCAAGATGGTAGGCCTTCACCAACTAACATATCCGAAGCACCACAATTCCGTGCAGAAATCTTAAAGAATTGTTATACAAGACCACGTCCAGTCTGAACAGGCTTATTACTTCTACTTACACTCGACTTTTCTTCAGCGGGGATATCCTGCGATATACCTTGTCTGTAAAGATAACGAATGTTATGTTTCCGCATAAGCTCCACCTCACTCATTCGAGTAAGGAATCGGACATATTTTATTCAACTGTGCATGATAGCAGTCAGGGATCGGGAGATGGAGGTTATCCTACAGTCTTTATAAGTTCTTGAAAACATCAAACACCTAACAGTGCATTCAAGCTCAGAAGAATATTCGCTTATTCTAACATTATATTCTACAATGTTATAAGTGTTTTTTGTTTGTTTTTTACTGAAAGAAATGTTTTTTTCAGTGTTTTAGGAAAAGTGCTACATGAGCATCTGCGGAGGATGATACGGCTTCGTTCAGACTCTCAGAGATGAAACGATATCGTATGAACTTCCCCAAAAGTAATTGTCATAATATAACTTCATGTTGGATACAGGAAGACACACATTGCATACCTGTTCAAGAAAAGTTGTTATATCAATATATCAAAGTGTAAAGTCTTCTGCGCATTAAATCACAAAGTAATACCCACCTATAGGAATACCAAGGATGTCCGCTTGCAGTTGCAACATTAGGCTGTTCGACGCCATTCCACCATCAACTTGGAGTGACGTCACCGCAGTACCAGCGTCTTTCGTCATCGCTTCTAGGACGTCCCTAGTTTGGAAGCAGACGGCCTCCAGTGTTGCGCGGGCGATGTGAGCTGAGGTTGTGAAGTGAGTCAGTCCACAAAGAATTCTAGAATGATCAAAAGGATCTAAAACTCAGGTGAACACGCGTACGTTTTAATTTGAAAACAAAAAAATCTCTTCCCGCTTGACTCTCTGGATTCGTAAATATTCCTTCAGCCCAAGCTGACTGCGAACCATGGTTCACTGCGTTAAAACAGATACGTCAGCTAAAGGTTCATTTCAGCTACAGCTACAGTTCAAAGGTTCATTTTTTCAAGGTTATTGGGAAATTTCGTTCAATGGTTATTTATCAGTGTTATCTTCCGGCCATGGCGCCTGCTTTCTGCCTAATAATTTTTTCTTCTTCAAACATCTGATAAAAATAAATGAACCTAAGCCCGAAAATGAGTAGTCCTCGAGGACGTCCTCGCGGTTCATGAACTCATTTGTGCCCATTTTTACAGATATCTTAAAAAAAGTGAACAGTTAGCGTAATATTTCATTTTATTCATCTAAATGACCAGCATAATTTAGCATCTTCTGCTGAAGAAAGCTACGAAGTTGGTTTGTCAATTAACGATTCCGAGTTTCGATTTAGCCTACTCACCCACGAGCATCCGTTCTCCACCTCGGGGCATACAACCCTGAAAATGCCGGAACGAAATAAACGCCGCCAGTATCGCCAACGGTAGCTGCCAGAGTCTCGACTTCCTCCGACGACGAAACAAGTTTGAGGTTTTCTTTGAGCCACCGGATGGCAGACCCAGCCACTGCTACAGACCCTTCCAGGGCGTAAATAGGGGGTTTATTTTTCCCCAGTTTGTACCCTACGGTAGTAAGCAGGCCATGTTCTGAGAAGACGGGCTGAAAGGACAAGTATATGTTAGCTTCAGGTCAGGCCCGTATCCAGGAATTTATTTCGGGGGGGGGGGGGGTGCCTGCGGTCGGACAAAAAAGTACAAAAAGACATAGATCAGAGGGAAACGCCCATAAAAATTAATATTATTGTATGTTTCGGGGGGGGGGGGGGGTCGACCCCCCCCCCATGGATACGGCCTTGGTTCAAGATCTTGGAGCGCGAACCGTCCCAATCGGCCGGTTTCCGCTCTAACATATACCCACGATCCAGGGGTGAAAAGTGCGCAACCACTCGCATCCATCAGAAGGATGGATGTCCATCAGAAGGATGGATGTCCATCAGAAGGATGGATTGCACTATGTAGTGCAAGGAAAAGGACACCTTGCACTACATAGTGTTTCTGCTCAGATGTTCTGAAATAGTTGACCACTTTAGAGCTTGGTCCCACTGGGCTCAAAAAGCCGCCTATTCGACAAACAATGAAAATCCCTAGGGGACGTGAGATTTGATGGGCTTTGTGGCAGCTTTGGGATAATGAGTAGACTACAATCAGGGTTCCTGTAAAATAATTATACACGCTGTTTTGCTCTAATTGATCTCTGAATTTAAAACGACAACATTCAGAATTAGTTCTGTCTTGTTCTTTTTCTTTTTTCTACTTTTGCAACCCCAAAAGCCAGGAAATGAGCCCAGTATGACCAAGCTCTTACAACTAAGCTATGCTTACAGAAAATTGCACACGGCTTCGTCTGTTTTAGCCTCTTTCCATGTCCCATACTTTGGACGAGAATATTAGCAAAATTCGCTTAACCCGTCTCTGGACGAATAAGATCCTCGGAAACAAAGGTCGGGCGCGTGATAAGTCACGTGAAGAGAACAAACGTGACAAGCGCGATAGTTAGTGTAGCCTACTGCTAATACAGGAGACAGGATACACTTATAAAGTGAAGAATCTCGGGATCAAGAATGGATGGAAATCCTACTGAAGAAGAATGAATTACTATCATAAGGTCCTTTAACATTAGTGTTTACGCAGTGTCATATAAGATTTGGACCTTTTTTATGTCCAAGAAAAACATGAACATACCTTTGGTCCAGTGTTGCAGAGCAAAAAGCATCCGGTGCCATACGTGTTCTTGGCTTGACCTCGCTTTAAACACATCTGACCAAGTAGTGCGGCCTGTTGGTCACCCAATATCTGAAAATAAGATAAGCTTTGGAACCAGTTTACAAAGGTTTCGTTTTTGTACCATAGCCTTGCTGTTCCCTCTATTCTTTCGCTCCTGTCTGATTTGTTTCTTACTCCGAAGCTGCTTCGTTGTATTTTCTTTTCTTGTATGACGGCTTCTGCGGTATTATTTCAGCATATTAAGGCTTTCAGCCCACAGTAAGGCTGAAATAATGAGCGAGGGGTTACCTACTCCCCGACAGCTGCTGTAGACCCATTCCCCGCAGCGGCCGGCTCCGACGGGAACCAGCGGTGCCGGCCACAAATTCCGCGAATCCTGTTTCTAAAATTCTGATAATGTTCGAACACGTGACAACCGGTGCCGGCACCGACCGCGGCTCCGGCTGCTTGCACACTAAAAATCGAGAGCGGCCAACCCCTCGATAATGAGCTGAATTTACAACTGAATCCAGACGGCGAAGGCAGAGAAGGAAGATTCAAATCGTCTATGTGATTTTTTATTCCATTTTTGTTATCGGCAATAACACATTGAGCGTGTTCCACCCTTCTAACAACAGTAACTATTAGTTACTATTGATTTTTAATTTTTATATTAGTTACGTCGTTTATATTAGTTACTTTTTATATTAGTTACGATTTTTTCGGGCAAATCGTTCACTCCACAGGTATACGACTAGAGACGAGGATAATTTTATTGTTGAGTACCGAGACACCACACCTGCAGCTTTCGGAATTAGGTATCTAGCTCCGGCTATTTGGAATGATATCCCAGTTGTCATTCGGGAGGCTGAACACATTGGGTCATTTAAAGTAAAACTTAAAAAACATTTATTGGGAGAGGGGAGTTAATTTTCTCTTTTTTTCTTCTTAGATTTTTTTTTTTTCTTTTTAGATTTTGGTAGTAAAGGTTAATTGAGAGAGAGTGTTCTTGTCTTTTTTCTTTTCTTTTTTTTTATGAAATTGATATAGGTTGCGAATCAGAGGATTGCAGTCGTACATCATCAGGCTTTTTGGGCCTTCCTCGGGCGGTTGCGTGTTTTTATAGTTTATTTTGTATTTAGTAGTAAATAAAGCAAGTCAAAGTCAAAGTTACTATTTTCGTTCCAATCTCGTGAAAAGTTAACAACGCTGACCGTTTCAACCTTCTCGAAATAGTAACTAACAGTGACTGTTTCCTTACCATGCTCGGGAGCGTCCGCGTAAGCGCATTAACTACACATCTCTGTAACGTGATTGGTCGGATTCGCCTGTGGCATGATATTCTGCAGGAAAACAGAAAAATCGTTCCTGCCTTGACGGCGAAAAGCCAGAATCGGGACGTCATGCGTAGTATCTACGGTAAGTAGGGTGGAACACACTCACTGTTTTCCTTTTTATTTTCGCCAGAGACTGCGAAATTTATCGACGTGTTGAAGATCGAACAATAACAAGAGCTAGAAGCTATATATATATATATATATATCGTTCATTCACCAAAATAGCAAAGATAGCTAGCAAAGGTAAGTTAATCTAGCACGTTCAACGGGATATAAAATGGCCAATGACAAATGACAAATAATACCAGATAAACACGACTAAGAACTATTAAACGAACGAACAAAGTACGTCACAAACGAGTTAACATATCTTTCGGTTGCATCCGCTGAGTAATTTGTTAATTTAGCTTTGTCTGAATGGGTTTGAGTACGCGTGTTGGGCCTGTTTTTATTTTGTTCAATATATTCAGGCAACATTGATCTGTGAAGTTCAGAATTTAGGCATTTGTGGCCAAAACTTATTGTTAAATTATGTCTACGTTGCTCAAGGGAAGGGAGACCGAATGAGACCTCATATGACAATTGTAAGGCTGGATCAGAGGATGATAGTAGGAATTTACCAATTCATGTTTCTTTTTGTCATCATTTATAAGCAAAACCCTTGAGATACGAATGATCAAGGGCCCTTAATAGAAATAACGAGAAAGTATCGTTTGGTTTTATTTTTCCACTTGGCTGTGATGATGCGCACTTTAAGGGCGCTAGAAGTTCATAGGCAAAAGCCTTGAGGCAAAAATTATCACGGGCCCTTGGAGATCACGAATGTGTATCGTTAGGTCAAAAGTCCTTTTTTTTCACTTTCCGGTTAAGATGCACAATTTAAGTGCTAAAATTTTATTTGTAAACAAAACCATTGACCAAAAGTTTTAAAAATGTAGGATTTTGCTTATAAGTATTTTTTATGGCTGTCCGTCCGTCGGTCTGTCGGTCTGTCCAGGTTTTGCTAGTTCGGGCACTTCCACATAAGCTAGGACGATAAAACTTGGCAGGCGTATCAGGGACCCCAAATGATTAAGTTGGAAATAGTCACTTCCCCCATCCGAGCACCGTGGGGGGATTGGAGGGAGGGGGAATCCGGAATCTTGAGGTATTTATAACTTTTGAACGGGTGATCGGATCTCGATGAAACTTGATACTTGGAAAGACCTCATGCCTCAGACAACCCACTTAAAATCCGGACCGGATCCAGTGACTTTTTTTTTTGGGGGGGGGGGCTGGAGGGGGCAACCGGAAATATTGGGAAACGCTATGAGTGGAGGGATCGAGATGATACTTGGTGGGAAGACACCTAGCAAACACTAGATACATCATTGACATAAACGAGCCGATTCGGGCACTGTGGGGGGAGTGGAGGGAGGGGGAATCCGGAATCTTGATGTATTTATAACTTTTGAACGGGTGATTGGATCTCGATGGAACTTGATATTTAGAAAGACCTCATGTCTCAGACGACCCACTTAAAATCCGGACCGGATCTGGTGACTTTGGGGGGGGGGGGGAAGCTAGATGGGGCAACCGGAAATCTTGGGAAACGCTATGAGTGGAGGGATCGAGATGAAACTTGGTGGGAAGACACCTAGCAAACACTAGATACATCATTGACATGACCGAGCCGATTCGGGCACTGTGGGGGGAGTGGAGGGAGGGGGAATCCGGAATCTTCAGGTATTTATAACTTTTGAACGGGTGACCGGACTCAATCAAACTTGATATTTGGAAAGACCTCATGCCTCAGACGACCCACTTAAAATCCGGACCGGATCCGGTGACTTTTGGGGGAGCTGGAGGGGGCAACCGGAAATGTTGGAAAACGCTATGAGTGGAGGGATCCAGATGAAACTTGGTGGGAAGACACCTAGCAAACACTATATACATCATTGACATAACCGAGCCGTGCCTACTCGTAACAAGTGCCATACGAGCTCGTAGCTCTTGTTGTACTTTTCGATTCAGATGAGTATGAACCAATGAGGTTATTGGATCGAGGATATTATTACTCTTTATTTTCAGTAGCTCCGATGAACCTTTTCTGATACTGTTTCGTTGTTGATACTCTGTTTATGTCCGACTTAAGAACATTAGCGTTCGGTAGCGTTCGAGCGGCGGAAAATAATTCAACCTTCGAATGCGTATTTGGGATCGTAGTCTTTCGTCTAGGGAGGTCGGTTCGTTTTCTTTGACACTTGCTTTATTTATTAATTGAATACAAATCTTTTAGTCCACGCACAGGCTCCTCTAAAGATCATCTCTACACTTCGGGCTTCACATTAAATTCCTATTTTGTTTACTGCGTAGTAGCAAACCTCGAATATCAAACCCCAACCTTTAAAGCTCACTTCACCATAGTCCACACTCAATAACATCCGCGACAATTGGATATGATGGACCACGAAAAGGATGTGGTTCTTTGTTCTTACTGATAGTGATACCAAAAGCTCGAATTATTCCAACTATTAAGAAAGCTAATTTTGTTACTTAATACACTATTCGTCACAAGTACTTTAAGGAATGGTCGGATATGGGAAGTGACAATTTCTAAGCCAATCTTGTCGAGTCTCTAATGTTCGAGTCAAGTTTCATTGTCCTAGCACATCTGGAAGTAGCATGCGATCACCGAAATTCTGCTCCCCCCCCCCTCCAACTCCCCCATAGTACACGGATACAATCCGGTTCTGTAAATAATTGATCTAGAGCATTTGTTTGTTTTTCCCACCAAGTTCCATCCCGATCTCTCCAGTCCAAGCGGGTCACGAATTTCCCTGCCCCCCCCCCAAAGTTGTCGGATCCCGTCCGGACACGAAAAAGAAGATCAGAGACATGTCCCTTAGTCACTGAATTTCATTAGAATCCGATCACCCATTCGAAAGTTGCGGATGACTCAATATTCCGTGTTCCCCCTCCCTCCACCCCCTCCAATATGATCGGATCGACAAAAAAAAAATCCTATTTCCAAGTCAGTTTGATCGGCTCCCTGATATGTCAAATTTGATCATGAATAGACCCAAAACGGTCATCACCAGAATTCCAGGAAACCCCCCTCCACCCCACCCCACCCCCAGCCCAAAGTGTCCGGATTCAGTCCGGTTGTGTAAACGATTTATCTAGAGCAGATGCTTGTTCTTACCAGCAAGTTCCAGACCGATCCCTCAGTCTAACCGTTAAACGAGATTTCCAGTCTCCCCCCCCCCCAAACTCCCCCACACCTGCCGAATCTGGTCCAGACTTGGAATTGAACATCAGAGGCATGTCTACTGTTCAGTTATTAAGTTTTATTCGAATTCGATCTCCCGTTCGAAAGTTACCCATGAATCAATATTTCGGATTCCCCCTCCCTCCACTCCCCCTCAGATGGTCAAATCGGGAACCTGACTACTTCAAGTTAATTTGATCGGGTTCCTGGCGTGCCTGCCAAGTTTCTTCATCCTATCGCACCTGGAAGTACCCTAACTCGCAATCGTGGGACAGACAGCCCGACCGACGAAATTGCTATGGGTAAATGGCACTTGAGGCAAAGGCTGCACAATAATACAAGCAAAAACTACAACAAAAACTACGGGACATTACTTTTATTTTTTTTGAAAAGCCATTTTCCCCTTCTTTACGAACATTTTTATAGAACATTTATGTGTTTAAAGAGGGGTTACTCACTCCCTGAACCCGTGTACACCGGGTGCCGGAAGGTACCATCCTATTTAATAGTCGGTGTTCCAAACTCTCAAAGGTGAAGGTCACAAATAAAGGTGCATCAAATAAAAGTGTCATACAAAAAAATACACTCCCCTATACAGATAGGGGAGATGGGGGCAGGTCCGGATATCGTCTCTGCAAACCTCACTGTTGAACTTAAAATGAAGCAAAATTGTTTTTAAGAGCTGTCACAGGTAAACACTTTTCTTCTGTCAAAAATTCCCGCAGTTTGTGTCACCATTTTTGCACGAAAGTAAGTTCTACGTCATGGGGTTGGCACCTGATTTTGGTAGTTACGTACCCACTTACATCATCGGTGGTTTTTGTTTAGGCAGTTTAAGATTAGCTCTACCATATCAAAAATGAATTTCCATAACTGATACACCAGCTTGAGAGTTGCAAATTTATTTCTGTCAAAACAGCACCAGGGGCAGGTCCAAAAACAATTGGGGCAGGTTCGGACAGCAAAGAAAGAGGCTGAAGAAAAAAAAAAAAAAATTAAAAGTAACTAGCCTGCAGCGACTAGGAGATAAAGAGCGAATGCTCAATCTATTTTGCGTGAAGAAAAGGAAAACCTTTGCTGTGTAATTTGAAATGGAAAAACCGCAGTAAAAGACTAGAGATTCATGAAGCTACTTGTGAAAAAAAAAAAAAACAGATTCCGCCACCTTAAAGGCTATACAATCTCTTGTTTATTAGATTGCTCATAAAAACTGCAGGCTACTAATGTCGTAACATCAGTTTTCCCAGTTAATGTTGGGCGATATTTGGATTTTTCGATACTTTAACTTTCGATGTTCGATTTCGGCATTTCGGGACCATATTCGCTCTCATAAATGTCTCGTTTCACACAAATTTTAGAAATGTTACATCATTATTTGATAAAAACTGCGAATAAAAAAAAAAAAAATTAATAACGAAAAATATATTGCTCAAAACAGTCAGACTATTTACAATAATTATAACATGGACAAATATCGTTTCCGATATCGATATTTACGTTCCGATATCGACATTTGGTCGCCAAACAATATTCCCAGTAGCCGTATAACAAGTATTTGTCTCGTGTTAATGCACAAGTAGCTTCATGAATCTCTATGCTTTTACTGCAATTTGTCCTTTCAAAAATACACAGTCAAGATTTTCCTTTGCTTCACATAATATAGACTGAGCATTCGCTCTTGAGCTCCTAGTCGCTGTAGCCTAGTTACTTTCAATTTTTTGTAATCACTGTATCTCTTCTCTTGGTGAAAAAAGCGTACTTTTTTCACACTTTTATTTAATTCTTCCGGCACCGGCGTGGTACTTTTCAGTGTAGTTGTTGATTACTAAGACGCAGATAATCGGTTATAGTACTTTCTTTTGACGCAAGACAGCGTCGTATTAGTTGATATACGTAAATTTACCCTAGAGAGGTTAAAAACTGACCAAAGTGGGAAGGTGCCGGAATGAGTGTACACCGGGTGCCGGAGAGTGAGGAACCGCTCGATGCTGATGGGGCTGTGTAACATATATCTTAATACGTGTTCCGTCAAGACTCAAGTACATAGTTTCTTTGAAAAAAATAAAAAAGGATGCATCGACCGGGAATCGAACCCGGGCCGCCCGCGTGGCAGGCGAGCATTCTACCACTGAACCATCGATGCTTGTCAAAATGTCTTTCTAGATTTATAACTATTTTCCGCGCAAAAAACCAGAAGTGTGGTGCAATGATATTTATTTGCCCCGGATTCAAAATGAGAGTTTATGTCCTGTTAAGTGTTTAGAGAATTATTTGGAAAGGACGCTAGTAATCCGTGGTAGCAAGAAGAGAATGTTTTTGCCGATTGTAAATAACAGTAGGCAAATATCGGTTTCAGTGATTGCGAAATGGATAAAGTCGATTATCCTCGAATGCTCCCCTACTTCCCAAGGTGTCCGGGCTCACGATGTCCGCGGTCAGGCTGCAACTACAGCCTTTCGTAGCGGGATATCTGTAGAAGATATACTAGCTGCTGGATATTGGCATTCTAGCTCATCCTTAAAGCATTATATCCGTGAGCAACCCGGATTAGTCGACATTGAGGCAGTAATTACCCAAAATCTGTGTCGATAATGGTTAACGTAGTGTTTATTTGTATACTGCCGCGACAGTTGTGTATTATGTTTAAAGAAGTCGAATAAATAGTTAGATTAAAACCAACACTCCCACCACCTCCGGCGGATGTAATTCAGCAATATAGATGGAGTATAAATACTCCAGACCGAAGAAAGTAACGTATCGTACTAGAATGAAGACTTACATAAGGTTGAAGTCACATTCTGGTACGATACTTACCTTCTTCGGTCATAACTACCCTCCCTCCTCCACCATGTGTTGGTTTGGATAATAAGGGAAAATGTCTGCCGGATCTGCGCTGGGTGCGTCAAGATAAAGGGTGAATTAATTTAAAAAAATGCACGCTAGATAGCGTGTGGAATCTGGCCTTAGTACCTACCGGAGCAGGAACAGCAATATAGATGGAGTATAAATACTCCAGACCGAAGAAGGTAACGTATCGTACTAGAATATATATAGCAAGCTTTTTCGTGGGTGATCAAGTCACTTGAGGACACAAATACTACCAACTACAACAATGAGCGTGTTCCATCCTACTTACCGTAGTTACTACGCATGACGTCACGAATTCTGGCTTTTTGCCGTCAAGGCTGGAACGATTTTTCTATTTTCCAGCAGGATCTCACGCCAGGGGCGAATCCGACCAATCACGTTCCAGAGATGCGTAGTTACTACGCTTACCACGCTCCCGAGCATGGTAAGCAAATAGTAACTATTAGTTACTATTCCGACAAGGTTGGAACGGTCAGCGTAATAACTTTTCGTGAGGATGGAACGGAAATAGTAACTATAGTAACTATTGTTACAAGGGTGGAACACGCTCAATGTGTCAGTCAATAAGGATTCTGGAGCACAGCGAAGAATTTCTGAAAGCTCCATTAAACAACACAAACACACTTGTGTCACCGTCTCCCGTTAATTTTATGGATATTTAAAAGAAAATGAATTTACTTCTTAAACTGTGTTTTAATTTCTCGTCAGGCGTGTCATGTTATAGCATCGCAAATCCGCGGAAATGATATCAGAATGTCCATATTGGTGATTGTGCGTCGCGTGACCCAGTGGTTTCGGCATTCTTCTCCCGAGAACTACCCAACCACAGACACAGGTAGCAGGCAGCGAAGTTAACCAGGTTTCGAGAAAAGGCTTGCTAAATCTTTTGATTCACCGTCGAAGCTCTACTTTGATACATTTTAGTCAGTTTCATCAACCCTAACTGAAAAGGTCGAGGGAAAATGTTACTCCCTGCACCAAGTATATTAAGAGGCATGCTTATCTGAACGCTTCTCCAAATGCGTCCGAATGTTTCACTATCTTGGTTTTGTTTCTAGCTTATAAAACAGTCAAACGGAAAGGAAAAATATCAACTTGACAAAGGGCAATGGAGAACTATTTCAACTTTCTTCTGAGACGGACACCGAATTACAATTTTAACTTTTCGATCTGTTGACTTTTAAATATACTACTTCTGTTGGGGTATGCTGTTTAGTCTGAACGACATCTTCTGGGTGAGATTACGCGCAGCTTAGCAAAATATGCGAAATTTAAAAGAAGAAACCGAACGAAATTAAGAGCAAACTAGACCTACGTTGCCCGGGCAACGTGAAGTGTTGCGGCAACCTTTGTCCGGCTTCGCCGGCTAAAGTGTTGCGAGAGCAACACTTTGGTTTTGTTTCTTCGCTGTCGGTTAAATGCTGAAATTGTCAACTTATCGAAGCTTTTAAAACGGTATGTTCTAAAAAGAATAATCACATAATCAAAAGCTGTTCTTTAGCGTTGTAAAACCAACAACAAAACAATATCGGAAGAAGGCTATCCGTAACGTTTCAGGATTAAAATACCATAGATGACACTATTAATTATTACAAAACTACATTATTGTTTTACATTACCGTATCGTTTGTACCCGTTGCGTAAACAGTTAATCCTAGGTTATAGCGATAGACCATCGATACAAACTTTCTTACTGTCATATTTACAGAAATCGAATACAATGTGCACCAATTTTCAAAAATTTCTAGCCCCTCGTGAACCGATCTTACTTACAAGTCCGTCTCCCGTGATTGACATCAAATTCACCGGAAACAAATAATGGATACACCAGCTATCAAAAGTTGCAAACCCCTCATCGCTGAAGATGATTATAGCATAAAAGCCGATTATTATTTACAAGTCCCATGCATGTCTTACAATTGGGAACAAAATTGTTCTTACCATCGAATACACCTGAGACAAATAACAGGTATACCAACTAGCAAAAGCTGCAAACTCCTCGTTGCCAAAGATGATTATGAGCTAACAGTCGACTGTTGCTTACAAGTCCCTTACATGTCTCACAACTGGTATCGCCTATTTTTGGTTTCAGTGTGTACCTTACTCCTGAAGTTGTCAACCCCTTGAAACTTTCAAACTGGTTTATCTCAAATACCATAGATGACACTATTAACTATTACGAAACTACCTTGTTTTACATTACAGTATCGTTTGTACCCGTTGCGTTAACAGTAAATCCTAGGTTACAGCGATAGACCAACGATACAAACTTTCTTACCGTCAGATTTATATAAATCGAATACAATGTGCAACAATTTGAACAAATTTCTAGCCCCTCGTGCACCGATTCTACTGACAAGTCCCTTTCCCGTGATAGACATCAAGTTCACCGGATAAAAATAATGGGTACACCGACTAGCAAAAGTTGCAAACCCCTCATCGCTGAAGATTTGTGTAGCATAACAGCCGATTATTACTTACAAGTCCCTTGCATGTTTTACATTTGGGAACCAAATTGTTCATCAAATGACAGGTACGCCAACTAGCGAGAGCTGCAAACCCCTCATTGCCGAAGATGATTATGAGCTAACAGTCGCCTGTCGCGTACAAGTCCCCTAAATGTCTCACAACTGGTATCGCCTATTTTTGGTTTCAGTGTGTACCTTACTACTGAAGTTGTCAACCCCTTGAAACTTTCAAACCGGTATATCTCATAAAGGAATTTTTTTTACAAAAAAATGGATGTCATATACTTTGATCAGCTCACTAGCGGCTATCGATTGCCGTCGAAGTTGAACTTTATCCTTTTCAATCGTAGATATCGTGACGGATGAAAACTTGGAACAATATCTTATATAATCTAGTTGATATTATAAAGCTATCCGTAACTTTTCAGGATTAAAATACCATAGATGACACTATTAATTATTACAAAATTACCTTATTGTTTTACATTACCGTATCGTTTGTACCCGTTGCGTAAACAGTTAATCCTAGGTTATAGCGATAGACCATCGATACAAACTTTCTTACTGTCATATGTACAGAAATCGAATACAATGTGCACCAATTTTCAAAAATTTCTAGCCCCTCGTGAACCGATTCTTACTTACAAGTCCCTCTCCCGTGATTGACATCAAATTCACCGGAAACAAATAATGAATATACCAGCTATCAAAAGTTGCAAGCCCCTCTTCGCTGAAGATGATTATAGCAGAAGCTTTTTAAACGGGATGTTCTAAAAAAATTAATCACATGATCAAAAGGTATTCTTCAGCGTTGTAGAGACAACAACACAATAATATAGGAAGAAGGGACTAAATGAACTTTGCAGTCAGTTGTACTTTATCCTTTTCAATCGTAGACATCGTGACGGATGAAAACTTGGAACAATATCTTATATAATCTAGTTGGTAATAGAAAGCTATCCGTAACTTTTCAGGATTAAAATACCATAGATGAAACTATTAATTATTATGAAACTACCTCATTGCTTTACATTTTCGTTTGTATCCGTTTTGTAAACAGTTAATCCTCGGTTACATTGATAGACCATCGACACAAACTTTCTTACCGTCAGATTTATAGAAATCGAATACAATGTGCACCCATTTGCAGAAATTCCTAGCCCCTCGTGAACCGATTCCTACTTACCAAGTCCCTCTCCCGTGATATACATTAAGTTAACCGGAAACAAATAATGGGTACACCAGCTAGCAAAAGCTGCAAACCCACCATCGCAGAAGATGATTGTAGCATAACAGCCGATTATTACTTACAAGTCCCTTGCATATCTTACCATTGGGAACCAAATTGTTCTTAAGATCGAATTCACCGGAAACAAATAACAGGTATACCAACTAGCAAAAGCTGCAAACCCCTCATTACCGAAGATGATTATGGGCTAACAGTCGACTGTTGCTTAAAAGTCCCCTATATGTATCATAACTGGTATCGCCTATTTTTGGTTTCAATGTACCTTACTATGAAGTTGTCAACCCATTTGAAATTTTCAAACTGGTGTATCTCATGAAGGAATTTTTGTACCAAAAAATGGATGACATATACTTTGATCAGCTCATCAATGGCTATCGATTGCCGTCGAAATTTTTTTTTTACCTGTCTTAGTTCAAAAGTTGACTTTTTTGCCGTAGGCCAACTTTCTAACGTCACGACTTAGAAAGGAGCAAAGGATAAGCTCTAGTTTCTTTAGCAATGAGAGAACTTTTAAAGTTTAAGAGGCACATCTGATACCGTTACTCTACCACAAACCAAAATGCAAAAAAAAAAAATTATAAACTCAGCTGAAATCGTCGCAGACATGGACAGAAACAATAGATGGCAGCGCTTTCGGACCCGTGGGAAAAAGCCACTTTTTTGTCTCTGTAGATTTTTCTATTTATCACTCAAAGAAGATATGTTGGCTATGGGGCCGGGTAACTGCCGCATATATTTAACACTTATAGATTTTAGTCCATCTTCAATTTGAAACTGGTGCCTGCCTGCTTGCGTGCTAGAACGGAGCTTTCCACTCGAAAGCAGAAACATCTTTTGATGAAACGAAAGGTTCGCTACACAACTTCAGATAGTCCTCTCTGACATAGGCTATACAACTCCACTTCACTTCGCAAACCGTAGGCTCTGGCTCGATGACAAGCAAAAACCATCCTTATTGGCCCCAGGCAAGAGTTCTACGGAGCTTTCCAAAACGTAATGTCATATTCATCAATCCGGCCTAAGGTCCACACTTTCCGTAAAAACCGCACAGGTTAGACCCTTCTCAGTTACCAGGAATAAAATGAAATCGGAGTCATAGGAAAAAAAAAAAAAAAAAAAAAAAAAACGAGGACAAAACCAAAGTGTTGCTCTCGCAACACAATATTTCAAAATCCAGATGACATTATATGACAAACTGGACATCAGATAGACTTTTTCGGCAGGTATTTTGCAGTAAAAGGTCGGCTCAGGCAGCCAGGGGCGTCACTAGCCTTTTACCTTTGGGGGGGGGGGGGGGGGGGGGAGTACGTCCGGTCTGTCCCGACGGACTAAAAAATGTGCCGACAAAGAAGCGGCAACGGCGTACATTTCCCGCCAGCACAGAATAGAACCGGGCTAAAACTAACTGTAAGAGATCAGTTGAGATTATTCCTCTGATGTAATTTCGTATTTTAAGTCACATATTTGGCTTTTCATTTTAGCTTTCGCTAAAAAACGAAGCTT
The DNA here is from genome assembly GCA_023053575.1 of Branchinecta lynchi. Taxonomy (NCBI): domain Eukaryota; kingdom Metazoa; phylum Arthropoda; class Branchiopoda; order Anostraca; family Branchinectidae; genus Branchinecta; species Branchinecta lynchi. Next base: position 22,948,798 of record JAKZAP010000003.1, read on the forward strand.
CCAACGACTGTATCAAGAACAAGTAAACTAAGCGCCGCAGGCGAAATTTTTAAAAATCTGCCTTTTCCCGGAATAATTTAGCTATACCTACCATACAAGTTCTAGCTTTTAACGTGTTCAGACCCCCACGAATTTCAATCCTAAAACGCCAATAAATGAAACAACGTTCTTCCAAGTAAAGAATACTAAACAAGAGCTAAGAGCTCATATTACACTTGTTACGAGTAGGTGGTGTGAGAAGCGAGAAAGTGAATCTGAGCATTTTTCCGGGAATTCCGATACCCCTCCCTACCGTGCTCGAATCGGGTCCAGATCCTAAAATATGTCGTCTTAGGAAGACAATGTGTCTACTTTCCAAGTTGCATTCCAATCACTTCACTCGTTTAACAGCTATGCGAGCCACAGCATTTCCCCCTACTGTGGCCGAACACGACTCGGACAAATGCTAACACCTCTTCTTCCCGTCCGTCAAGTTTAACTCGAATCGGAGCATATCTGCAAATTTCCGGTTCCCATTTCATCCTCCTCCTACCTTGGTCGGATCCGGTTCTGACACCAAATGACCAATCTATAGGCTGCATAAACTTGGTACTGTCCAAGTTGCATTCCATTCTGCCCATCCGTTTGACTTTCCGGACCTCCCCCCCAACTCCCCCAACCATGGCCGCATGGGTTGCATATCTAGGTCATCCGTTCTCATCACACATAAAGTTTCACTTGAGTCGGACCATTTTTCGCAACCTACCGAAATCATTAATTTCCGGATTCCCCCTACCTCTACTCCCCGAAAAATGGTTGGACCCAAGACCGGAAGTCTTCCTAAGGCTTCCTGTGTCGGGTCCTTAAGTCTATTTGGTCGGGTCACAAATATGCCTGCCTAGTTTTATCGTCCTTCGTACATCTGGAAGTATGCTATCTCGCGTCTCGCGATCACCGGAATTCCACTCCAACTCCCCCCAAAAAGCCACAACATGATCTGGTTCCGTCAAGAACGTATCTAATACTTATGCTTGTTCTTCCCACCAAATTCCATCCCGATCCCTCGACACTAAGCGTTTCATACAAATTCCGGTGGCCCATTCCTACTCCCTCTCCCCATTATCGGATCCGGCCCGGACTTGACATGGAGCATCTGATACAATAGTCCTTTCCACTTGCCAAGTTTCATTCAAATCCGATCGCCCGTTCAAAAGTTATAAATGCCACTAGATTCCGGATTCCCCATCCCTAGGCATGGGCACTGTTCTGTTTTTGCATTCAAACAGGAACAGGCAGAAACAGGTCACATAAGAACAGAAACAGAAAGAAAACAGGTCCTGTTCTGTTTTAACAGAACTGATGACTTTGAAAACAGAAACAGCTGTTAAACAGGCGAAAAAAAACAGAACCGGCTGTTTAAAACAGTTTTTTTTTTTTTTTTATTTCCCGTATTTTTGTATTATGTTTATGGCAGAGTTCACCTATAGTTTGCATTGTACCATGAAGTATCTTAAATAGTTCTTCCTTGCACCGCACAGATGCCTTTCTTCGATGAATTACACTTTTTCCCGATGGAAAATGAGCCATGCAAGTTTCGTTTGTCTTAAAAACAAATTTCGCATAGCCTACCTTTCCACTTGGATTGTTTGTCATAGTGATCGGTAATAAACTAAAGTTTACGGATCATACAAACTCAAAGTTAAGCAAGCTTCACTTCGTGGCAGCGGTACATGATGATGGTCATTTTTTTTGTGAGGGGAGGGTCGCGAGGGACCCATGTTCAATCAGATTACCGAATAGCTTTTCCTCGGTGGTTTCTTTTGAGCATGGTCATACAAGGCTCAAAACGCGCGGATTTTTCGGCTGAATGTGAGTCTACTATTCTGCGAAAATCCGTGAAACGGAGTTACACTTTCATCATCAAGTTGAAAAAATCTCAAGTTTTCCGTATAGAACTGAGGGTGTGCCAAAAATACTGTCAGGAATTCCAGTTATCGTTTGTTTACATCATGAACCGGTGCGGATGTTGTGATGTCGCTAAGCTAGTTTCAGCCTTTCTAGCCTTTTTGAAGTTGAAAGTACTAGTCTTTTGAAATCACATTTAACTTCGCTGAACAGATAATACGTCATGTGAATCCTTCTTGGTGGTCACATGTTCGGTTTTAGTGGAAAGTTCATTTATGAACACTCCACTCCTGCGGCCGTGATAGCCGGTTTTCCGTTCTCGGTTTTCACCGTTTTATTTTGGCATTCTTATCTCGTGAACCATGACAGATGCTAATTTGAAACTTGGTGTACTTGTGGGCCTTGCGGTCTAGTTGTCACTTTTGGGATTCAACCCCCGATAAACTCTCAGTTCAAGGGCAATTGGTCACAATTCCCCCAGTGACTAATGTTTCCTTTAAAGTTTAACCTAAAAAGGCTGGGATAGGACAATCTAGTTATCCATCACTTATTCACTTAAAACAGCTTGAAGAGCCGCTGAAAATGCGTTACTTCGTTCTTCCGCTATTCACGAATAATTGTTTTTCAAATTGTGGAATTTCCGTGTGATCTGTGGTACCTCTATGCGCTTGTATTTTTGTTGCACCCCTTACGAGAAAGATTTATGAATTTTCTTTTGTTCCGGCACTAAACAATCTTCACCAATCTCACCACTGCCCAACGAAAAGCAGCGTTTGTATTTAGATTAAAATTTCCAGAGTCATAGTAGAATTTGCGTTGTGGGGACGGCCGCACATATTCTGAACGTCATAACTAGAGCAGATAGTGGAAAATAAAAAATTCCCTTTGTAGAATCCCAATAATTCAGTATGTTTAATGAAATGACACAAGAATTAGTTGTCTTTTCAGTTAAATTTTAAAGGCTTATCACTGTTTTGCGAATTCTGTGCGACTGGGCCCGGATTGCCCAGAGTAAATTGCCTGACCAAATTCGCAAACTTGCTAATCATGCCTGGTACTAAGGTGGAAATTTGGAATGCGTGAACATCATTGTCCAGATGGGTCTTTGGACCCACCCAAAGACCCATCTAGATGTATCTTTTGTTGATACTCCCCCCCCCCCCCACATCCAAACGCTGGTAACTGGGCCCATATTGACCAATGAATTAAAAGTCAAGGGCGAATGGTTATTAGGCTGTTCGTACACAATATATGATACAGAGCTGGGCGAATCCGAATCCGGATTCAGATTCGAATCCAGGATTCGTCCTTTTGGCCGGATTCGAATCTTCTGCTTCTCAGGCTGGATTCGCTTTCGGACTTGGATTCCAAACCCTCAATCTTACGAATCCGCTCAAATTTCTATTCTACAGCCGTTGAGTTTCCGTTTTCCCCAATTTTTACGCAGTGGGCTTTAGACAATCAAATTTGTTTGGTGTCCACCACCAAATATGTTAAATAATCTATCACATTATCTGATTACCTGAAATATCAGTGTTGTTTGTCCCCTCTGATTTTTAGCTATAACCTATGAACATGATTTAATTTTTGGTAAGGTCGGATTCGAATCCGGATTCAATTTCGGATTCGAATCCTCAGCATGAAATGGTGGATTAGCATTCGTACCTAGCCCTGGATTCGGATTCGAATCCTTTCATGATCGGATTCGCCCATCTCTGATATGATATACGTTTTACTTTTACACATTACGTTTGAGCGCTTGCGCACTTTTTCATATTGGACCCGAAGACGGCTGCTGCCACGAAGGGTCGGCGGAAAGCTGCAACAGTAGTCTAAGACTTAGCTGACTACGTATCCATTTAGCTCAGTCAAATGTAATTCGCCGTCAGCTTGAGCTGAATAAATATTTACAGTATCTGAAGTTCCCATTTTTGCTGTTGTTCCTACTATTGCTTGATTCTTGCTCAGTATTTTTGATAGCTGTCATCGCATCCACATTTCGCGTGGGTCACTGGTAAGGTTGACAAATTGGCCTCTTTTGGAATGTGGCATTTCGAAATGATCAAAATCTTGAGTTAAAAGATTTGTTGTATGGATAAGGCGGGTTTCCCCCCAAAAAAACAGATTTGGCTGTTTAAACAGGTAAAAAAAAAACAGGAACAGGGCAAAACAGGATACACCAAAACAGAACAGAACAGGTGAGAAAAAAAAACAGCTGGCTTCAAAACAGCTGTTCTGTTTATTTTGGCTCCCTGAAACAGAAAACAGTAAAACAGGAGGAAAAAAACAGAAACAGAAACAGAAAACAGGAACAGTGCCCATGCCTACCCATCCCTCCCCCTCCCCACGATGTTCTAATCGTGCAAACGACTATTCTCAAGTCGGTCTATTCGGATAACTCATGTTCATGCCGAAATTCTTCATCTTATTACATCATGAAGTACCGAACTCGCTGGATCACCAGAATCCCCCCCCCAACTCCCCCCACAGTGCCCGAATCCGGTCCGATTATGTCAACCATCTGTCTAGGACTTGTACATGTTCTTCCCACCAAGTTTCATACCGATCCCTCCACTCTTAGCGTTTCCCAAGATTTCCGGCTCCCCCCTCCAGCTCCCCCCAATCACCGGATCCGGTTCGGATTTAAAGTGGGTCGCCTGAGACACGAGGTCATTCCAAATATCAAGTTTCATTAAGATCCAATCACCCGTTCGAAAGTTATAAATACCTCAAGATTCCGGATTCCCCCCTCCCTCCACTCCCCCCACGATGCTCGGATCGGGGAAGTGACTATTCACAACTTAATCATTTAGGGTCCCCGATATGCCTGCCAAGTTTCATCGTCCTAGCTTATGTGGAAGTACCCACACTAGCAAAACCCGGACGACCGACAGACGGACAGAAATTGCGATCGCTTCGGCCATAAAAATGCGCCGCAGGCAAAATTTTTGTGTAAACTAACTTTAATGCATCAGTTGAAATTATTCGTTTGGTATGTTTTGGTGTATAAAAATTCCCATATTCGGCTTTTCATTTCAGCTTTCGCTAAAAAGCGAAGCTTCCGACGACTGTACTAAGACATGTTAATACCCCCTACCCCACCCCTAAATGTAGAGCTACAGAGCCCATCTACAAACTTGACCTTACCCTTGACCCAATGAATCCTCACACCAAGTTTCGTCAAAATATCTCAGTCCCTTCGAGAGTTATAGCGCGCGGACGGACGGACGGACAGACGGAAAACTTTTGCATTGTCACAGGTATCCCTCTACTTACGTTTTGGGATCCCAAAAACGCTTTCCAAGACTTGTTCGGCTATTATTCGGGATACCTCAAGTTTGATTCGTATTGCATATGGTCGTTGAGGTCCAAACAAAGGTCATACAACTGAACCGGAAGGCACTAGGGCGAATTTATGCTGTTTTCTGCACTCCTTGCATTCTGCGAAAAAAAGATAGTAAAGCTTTGAATAATCAATATACATTTTTGGTGACCTTCCTCGTTCCTGCCGCAATCACAAACTAGTTCAGTAGATCGGCGTCCAAGATGTCATTCGTTCACTAGAGAAAACGTCAGCGTCACTACCATGTACATCTCGTCCTGGTCATCGAGTACACGATGTTTTTCATGAATTTTTCAGGCCCGGTTAGAAATTATGTCTAAATTGTGTGTGTTTCTACTGTTATTTATCTTGTGTTGTTTTTCGCTGTTCTCTTTACTCCGCTACCACCTTGTGTATTTAGCGGGTTACAAATAATATATATATATATTTACCAACAATAGCGCCTAGGGTTTTGTCAAATTAGTAGGAACGAAGTTAGGCACTTCGTGCTGTGACTAGTTATCAGTTTTTCTTTTGGGATGACTACGAAACGCGCAATTGTCGTTTTTGCAGAGCAACTGTGGTATCAGATACCACGGTAACTGCAAAAACGACTAATTGCAGGTCCAGTTACCGTGGTATATGCAAAAACCCAACTAATTTTCCAAAGACTTCTTCCATCTGGCTCGATTATCCGATCAACCACCAAAGGGGTGAAGCGGGCACAGGATGCACCGAAAGAAAATCGAGAGAAGGACTCCCCGGGTAAAGTACAGCTCCCCATGTGCTCCTGAGGGGGGTAAAAAAAAAACTGGAGTGCACTATTTTAATATGGAGGAGATGAGCTACTTCTAGGAATCTTAAAGTCTACGTCCCCTAGATTTATAGTTGCTTTTGTAAATCTCTATTTCAACAACTGTATCCTCACATTAGTTAGATCCGTAGCTGCAGGTAAGTAAGTAATGAATGTAAGACAAAAATAATACTTTTGTGGTTGATGTTTTCTGTATTTGGCTTATTGGGTTTTTAAATATATTTAACATAATATATACAGATATTACCTCTACCACGCGAAACAATACCTCATACAAAAAATATGTGTGTGTGTGTGTTGGGGGGGGGGGGGATACGGTATCAATATAGGCACAGACTTACCCCGGATATTGGAACTCCTTTTAACCGACTGTTGATGGTTAGATACCCGTAAATTTCTGAGGAGCTCCGGATTTCTGGTAGAATAGACTTAGGAATGCCGAAAAACCTGTGAATAAAGAAGATTCAGTAATGGAGATCCCAAAACGTAAGTGGAGGGATACCTATGACTTCGTAAAGTTGTCCGTCTTTCCGTCTGTTAGGACGATAACTCTCGAAGGGGTATGAGATATTATGATTTTGATCAAACTTAGAATGAAGACTCTTGTCAACGTCAAGGTCAAGTTCCAAGATGGGTTCTCTAGCCCTATATTTAGGGGTGGGGGAGGGGTTTGAAATTAAGGGAAATAAAAACTATTTTTTAAAAGCTAATGAAATAGTCGATTTAGGGGAAGGAGACATGCTGAATCCGAAAATGAAAATTATTTTCGCGCCGGACAAGTAGTTCACCTGGAACAGATTTGGTGCTAAGATAACGTGTTGTCCCCATATGACCCATCTATTCCCCCCTCCCCTCCCGTCTTCCGTGCGTCGGTCCGAGAGGAATACTGGCAATAAGTTTTCCCCATATCCCGCTAATTCTTCTACCCAATTTTTACGTAGTTTCATTCCATCATTAATTTCTGGTAATTTCTTGTAAGTGTATTAGTTAATTTGTTTCTTGTGTGTCTGTGTATTTTGTAAATTTGTATTCCTTTTCTAGCTTTTAGCTATTCGGATTAAACTTGATTGATTGATTGATTGAATCATGCAAAAACCGAAAAAAAATTGACAAGTAAAAGTTTAATCTAAAGTTGATTAGAGGTTCGAATATGAAGATTATTTTCTCGTCGAACAACTAGTTCGGCGGGATTCCGGCCAAAACCGGAAAACTTGTTGAAATTAAAAGTTTTATTTGTGTTTGATAAGATGTTCGCTTTGCGGGTAAGAAAACATGTACATACTGAATACGTATATGTCAAGCATCTTCTCACCGGATGTATAGATCGCTCGGAGTCCGGCTGAAACCGGAAAACTTGGATTAGAGGTTCAATATAGGTAAGGAGACACGCTGAATTCGTTTTTTAGCTTTAATTTCTGCCACACAAGTAGTTTGTCCGGAATCCGTCCGAGAGCGGAAATTTGTCAGAAGTCAGCTCCGATGCTTTGGCTGCGATATTTCGGTCCTTCTTGGCAAGGGTCCTCGTCAGGCAGTCGAACGTCAGGGACAACGTTGGGGAATGGAAGAAACGAACATGTAATGGCAGGTTCCTGTACTGGCTGAAATTTCCTGAGATGTCCAAAGTAGGAGCCGGGTTCGTTGGCCGAAATCAAAACCTGGATCCTGACTTAAGGAACAAGAAGAAGAAAACCAAAAGAACAGGGATCCAGCCTTTCTCGTTTTTTCTGCCAAAGCGCCGATCCGTTTTATCCATTGCTTGAATACTATAGACAAAGCTACCTTTAGGAAACTAACCAGGTCACCAAAACACTTACTTCCCATACATGAAACTAAATCCATTTCCTTCCCAGCGGCGCCATTCGGGGGGGGGGGGGGGTGGAGGGGGGCAAACACGGCAGTGAACCTCAGGAAGAACAAGAGACGTTACCCAAACAACCCTCAAAACTGTTTCAAATCATGTGTAAACTAATCAACAACGTTTGTTGCCGTGACGTTTCTGGCTATCGGCACGAAGAGTTGATCATCCAGAGTATTGGGGGCCCCAACTGATATTTGCCACCATCCCTTAAGTTTACTGAAGTGGCGCCACTCTTCCTCCACCAAACAGTTCCTTTCGCAAATCTTTCAGCTATTCTTATAAAAAAAATCAAAGGCACCGAATTGTCCCCTTCAATACATATTGCGCAAAAGTCATGTCTAAGAGTGCAAACACCACAATCAGGATTTCTCGGCTGGATTCTCTGCACTTTTATCATCAAGTTGAATGAAACGCAACTTTTCCGTACGGAATTGATGATGATGCCGAAAAGCCGTGCAGGGCTTACAATCCGGAACCGCCCGACCCTGATCGTCCGTCCAAAGCAAGCCGCGCTGGGAAACAACCAAAATCAGGATCCCTGTTCTTTTGGTTTGCTTCTTCTTCTTTTTTAAGTCAGGAGGCGGCGAAAGAATTATAAGAAAGGTGCGATTTGTTACCTGAGCAAATAAGGATCCCAGTTAAGGTTTTCTATATTCATCAAAGCTGTCCGGGACGCATTAGTGACATCGGTCATGTGAAGGCCACCATTCTGTCCTCCGGTCAAGTTCTAGAATCAAGTAAAATAGTTAGCATTTAGCTCGTTTACTAAAACAAGGTACTACCTAAGGCTCGTGTGTTATAAATTAGCCTTGCGTTAGGGTACCGAGGGTTGACCAATTAAGTTGACTGTTCAACGACATTTATTGAATTAGACCTAACGTTATTAACTACGAAACAAATAAAACTAACCGATCCGGGTTTCTTAGTACTTTTATTTCAAGGGCAAGTCTTTGATAAAACATATTCAACGAAATTGCGCACAAGTCAATCTTTGCCACATGCCACATACTTGGCAATCCGAACTGGCGTCATGTACTTATAACGAACATATGTGCCTGTGTACAACTCATAGCAATACTCTTGGTGACTATCTCTCCTTGCCGATAAGAAAGGCAGAAGTGGTGTCACAGCTGCTCCCAAAGATCGCCGTGATTGGTTGACACAGGATTTGAGTCGTTGAGTTTGATTGGTTACGGAGACTCCTTCTTCCTGAGAATCACAGGCGTGTTTTGGACTTAGGCATATAGATTATCTTTTCTATTCTTGTTTGTATACTTACCCACAAGAGCCAGGAATCAACTGTTCCAAACAGACATCTGTCCTCATCAATGGCCTTTCTTACATCCGGAACATTTTGGATAAGCCAGTTGATTTTGACAGCGCTAAAGAAAATAAATATCACGTGAGTTCCAGCACCAGGGACCCCCCCCCCCCCCCCAAAAAAGGTCTGTGGGAATAAAAATCCGGTAAATTTTGACTGCGCCAGTTAAAATTTGTCAACTTTGCCTGAACTTGAAGGTATTTAGGAAATCTACCGGATTATTGCTCAGGGAACCTACCGGAATTTTGATCAGGGAATCTACCGGATTGACTAGGAAAATCTATTGGAACTTGTCTCAGGGATTTACTGGAGGTTGAATCAGGGGAACTACTGGATTTAGCTCCAAGGAATCTACCAGAATCTAGCTCAGGGAATCTACCAGAAATTTGCTGCTTACCGGAAAAGTATAGACTCACAGCTTACCGGGATGACCCCGATATACAACCTACAGAGTGATTCGTGCAGACAGACAACACAGCCTCCCCAAACGTCCACCGGGTGATCTCCTAAATTTCCGTGGCTTTCAAGAATTAGGTAACCTACTGAAATTTACATCATTTCCAACTACAAATACTTTTCGAGGAATAATACCACGGTACCGTCTACTCCAGTTTCGACAGCTTTGGCGACTCCTTTCTAGTGATACGACGTGAAGAGTTCAAAAACGAGTTAACCTTGTTCCGATGTAATCTCAAATTCACCAGGGCAGGCTCAAAACAAACAAAAAGCTTGAATGTATTCGATGTCTTTCGTGAACTAAAAGATACCTTACCACAAGTATGGAAAATGTTCAAGCTGGCTGAGACAATCCCTATTACCTCAGCACAAGGGGGGAATAAACTGTTGCTCCTGGCAGAAAATTTAGAAAACAAGAGCTACGAGCTCATATGGCACTTGTTACGAGTAGGTGGTACAAGAAAGTAGACGAAAACGTCACAAAATACCCCCTTCAACCCCCTAGGATCGGACCTAGAAATAGGATATCTAGTTTAACTCGAGTCCGTGCCCCCACTGTAGCCGAATAAGACTAGGACACATAAACTTCGCATCTCTGACATCGCCTCTTTTCGTCTTTTCACTCGAATCGGACCACCCGTCCGCAGCCTACAGAAGTGAGTAACTTCCGGATTCCACTCCCCCCCAAAATAGTCGGATCCAGGAACAATAGTTTTCCTAGGGTAGTTTCATTCAAATCCGATCGCCCGTTCTAAAGTTTCGAATGCCAATAGATTCGGGATTCCTCTTCCCTCCACTCCCCCCACGATAGTCGGATCATACAAACGACTAGTGAGTCGTCTGAGACACGAGGTCTTTACAAATATCAAGTTTCATTAAGATCCGATCACCGGTGAGTCCCTGATATGCCTGCCAAGTTTCATCGTCCTAGCTTATGTGGAAGTGCCCGAACTAGCAAAACCCAGACCGACCGAAGGATGGACAGAAATTACGATCGCTATTTGGCACTTGGCCGAAGGGCAAGTGCCATAAAAATCACAGGCATTGATTCAACTATCAAACACACAAGTGTTATGAATCAGTCATGGCTCTGGCTGCTGGTTTCAAAAGCTAGGTAGGCTTTTTTCTACTCCTCTTCACCCACGGAATTCCTTCCAACTAGACCGGAAATTTTCCTATCTACTAGACTTTTTTTCAACGTTTACACGGACAAGAATTCCGGCAAATAGAAAGAAATTTCGTTGGCGAGGAGGGCTAGAAAATGAGTCTTGCTAGACAGGATTTCTAACCCAGTAGAAAGAAACCCATCCCCCTCCCAGAATTCTTTGATTTTTTTCCAAAACAAAAAAAAAAGGGCTACGAGCTCATACGGCACTTGTACCGAGTAGGTGATACAAGAAAGCAGATGAGAACGTCACAAAATACACCCGCCATACAAAAATGCGGTTCGGAAATAGAAATAGGATATTTAGTTTAACTCAGTTCTGAGCAGTTCCGGCATCGTCTCGGATTATGTGTAGGAAATGCGCATGACTGTTTAAACTTCCAAGTTTCAGCCCAATAATTCCCCAGATAAATCCACTCGTTTGATCCCTAGACGTGCTACACGATTTGACTGAAAAACGGATCATCTAAAACATCTTCTTTTATACCATCTCTCAAGTTTCACTCGAATCTGAGCATTTCGGAACATTCTGGTAGCCCCCCCCCCCCCCCCACCGTTGTCGGTTTCGGTTCGGGCCCTAAAATATGTTCTCTAGGGTATATGCTCTCTCTACATTCCAAGTTTCATTTAAATTAATGCACTCGTTTGACCCCAATGCGAGCCTCAAAGTTTCCGGCAATCTCCCTCCAACTCCCCCCACTGTGGCCCGAAGAGGACTTGAAAACATAAACGTCTTATCTCTTAATCCCCTCTTCGCGCCCATAAAGTTTTACTGCAATCGGAGCATAGCCTATCTGCAAATTTCCCACATCCCCCCCCCCACCCCTAGCTTGGCCGAATCCGGCATGGACGTCAAATAACGAATATGGGCCGCATAAACTCGGCACTGTTGAACTTGCATCTCATTCGGTCTATCTATTTGGTTTGTGTGCATGTCAAAAGTCCCCCCCCCCCAATTCCCCCCAACCGTGGTCGCATGTAGTTCAAACGCATGTTTTACATGTCCAAGTCATCCATTCTTATCACCTCGAATCAGACCACCCGTTCGCAATTTGCAGAAGTCAATTTCCATATTTCCCTTTTCTCGCTCCCCGAAAAATGCTCGGATCTAGGGACGGAAGTTTCCGGGGTTACGTTGTGTCGGGTTCTTAAGCCAATTGATTCTAAGTCGCGAATACCGGAATTCCATGAAAGCCTCTCGAACTCCCCCCACGGAGCTCCGAAACCATCTGGCTCCGTCAATTTCGTATCTAGAGCTAATGCTTGTTCTCTCCATTAAGTTCCGTCCCAATCCCTCTGCTTTGAAGCGTTTCTTGAGTGTTCCGGTCCCCCACCCAATCCCCCCCACAAGAATCGGACCCGACCCGGACTTGACACAGAACACCTCAGGCCATACCTCTTTCCACCTGACAAGTTTGATTCAAATCCGATCACCCGTTAAAAAGTTCTGCATGCCACTACATTCCGGACTCCAAGCCCATCCACTCCCCCACGATGGTCGGATCGGGGAAACGACTACTCTCCAGTTAATGTGTTCGAATCCCTGACATACCGGCCGAGTTTCGCCGTCCTAGCACATCAGGAAGTATGCCGAACTCGCAGGATCGTTAGAAATCCGGACCCTCCCCGGTTATGTCAATAGCTAGGACCATTGTCTTTTTTGATTGTTTTTAATCGTATTTTAACTTCAATTCGTGACCGTTTTAAATTTGCTGATGACCTATCTGTGCTTTCATTGAGAAACCTTTCAAATCATTCTGATCATACAACCACGCTCAGTGATATTTATGAAAATCTCCAGCCCGAACTAAGCCGAGTTAAATTAACGGTAAGCAGCGTGAAGAGTGTTGTTATGAGATTTTCGTTCCTCAAGAAAAATGTTCCGGTTATTGAAGATGTTGGTTTGAATACAGAAAACCGTGTCAAATTACTTGGTGTGTATATCCAGAGTGACCTCAAATGGAATACTCACATTGAAGCTCTTGTTAGAAATGGGTCGCATCTACTGAAATCTTTCTCGGTCCTGAGGAGATTTAAGATTCCCGTGAAACAATTACTCCTAATTTATTGCCGTTATGTCAGACCTTGTCTTGAATATTGTTGCCAGGTATGGCATCCCGGTCTGACTAAGGAGCAATCCAGTAGACTGGAGCTAATCCAGAAAAGAGCAATTAAGATTATCCTGGGCCCATTGTACGTTAGTTATGAAGAGAGCCTTTCAAGTCTCGGTCTCCCTTCCCTTGAGCAACGTAGACACCATTTAACAATAAGTTTTGGCCACAAATGTCTAAATTCTGAACTTCACAGATCAATGTTGCCTGAGTATGTTGAACAAAATAAAAACAGGCCCAACACGCGTACTCAAACCCACTCGAACAAAGCTAAATTAACAAATTATCCAGCGGATCCAACCGAAAGATATGTTAACTCGTTTGTGCCGTACTTTGTTCGTTCTTTTAATAGTTCTTAGGCGTGTTTATCTGGTAGTATCTGTCATTTGTCATTGGCCATTTTATATCCAGTTGAAAGTGCTATGTTGACTTACCTTTGCTAGCTATCTTTGCTATTTTGGTGAATAAACGATATATATATATGACGTTCTAGGACTTGTACTTGTTCTTCCCACCAAGTTTCATCCCGATCTCTCCACTCTCAGTGTTTCTCAAGATTTCCGGTTCCCTCCTCCAGCTCCCCCCAGTGTCATCGGATCCTGTCCGGATTTAAAGTGGGACGTCTGATATACATCAACTTTCATCAAGATCAGATAACCCGTTCGCAAGTTAAAAATACCTCAATTTTTCGACTTCCCCTTCCCTCCACCCCCCCCCCCCCCCCCAGATGGTCTGATCCCTGATATGCCTTCCAATTTGTATCGTCCTAGCACATCAGGAAGCACCGAACTCGCGGTATCACTAGAAATCCGGCCCCCCCCCCCAACTCCTCGAAAATGAGCGGATCCGTTCCGGTTATGTCAATCACGTATCTAGGACTTGTACTTGTTCTTTCCAACAAGTTTCTTCCGGATCTCTCCACTCTAAGTGTTTTCCAAGATTTCCGGTTTCCCCTCCGGTTTTGCTAGTTCGAGCCCGAACTAGCAAAACCGGGACCAACAGACCGACTGTCGGACAGAAATTACAATCGCTATATGGCACTTGGCAGAAGGGGAAGTGCCACAAAAAAAGGAAAGAGCAACTTGATGTAGGGTAAAGGAGGGTAGGATAAAACAAAACAAAAAGAAAGAGCAACTTAATGTAGGATAAAGTGTCATGAGATTTTACAAAATAGTCAAAATTGTTGACAAAAATCACATATTCTTTAGCCGGCACGGCCTAACAATGCACGGACAGTCCGATTATCGGACTCAGATGCGAAATTCTTTCTTCACTCCGAATTTTTAACACATCGCATGCAAGTTTCCCCATGGTGACGCGAACTTCGAATGCGTATTTTCGGATCAGAAATCTTATCGGACTGTGTGTGTACGTAGCTTAAACCCGTCGTGCCTAAAATACGAATGTAACCTTCTTCCGTAACTACATTCATTAATTCTCAAGCCCGCAGACCCAAATTTCACATATTACAAGCTCGCTAAACCGTACCTCACCTATCTTCGCACTAGCCACGATTCATTATTTTCCATGGGCATTATACTCTCTATGAGTGTTCGAGTAGCATGCTATTGATGCGTATAATCGGTTGTCTGAATTTTGCCGATTTTTGCTAGAAGTCAATGGACCTGCGAAAAGACTTAAAACAGCCAAAGCCGTGGATAATTTGTTAAAAGCAGAGCTTAGTTTTACAGTATTCAAATAGTCGTGAATATTGGAACATAAGAAACAAATAGTGCGAATTGTGATTCAAGTAACAGGATTATATTCTAGGTTTGTGCACCGGCTGCGGAAGCCGACAACGCCTCAGATGCAGATAAGCCAATATGCGTGCGAAGACACGGAATCTTCTCGTATTTCTTATCGTAAAACACAATAACAATGAAAGATGAGCCAAATTAATGTAAAGTAAATATTGTCGTTTGGAATCTTTAATCGGCTAAGACCCGACAGTCTAGTTACACTTACACACCATGTATTCACTTAAATAGGCCTGAAAACCCGATAAAAACTGCGATGGTCCGTTTGTCCGCTGTCCACAGATTATGGGTTTCATCGGATGAACTTAATCTTTCAGGTTTGTGGTACCTCTATGCGCCTGTTCCTCTATGCTCGAAATATTTACCTACCACAAAATTAAGCGATTGCGGAAAAATAAGCGCGCGCTTAGCGTCTTTCATCCTCCAAATGAAGGCTGGTTTTAGAATTCAAAATCTCCGCGTCTGGAGGAATTTACCGTTGTCGTGCAAGCAGCGCGCACTCTTAACGTCATTACTATAGTCTCGGGTGAAAAAAATGTAAATCTCTTAGACGGGTCGAAATTTTTCAGTGCATTCAAATATTAAATGTAAAAATAAGCTGCCTTTTCAGTTAATTTTTATTTCTGAAAACTGCATGTCGCAGGAAACTTTAGATCGATTCCCTTTGATTTAATGACTGACCTCAATCCCACTCATGCCTTTTGGTCTCCACCCTAATCTCAGCCTAATTTACCATTTATGTTATTATCTAGCTTGGTAAGAAACAGAACTCGGAACGGGCACGCCAAAGCCATCCAGACGCTTTGGTGGTCGGAGGAATGTCATTTTGGGTCCGTTCAAGCCTTATTTCTAGCCTTTTTCTTAGCACAAAAAGCCGGAATCAAAAACTTAGAATAAACAAGCGTCTACAGAGTTAACCTTTCGAAAGTTTCATTTGACTATATTTAAAGAAAAAATACACAGCTAACATAATATTCCTGCCAGGAAAGCATGAAAGGAGTGCTTGGATAGAGTAGGGCACTAACGGATATTAATTACACATTTCTTTTATAAAAAGAATCAAATAAGTGAAGAAATAACCTATTGCTTCAACTTTAAATATAAAAAAAGAGAAGACCAGGGAACCTCCTCCTTACCAATAATCATGGTCAACCGGGCCCAACCAGCACATGATGGTGGAAGACTGAAAAATTCTATTTTTTATGTGGTTATTTCTTTTATGAACTCCACGCTTTTCACACTGGCGGGTCACAAATAAATTACTTATTTCCTTACTTACAACTAGACCTTTCTCTAGCTTAAGCGCCCTATGGGACTAGCTAGCCTTTCCCTTTGGTGTGTATTATCACAACAATAAGCTTTGCATGCCTTCGGATTAGATAAGCTCACTCATTTCTCGAGCATGGCTTACAATAGACGAATAGCATAATGTTTACAACAAATTTACAACGAAAACACGACCATCATGATATTAGCCCGAAATGTTATCTTAGCCAACTTCTGATCGACGTGAGAACGTAGCCTGAAAGTACAATCAGACCGGATCCGGGCTTCTAAGATGTCCATATCTGACCAGGATTTCTCGGCCGATCGGAAGTATCGGTTTTGCACCGTCAAATATGATTCGCAGTCAGCTTGGGCTGAAGGAATATGTTTCATCAGACAGTTAAAATCGTGGCAGAAATTAACCCTACTATTTCAAAGTTGGGCGATCCTCGATTTTCCTCACTTTCATTAGAGAGTTGCCGAATTGTCTCTATTCTTTCAAAGCTGCCCGAGCCTCGTTACCTTGGGAGGAATGATGCGATGAGAGAAAAAAATATATACACATGTCAAAAATGCATGTCAAGACTTCTGGGCCGAATTTTCATCACTTTCATTAGAGAGTTGCCCAATTGCCCCTATTCTCTCAAAGCTGACCGAGCCCCGTTACCTTGGGAGGAGCGATGCGTTGAGAGAAAAACTACACTTAAAAACATAATTCCTTAGCACTGTTGGAAGTTTGATAACACATGTTTGGGCATCCTTTTACTAAACGGTATGATAATATATCTGTTATGACCTTTTTAAGTGTTATGTTTCGCGAAAAGGTAACATGTAAAAGGGTCATAAGAGATATATTCTCATAACGTTTAACACAAGGATGCGCAAACATGTGGTATCTGTTATCAAACTTCTGACAGTGAGCACAATTGAAAGTAGACTGTACATGGCTGCAAATACTATATAACCGTGCTTTTTCTTTACCTGAAGTAAGTAGCAACTGGGAGTCCGCAGTAACTTCTAAGGCAGTCTTTATTGTTTCCAGGCACTTTCCCAAGGAGGTTTTCGACAGTTGAAACAGTACGATTGTCACACCACACAATGGAATTATACAGGGGCTTTCCTAAACAAAACAATACGCAATTATTTTCATACGGAAACTCATTATATTGAAAGATTGGGACAAAAAAGTATGTTTAAAGCGGAACTGGAAACAAGTGCATCTGCTCCCTTCTCAGCTCATTAATTCCTGTATCCCTTGCGCAGTAGACACCACGAAATTGCGAAGCGCCTTTGATTGACCCTTCGCCCCGTTTCCAACCAATGAGAGATACACCGCGACAATCATCGGTGATTGAGTCAGGAGATTAAAACATCAGGGGTGTAACTAAGGGGGGGGGGGGATTTCGTTGAGCTGGCTGCACATCCTTCTTTCTTTTCTTGGTCGAGTCTTGGTGTGGTCATAATCAGGAAGAGTAAATGAGGGGCCTAGTGCAATGGCGATGTGCAGTATACAGAATGTCTTTTTAAGGTGAAAACTACTTTTTTGCCGTAAATTCAGAACAATTCTACTTTGTACCTACTTTATTGTGCATAGCCACTACTTTCCTTGACGGACAGATCCGTGATTTCACAGCTAGCCTTAGTTTTATTTCGGATCGCAAAGAGGCGCTCTACTCACCAGCGTTTCCACAAAACTTCGCCTGCGGTGTATTTATTCGTGTTCTCTGTTTGGAAGAACGGTAACTCAATTAATTGGTGCTTTAAGCGTGAAATTCTGGGGATATTAGTTTTTTTACGGAGATAGGCAGATTTTAAAAATTTCGCATGCGGCGCTTAGTTTAACTCAATCTGGATAGGCTACAGTTGTTGGAACCGTCACTTTTTAGCGAAAGATGAAACGAAAAGCCAACTATGTGAATTTAAATTTACGAACTTGTATTAAAGGAACAATAATAATTGATGCATCATAGTTAGTTTTATACAAAGTTTCGCATGCGGCGCATTTCGTAGGAGGCCTATTCTCTATTGGGAAGAACGGTGTTTTCATTTAGTTAGCGTTTTAGGACTGAAGTTCTTGGGGGTTTGAAACACATTAAAAGAAACATAGTATTATGGTAGATATAGTAAAAATATTTCGCCTGCGGCGCTTACTTTAACTTTTTCTGGGCATAGTCGTTGAAAGTGTCACTTTTGGGCGAAAGTTGAACGGAAAAGCCGAAAATGTGAGTTTGAATACGAATTTACATTAAAAAATTAATAGCAATTGCATTACAATTCGTTTTACATCGGTTCTATTCTATGCTGGCAGGAAATGTACGCCGTTGCCGCGAAGCGGCAACAACGCGTTTTGTCGGCACAAACTGGCCGTCCCCCCCCCCCCCCCAAAAGGTAAAAGGCTAGTTACGCCCCTGTATAACATAACACATTGTATACTTAAAGTTCTCTCGCAGCAGATGCAACGTGATTGGTTAGAAAACAAGAGTCTAGGTTAGCAAATTCTTCCAGTGGTATCGTTTATAAAATGCACTAGCTTTCAGATACTAGTAGGCTATGAGAAAACGAAACGACAAACTTCTTCAATTAACCTTTAAAACTGCCGAAACTGTTGAAAGGAAACCAATCATGGATCAAGGATCTTTTTTTCACCTTACGAGGATTTCGGGATAAAGTTGAACAGTCAGCTTAGCCTAGAACAATCATTATTCACAAAATTTCATGGCGCGAAGAAGTTCCGTCCTTCTACCACTAGCCTAGTAGGCCAGTATTACTAAAAGCTAAAATTGTGTTCCAGCAAGTTATTATAAGAGTGCTAATGATCTAACCTGTGTGGTTTTTGCGGAAAGTGTAGACCTTAGGTCGGATTCATGAATATTACGTTTCGGAAAGCTCCGTAGAACTCTTGCTTTGGGCCAAAAAGGATGTGTGTTTTTTTTAATTGAGCCAGAGCATAGAGTGTGTGAAGTGAAGTGGAGTTGTATAGCCTATGTCAGAGAATATCTCAAGTTACACAGCCAAGCTTTCGTTTCATCAAACCATGTTTCTGCTTTCGAGTGGAAAGCTCCGTTCTAACAGGCAAGCAGACAGAAACCAGTTTTAAATTGAAGGTGGACTAAAATCGATAAGTGCTAAAAATGTGCGGCATTTTCCTAGCCCCCCAGCCAGTATATCTTCTTTGAGTGATAAATAGAACAAGATCTGAAAGCTGATATGGCACTTGCAAGAATGGGCAAAATGTTGGCGGGAGTTTTTTCTTGGGGAATTCATTATACACTAATAAGTAAAAAGTACTGTAAAGGGCATTTCTAGAACTACTCTTCTTCGTTGGGCGGTTCAATGATCTTCAATATGGCCCCCCCAAGTGTCCTGATCCAGTCCAAATGTGTAAACGATTAATCTGAAGCAGATGCTTGTTATTCCCAGCAAGTTTCACTCCGATCCCTCCATTCCAAACGTTTCTCGGGATTTCCGGTCTCTCCCTCCCCCCCCCCAACTCCTCCATAGCTGTTGAATCCAGTTCGGACTTCAAATGGAACATCAGAGATATGTAATTTATTCAGGTATTAAGTTTCATTTCAATCTGATCACCCGTTAGTAAGTTACACACCACTAAATTTTCCGGATTCCCCCACCCTCCACTCCCCCCCAGATGGTCGGATCGAGAAATTCGAGAAACTGATTATTTCCAGGTTGGTTTGGTCGGGTCCCTGATACGCCTGCCAAGTTTCATCGTCCTAGCAGCCCCTAATCTATATCAACCCCTACTAAGGTTCAACAACATATTATACCAACCCCTTTGACCTTCGATTGCTCTAGCTCTCTCCGAACGAATTTAAGCAAAGAATGACTCATCCACGAGCAGAGATATACTAGTGTGAAGAAAGAATGACTCATCCACGCGCAGAGCTATACTAGTGTGAAGAAAGGGGGTAGCGGTTTGACAAAAACTAGAAAAAGCGTTTCAAGAGATTTCGGGTATCCCCCTCCAGCCCCCCCCCCCCCTAGTTATGGGATCCGATCCGAATTCGGCAATGGATATCCACGACACTTGTTCTTGATACCTGTCAAGTTTTAATACAAAGATCTCATGTCTCAGATGCCCAATTTTGAATCCGGATCGGATCCGGTGACATTGGGGGGAGTTGGAGAGCTGTAAGCTCATATGGCACTTAGAACCCTTGTGGCACAAATGATCATGGGTTGAGATGTATCGTTTGATAAAAAGTACTTTTCGACCTTGGGGTGAAGATACGCACTTTAAGGGAGCTAGAACCTCATTTGTAAGCAAAACCCTTGAGGCAAAATGGTAATGGGCTCATGGGGATCATGAAATGCATATTTTGCTTAAAAGTATTTTTCTTAATTTGCGGTCGTGATTGGAACTTTAAGGAATGGTCGGATTTGGAAAGTGGCGATTTCTAAGCCAATCTTCTCGAATTTCTAATATTCCAACCAAGTTTCATCGTCCTAGCACATCTGGAAGTACCTTTACTCGCGATCACCGGAATTCCGGACTCCCCCTTAAACTCCCCCCACAGTTGCCTGAGCCAACCCGGTTCTGTAAATGATTCATCCGGAGCATCTGTTAGTTATTCCCACAAAGTTCCATCCCGATCTCTCCAGTCTAAGCCAGTCACATACCCCCCCCCCCCCGTTGTTGTTGGATCCTGCCCGGACATGAAAAAGATCACCAAAGACATGTCCTCTGTTCAGTTACAAAATTTCACTCAAATCCGATTATCCGTTCCAAAGTTACGTATGACTCAATATTTTGGATTCCCCCTTCCTCTACTCCCCCACGACTATCGGATCGAGTAAATTTTTATTTACAAGTCAGTTTGATAGGGTCCCTAATATACGCCTCCCAAGTTTCGTCGTGAAAATCCCCAGAACCGCTATCACCGGAATTCCGGGAAACACACCTCCACCCCCCTCCGCCCAGGTGTCCGGATCCAGTCCAAATGTGTAAACGATTAATCTGAAGCAGATGCTTGTTATTCCCAGCAACTTTCACTCCGATCCCTCCATTTTAACCGTTCCTCGGGATTTCCGGTCCCCCCCAACTCCTCCATAGCTGTCGAATCCAGTTCCGACTTCAAATGGAACATCAGAGATATGTCATTTATTCAGGTATAAAGTTTCATTTCAATCCGATCACCCATTCGAAAGTTTCACACCACTCAATTTTCCGGATTCCCCAACCCTCCACTCCCCCAGATGGTCGGATCGGGAAACTGATTATTTCCAGGTTGGTTTGGCCGGGTCCCTGATATGCCTGTCAAGTTTCATCGTCCCAGCACCGCCTAATCTATATCTACCCCTACTAAGGTTCAACAACACATTATACCCACCCCTTCGACCTTCAATAGCTCTAGCTCTCTCCGAACGAATTTAAGCAGAGAATGACTCATCCACGAGCAGAGATATACTAGTGTGAAGAAAGAATTACTCATCCCCGCGCAGAGCTATACTAGTGTAAAGAAAGGGGTAGGGGTTTGACAAAAACTAGAAAAAGTGTTTCAAGAGATTTCCGGTGTCCTCCTCCAGCACCCCCCCCCCCCACAGTTATGGGATCCGATCGGAATTTGACAATGAAGATCCAAGACACTTGTTCTTGATACCTGTCAAGTTTAATGCACGCCGATTATACGTTCCAACGTTATGAATGTTACTAATTTCCGGATTCCCCATCTTGCTACTTCCCCATTGTTGGTCGGATCGGGGAAGTGATTATTTCCAAGTTAATCCGGTTGGGTCCCTGACATGCGTGCCAAGTTTTATCGGCCTAGGTCATGTGGAAGTTCCCAAACTAGCAAAATGCGGACAGACCGACAGACAGACAGACATTACGATCGCTATATGGCACTCGAGTAAGCTCAAGTGCCATACAAATTTACAGAACCGCGGGTCCGAAAGTGCTGCTATCTATTGTTTCTACTCATTTTCATTCGTGATTTCAGCTGAGTTTATTGTTTTGTTTCTTACACTTGGAATTGAGGAAGAGAAATGATATCACGTGGGCCTCTTAAACTTTGGAAGTACTCACATTCCTAAAGAAATTAGAGCTTGTGCTTTGCTTCTTTGTAAGGGGTGGTATTAGAAAGTTGGCCTACGGCAAAAAATTCAAATTTTTAACTAATAAAGATAGAATTTTTCTTTTTGCTCACGCGCGACGGACAACGGTTGCCGCAAAACTTCACGCTTCCCAGGCAATGTACATCTACTTTTCTTCAGACTGACCTTTATAACTTCCACTGAAGATGAAGTTAATGCTGCTGGCAGACGATCAGGGTTCGGTCGTCTACCCGCAGATTGTAATTCCTACAACACTATGATCAATTCCACATGGGAAAGTTGAGATTTTTGTCAACTTTATGATGACAATCCAGAAAAATCAGCCGGGTATTCCTCGTCCCAACATACCCCAAGTGATTTAGACAAGAATCTTGCGGGAATATTCGTGCGAGTAGCTAAATTAAACAGATGCTAATACGGAATGTGTTCGCCAACTTCCTGGAGCTTATTTCAGGTACAGGCACAATTTTTTGTAAAAAGAAAAAAGACTCTCGTGTTTGAATATATCCACTTTGCATTTGCCTTTGTGCACAAAGGCTACCGGCACTGAGATGCAGTACTATCCCTTGCGTCGCGTCGGCACGATCTCACAGTGGAATTCGGACTAAAGTGTCTTGCCTGGAAATGCATCGCGAGATCCTGCCACCCTAAGATGAAAAAAGATGGATACTCGCCCAACAAGGAGTATCTCAAGGGCAGCTAAGAAAGCTCAGCTAATGAACCCGCCCACTCATAGCATTGAACGCTATTTTAACTCATTTGTGCCTTATTTTATCCGCAATTTCAATGTGAATTAACCAAATTGTAATTTGACAATCCCGTGCATTTTGTATTATCAGAAATTAGGGAATAAATTAATTGTAATTGTAATTGTATAAATCTTTAGGGAAAGGAGCCCATCCACTGTGATGTTTAAAGCAGAACTCAAACTACACACTCATTATATTATTTCTAACTAGGCTACCCAAAGCCGTCAAAAGCCAGTTTTCCAGCAATAGCAGAGTAGACACTGACGATCCCATTTGGTCATCTACAGCCCTTCTGTGTGAGAATACTTGGGTACACATCGAAACTGACATTACAACTGATCTGGGCACCTACCGGTGAGGATCATTTCAGGTACACTGTAACAGCTTATTTGATGCTCTCGTAAGAGTGACAAAGAAAAGGGTAGGAACACTGACCATTTTTATTCTCGGAGTTGGATTGTAAGTAAGTAAGTAATGTATTTATAACCCGCCATTTTGAAAAAGTGGAATAAATGAAAGCAAATAAATCAATACATAAACAAACAGAAAAAGACACTTAATTTTCAATCTTGGGCCAGGAAGCAGTGGATAACGTCTTGCGCCGGTTGGGCCCTGTCGTCCATGATTTTTTAAAGCGATGAGGAAACATCCAAAAGGGTAACACTTGCATCTTGAACTTTTCTGTCAAAGTATGGTTATGACATAATTTTGACAAGTGGAGCAGGTGCTTTGCATATTTAAAATTACATGATCTCATCTTTATAATCTCCATCTTTCGCACAACACGAGTGACACCAGAATGAAATAGTATAGTAGGAGAGCAGAAGGTGTTGCAGAAATTTCCCAAAGCTTTACGACAATAGGGTTAAGGAGGCATGGGGCGAAGAAATTTATTTTAAGTCGGGGTTATCTCCAGAAGAATTGAAATGTTTAATTAGTCTGAGAGGAGATTGTTTGCCTTTTGGCCAAAGAAGAAAATATATTGGGAAAATTAGAGTTTCGTCTGGTCCTTATTTCTGCCCTTTGTGCGGGATCATTGATGAAGATGTAGAGCATTTTATTTGTGATTGTGAGGGTTTAAGGTATCTAAGGGAGGAAATTTTTAGGGTGGGTTTTTTCTCGAGGGAGGAACTTGTTAGAAAATTAAAAAGTAAACATTTTGGGGATTTAAAGAGATTTGGAAGATTCCTTCGGATCGCTCTGTCATATCGGGAAGGTTTTTTGTAGGTTTGTTATTGTTGTTGTTTTGTTGTTATTATTTTGTATTTGCCATGGCCCTTGTGGCTTTTTAGCGCAAATAAATCTATCTATCTATCTATCTATCTATAGCACCCCCAGTTGGGGACGATTCGCCCATAGGTGGTAAGGATCAATTTACAAACTTCTTGAACAACAGAAGAGCAAAATTCCGACAATGAAGATTTGAAAGTTATGCCGAGCCATCTTAGAGTCTGTGTATTTGATGATGATCGATCCAAGAGAGATAAAAGCTTTGGACGCATTCATACCATTTGACGAAGGGTTGAAAAAAAGGGTTGAATGGATTGTGAGGCAGCTATGGTGGTACAAAGAGTGAAAGTTTACAAATATCAAATTGGATAACTTTTAAAGAAAGAATCTAGGAATATTCCCCTTTCAGACAAAAATTTAAGCAATGATCTGGTTCAATAAACAGATAAGATTCAGGCAGCACCAGAGTATTATCGCCCACCTGTAAAAATGGAACTTGACAAACACTCTATACCAACAAATTTACCTGTTAACTTATCCCAAACAATTGTAGACTCCCTCTGATTACTAATTCCAATTGTTTTGATATCAGCTGGATTATATCCCATTTCTTCCAGATGCTGTACAGTCTTGTCTATGCATTCTAAGACTGTGCCCAACAGTTTCAATGGATCTTGTTCCACCCAATCTTCTTTTGGAGTTATTCTCTTGACTTCAACTTGGTGGTATGTGATAAGTTCTGCATTTTTTGAGGCAAACA
The DNA here is from genome assembly GCA_023053575.1 of Branchinecta lynchi. Classification (NCBI taxonomy): domain Eukaryota; kingdom Metazoa; phylum Arthropoda; class Branchiopoda; order Anostraca; family Branchinectidae; genus Branchinecta; species Branchinecta lynchi. Next base: position 22,973,563 of record JAKZAP010000003.1, read on the forward strand.
CCTAAAAGAGAGGGAAGGTTTCCTTTCATCTGAAATCATTTTCAATTAATACTCTAATGGTCACCTGACAATAAGACCAATATTTATGGCAAAACATACTGGGAAAAAGAAGAATGAGTCATCTGCAAATTGTAATGTTTACAATATTACTGTCAGTAAGAAAAGAGAAAGATGCCAGAGGAATTTCCTTCTCTTGTCTGCCAATACTTCTTCACCAATCAAACTGTACTTTTTATCAAACAACCTATCAAAAACAAATGGCAATAATAAGACACCACAACGGTTCATACAACAGCTTGAGGAAGATTGGCTCACAGAAATGTAGAGAGGGGGTTAGGGCTCCCCTGAAGCTCAAGCCGGGATATTGTCGCCATCATTAAATACAAGCAATTCATTCGGATGCAACATCCTTATTGCTTCCACATCCACTTTATGATAATTTAAAGTAGCACGTCTTGGAGATTTCCTCTTCTTGGGGAGGAACAACACAATGCCATCCAGCTAAATGGTCAAGCATGACTGCAGATGATGCAAAAAGGAAGTGATCAAATAAAAAAGCAGGATTTTATGTCATAGACACGAGCTAGTAGCAGTGCCAGTAGTAGCCTAGTATATCTGAAAATTGCAGTCTATTGCAATATTATGACAGTACAGTAGAGGTATGCTTATGTGAATGTTTGCTAACAGTGAACGATCGCCAAAGACAAAACTAAAACCCAAACCAGGCATTCTTTCCTATAAATACTAGTAATAATCACTCACGCTTTTGTCACTTTTTGAATATTTTGCTAATTCACCATTCACCTATGAAAGTGACTCAGCAGACACCTCTGTCTTGTTTTTTATAATTTGAAAAGTTTGCCGGGAGGAACTCACCTTTAATGGAGAAGATGGCGGTCCGAACCGTCAGATGACTTCAAAAGAGGAAGGACCTTTTAAATAAATTCAAAATCAAAGAAATTTAATTGAATTTCTGCTTCAAGTTTGTGCCAGGATAACTCTGAAATAACTGGCTGTTAGCTGATATCAACTTTGTTATTTTTCTTTCCCATTTTACTTTTTATATGCAAGTAAGAAAGCCAAGGTAGTGGAACAGTTAAAAAAAAGTGTTCAAATAAGCATACCTCTACTGCATTGCACTATGCCAGCCCTCTCTTCTAGCAATGCAATTTTTTTTGCTTTTATTAACCATTAAAGTTACTAAAATAAATCCTTATCAAGCAGAAACCACAACAGTCAACACAAGTCAACCACAATTCACAAAACCACCACAAATTCAAGCAAAAACCACTCAAAAATATGATGTGCCTCACCAGGAACCGACTGCTGCTTGTTCCCTGATCAATAGCTCCGATCAAAGCCATGGTCAGAATAGGCACTGTCTAGGGAACCGGGAGTCGTACTTTATGTCCTACGGGCTACGGAACCGGTAGTTCTCACGGAAACCAAACCATATGAGCTGCGATTCCGGGATCTGACGTCATTAACTAACGGAAACTTGTACGTGCTGGCTCCCGTTCCGGTAGTAATTGGAAATAGCTCACGGAAACTTCATCGCACCAGCTTCTCGTCCGGTAGCCTCACGGAACTGTGTACCCAGAAGCTAGGGAGCCGGTAGTTGATACCGGAAACTGTATAATTGGAGCTTCTGTTCCGGTAGTGTCTACGTGGAATATAAAACTCACGGAATAGTTTGGATGAGAGCTAGGATGCCGGGATTTTCACGGACTTGGAGAAAATAACATTGGACAAAATTCACTACCGGAACCCATATATTGAGAGCTAAGGTACCGGTAGCAACTACTATTTGCTTGAAAATGACCAGCTCACGGACACAGGTGACTATGGGCTAAGGTTCCGGTAGTGACGAAAATAAAAAAAATAGGACTCACGGACCCATGTCAGTGTAGACTAGGAAACCGGAAGGGAATATTTTTACTCACGGAACCCAGCTCTTGCGAGCTGCGGTTCCGGTAATGCCAAAAAATAAAATTAAAAACTCATGGACGGGTGTCAATATGGACTTTGAGTCCAGTACAGCTCACTGAATCCATAGTTATACATCTTATTTTTTTTGCCCTACCGGAACCCCAGCCAGCAGAAGTTGGGTTCCGTTGGTTAAAAATATTTCCTTCCGGTTTCCTAGTCTGCACTGACATGGGTACGTGAGTTCAATTTTTTTTTTTTCATCACTACCGGAACCCTAGCCCATAGCCATCTGTGTCCGTGAGCTGGTCATTTTCAAGCAAACAGTAGTTTCTACCGGTACCTTAGCTCTCAATATATGGGTTCCGGTAGTGAATTTTTTCCCATGTTATTTTCTCTAAGTCCGTGAAAATCCCGGCATCCTAGCTCTCATCCAAACTATTCCGTGAGTTTTATATTCCACGTAGACACTACCGGAACAGAAGCTCCAATTATACAGTTTCCGGTATCAACTACCGGCTCCCTAGCTTCTGAGTACACAATTCCGTGAGGCTATCGGACAAGAAGCTGGTGCGATGAAGTTTCCGTGAGCTATTTCCAAATACTACCGGAACGGGAGCCAGCACATACAAGTTTCCGTTAGTTAATGACGTCAGATCCCGGAATCGCAGTTCATATGGTTTGGTTTCCGTGAGAACTACCGGTTCCGTAGCCCGTAGGACGTAAAGTACGACTCCCGGTTCCCTAGACAGTGCCGTCAGAATAAGACTCCTCGAAACTGGAGAATGACAATAGATTCACAGGTTCATTGTTTTTCTGTTCTGTTTAGCTACTAATCTTTTCTTCGACACAGTTCCACGGCGGACATTCGAGATTCCACGCAGGGTCATCTGCCATCGTTAAAAAAAAATATATGATATAGGTGATCGTGTGAATACCAAGAAATGAGTTCTTCCAGCTATAGGCTTACTAGAGGCCAAAAGAATATTTCGTCAATAACTGCAGAATCTATCAGTGCCCCAAAGTTAGCTGTGCCTGATCGAGAAATCCCTCAAGGGCTCAGTACTCCAATCAAGCGCCCGCGCGCCATCGTCGGCGGTGATGGACAAGAACAAGCGGCGGGAAATTCAAATCATGAAGCCTGGAAACCGGCGAACTGGCCCGAAGTTCTAGAGAATATAAGAATAATGAGAAGCAAGAGAGACGCTCCTGTAGACATTATGGGTTGTGAGAAACATGGTAACTTTCAAGGATCAGAAGAGGTATTTTCTTTGCCGCTTACTCTTTACGCCATCTTCTGTAGCGTATATATTGCGGTACATCTATGTAGATGGCGTCTGCGCGTTTTCGCATATATTAAAGGCGTTAAAGCGGCACTGTCTAGTAGTCCTCGAAGCCGCGTCGAATCTCAATTCGGCGGCGGAGGCGGGAGGAGTGACTTCTATCGGCGGTGGCGTGCCGCCTGAAATTTATCAGCGGTATTGGCAATTGCTCTAATTTCAGCATTTTTGGGGTTATTTTTTAATTTTCCAACAAGTTTTTGCAATTCTTCTACCACAAATCGTCAGCGTTGTTATGGTACTTGCAGTCTTGGTTGAAGTGCCATATAGCGATCGTCACGGTGATCCATCCGTCTCACTTTTTGGTAAATCCACTCCACGTAAGCTAAGACGATGACCTTGACATGCCTATGAATGCTGAGCGAAACCGTGTTTTCCGGGATTACATCCAGTCATTTGTGCGGTGGAGGGAGGGGGAATATGGAAACTTATGACCCACGTGACCAGAGTTCGCCGGAGCAGATTGATATTTGGCTTATAAGGCCGAGTCATCCGACCAGGGGGGCGAGGGGGTACTCCGGGAATTTTGGAATGTTGCGATGTAATATAAGGATTCCAAGTTTGGAACATACGAGCAGTTTGGGACGTTCGTTGCAAAAGAATACAGGGATTGGGATGAAACCAGGACATACACAGATTATGAGTGTCAGGTGCGGGATTTTGATGTCCAGATCGAATACAACCTTGGTGCGGGGAGCTGGAAAGGGCGTAGGGGAGAGCGGGGTACCATGAACCACATTTGTGTTTTGATTTATTTTTTTTCCAGGCGAAGCAGGAGCCTTCAGCATCTTTTTCGCTTCAGAATGTAGCTTATTTATCGGTCCATCTCCAATTATTTTTCGTTGACATGTAAGTTGTTCGAATACAGCACACTGACGGTTCTAGAAAACTTTTACTGTGTAATTTTCCGGTATACTATGAAGATAAAAACTACTAAAAAGTAGAAAGTTTATAAAATACCAACTATATCTTATCCAAGTGGAAACCTCCCAAGGTTAATTCCAAAAACAATCCTCCCTGCTTGGCGGGATGTCCCGCCGACAGGGATTGGTTTTGGGAGGCGAAACGCCAATTGGAACACCAAAATGAATCGCGTCTCATCGCTAGAAACAGATTCCTCGTTATCCAAATGCTTCCAGAACTCCATTTCAAGGTCCGAACTGTCAATTTACACTGGACATTCCCTCAGCAACATAGTGTGCCACGCGTGACTCTTCTGAGGAACAACAAGCCCATGGTTCCCTCCTTCTGTCTCAACATCTCGCAAGCTCATGTCTATGCCTTAACCCTCAACGTTCTCAAACTTGCTGCGCCGATTGACCCAGGAGAGGCCCAGTGAGCATGGCCTACTTGAAGTTTACCCGCGGAAACACGAACTGAGTGGGAGGGGAGAATTCCCGAGTGCACTGACTGCAGCCAGCCATGATTCTTTCCCGAGTCCTACGCTCTGCTGAGGTGGTCTGTACAAGCGGTTTGACATCTATCCAAGAACTTCGGGATGCACTTTGACATCAGTTACTTGCAATCGATCTTGTCATTTGCTGAAGATCCCTTGGCCTTTTCCATAGTCAGGCACGGACTGACCTATTTTTGGGATCCCAAAACATAAGTGGAGGGATACCTATGACATCGCAAAAGTTGTCCGTCTGTCCGTCCGTCGTAAGCACGATAACTCTCGAAGGGAATGAGATATTTTGATGAAACTTGGTGCGAGCATTCGTTGGGTCATCGGACCAGTCAAGTTCGTAGATGGGCTTTGTAGCCCTACATTTAGGGGTGGGGTGGGGTGGGGGTCAAATTAAGGGGCAAACAAAATATTTTGAAACAGCTAATGCGATAGTCTATTATGAAGTAAGAAGACATGCTGAACACGATGGTGAAAACCATTTTCTCGACGGACAAGTCGTTCGCCCGGAATCCGGCCCAAACCGGAAAGTTTGTTAAAATTATAAGTTTTATTTGGAGTTGATCAGATGTTCGATTTAGGGCAAAAAAACATGCTGAACACTTATGTGAAAATAATTTTCTACCCGGACATGTAGTTCGTCTGGTCAAAACCGGAAAATTGTCAAAAGTTAAAGTTTTATTTGTAGTTGATTAGATATTCGATTTCGGGGTAAGAAGAGATGCCGAGTCCGCGTGTGACAATCATTTTTACCCGGACATATAGTTCGACCGGAGTCCGGCTGGAGTCGGAAAATTTGTTATAAGTTAAATTTGTATTTGAAGTTGATTAGATGTTCATTATTGGGGAAAGAAGATACCACTGAGTTCGTTTTTGAGCTTTCTTTTTTCGCCGGACAAGTAGTTCTGGAGTCGGCTGAAACCGGGAAATTGGCAGAAGTGACAGGAAGTTTTCGTCAAAACGGATATGACTTATAGGGGTAAACACACATGCTGAATCCATATCTGAACTTGGTTTTCTCAGCTATTTGGCCTTAATCTGTTTCTGAGTTTCAATAGTTAAACTGTTCAAGGAGTCTGGCGAAGACAAGACCTAGTTGTCTGGATCAGATATTGAATTTTTGGGATCCCATCGAAACCTTTGGTCTTGTTCCTTGTGCTTCTAAGTAAGGCTACACGAACGAGCTGTTTCTCGTACTTTTGCTCCTTCAACTTCTAGTATGCCTTCTTCATCACATTTACAGGAGTCAAGCCTTTAATAGTTTTTGGGATCCCAAAACGTAAGTGGCGGGATACCTGTGACATCGCAAGAAAGCCCGTCTGTCTGTGAGCACGATAACTCTCGAGGGGTATGAGATATTTTGATGAAACTTGATGTGAAGATTCATTGGGTCAAGGGTAAGTTCAATTTTGTAGATGGGCTCTGTAGCTCTACATTTAGGGGTGGGGAGGGGGTATACATTAAGGGGCAAATAAAATATTTTCAAACAGATAATGTGATAGTCGATTATGGGGTAAGAAGACATGCTGAACACGGTGGTCAAAACCATTTTGTGATCGGACAAGTTGTTCGCACGGAATCCGGCCGAAACTTGAAAGTTTGTTAAAGTTGAAAGTATTATGTGAAGTTGATTAGATGTTCGATTTGGAGGTAAGAAGACATGCTGAACACGATCGGGAAAGCCATTGTTTCGCCGGACAAGTAGTTAGCCCGGAATCCGGCCAAAACCGGAAAGTCTGCTAAAAGTAAAAGTTTTATTTGAAGTTGATTAGATGTTCGGTTTAGAGGTAGGAAGACATGTTAAAACGGTGGTGAAAACCATTTTTTCGTCGGACAAGTGGTTCGCCCGGAACTCGGCCAAAACCGGAAAGTGTGTTAAAAGTAAAAGTTTTATTTGTAGTTGATAAGATGTTCGATTTAGGGGTAAGAAGACAGGCTGAACATTTATGTGACAACAAATTTCTACCCGGACAAGTAGTTCGCCCAGAATCCGGCCAAAACCGGAAAATTGTTAAAAGTTAAAGTTTTATTTGTAGTTGATTAGATATCCGATTGAGGGGTAAGAATAGATGCTGAATCCGTGTATGACAACCATTTATTAATATAAGATAATACGAATAGATGCTGAATCCGTGTATGACAACCATTTATTACCCGGACATATTGTTCGACCGGAATCCGGCTGGAGCCGGAAAATTTGTTATAAGTTATTAAAGGGAAAGCAGTGTTACGATGCTTGTCACACAAAGCTACTTCTGGTTCTTTCTTGGACTTCAGCTACCAGACGACTATATTTTCTCATTTACAAAATGATGATTATATACAAAAACACATATACCCACATATATAGGATTAATTAGCGAGCTCCTGTCACCCGGATCTAGGGTTCTGAGAACCCAGGCTCGTATCCGGGTGAAGGGGTTCGCACTCGCCACTCATAAATATACACCCCATCACATTCCTCCCCCCTAAAATCCCAACTAATGTCCAGGGGGTTTTGGCTACCAAGGATGTGACGGGCCTTCTTCTCTCCTGCTGTTGTCATCAAAGAACTTCCAGCAACTTGATAACTTCTTGGCTTCTAGGAAACGCATGACATCCGGTACGGCCTCTGTCGAACGGGAGGGTATTTCTCTGTATCGATGCGATGCTTTTCCAGTCGGGTTCTACAGCTTTCGCGTAGCTTTTTTCTCATGGGTAGATTTTGCTTGAAAACCTCTGCTGCTAAAGCTTTCCGTCCATCCGTCTTACTTTGGAACTAATTCTTGCGATGAGATGCTATGCTGAACGGCCTTTTTTTCTCGCTGAGTAATGTCATTTCCGTTCTGCCGTGTCTGGACGTCTATACGCTGCACTTCATCGAATGCCTCTCTGTCAGAGATAAAACCGGCCTGGGCAGTTGCTTTTATGCCCTGTGAGACGTCGCGTTCCTTCCTCTGCGGCCCTGCCGACGATCTTTCTCATCTCATCTGTTACTTGCTTGAATGTTTGATCCACCGTTTCTTTTCTCTGCCCAAGAACTTGTTCGGCCGAGTTCTTCATACTCTGAGACTGTGCAATTCCGCTGGCTGTCCGTGAAGCGTCGCTCACTGCGTCGTTGGTATCTTGGGCTACGTTACCAGCCTCGTGTTGGGTCCATTGTGCCTCATCCTTTCCTTTCACCGTCGCCACACTATCGACGACGTCCTTTTCAGGATGTGGAACTGGAATAGTTACATCTTCCGACTCCTGGAAGCCTTGTTGCGCCGTGTCGACCGTTTCTAATGCAAAGACTGTGCAATTGTTGCTGCCTGGCCACCGGCATGCCTTAGGCATTTATCCTGGGAGGCGATGTCATTCGCCTTATCAAACCCTAACTGACATTTGTCAGTAGCTCCGCTAGTGACATCAGGAGCATGCGTCTGAGCTACCATGGTTTTCGTGTTAGCCAGTTGTGGCAGCCGTCTCCTCGCATCTGGGAAATACGTTTGTGTTACCAGCTGAAATGCTGCTGTTAGCATCCGTAGAAGTTCAAGTAGGTCAATGTCACCAGCGTTGCCACATGCTCCGTCTCTGTAGCCACCTGCTACGCCAGCATTGCCTCCTGCTCCGCCAGCGTTGCCTCCTGCTCCGCCAGCGTTGCCTCCTGCTCCGCCAGCGTTGCCTCCTGCTCCGCCAGCGTTGCCTCCTGCTCCGCCAGCGTTGTCTCCTGCTCCGCCAGCGTTGCCTCCTGCTCTGCCAGCGTTGCCTCCTGCTCCGCCAGTGTTGCCTCCTGCTCCGCCAGCGTTGCCTCCTGCTCCGCCAACGTTTTGATAACGGGGTAAGGTGAACCACCGGTCCATTTTCCCCCATGGCAAGTGGTTCATCGATGCCCCGTGGCATAAGAATTGCTAAAAAGCTGACTAAAAAAGTAATCAACGGAACTTAAATCGAAATCCACAGTCTTAAAGTCATGATATTATTCCATTACAAACCCAACAATTATCCTGATCTGACAGGTTCTTCACCTTAAAAGTAAACACATAGTCTGAAACAAAAAGTTTTACTTTATCACCCCAAAAATACTCTTATTACCGTCACAAGTGGAGCCTTGGTCCATGGTGAACAGTAATACATCGGAACCTAGAGGAGTAGTATAAGATCGCCGCTCCCACTCCACCCTCCCCCCAATTTCAAAACCCCATTTTAACATCAATTTATTAAATTTTAACATCCTTTTTACCAAATTATCCCCCTTTTTAAGAACATTTTTATTTTCTTACTTCCAAAATAAAGGATACAAGAAATGAGAAATATTACCCTTTACTACATATAAAATACTACAATATACTACTACTTTTTTTTTTTTTTTACATTTTTCATTTTTTATTCAAATATTACTGAGTAAACAGTTCTAAATCCACATATGTTTCTTTGTTCTTGTTTTCGCGTACAATAGGCTGCAAAACTAGATTTTTCTTTAAAAGTAATTCGTTAGCAATGGCATTATATTTCTGTGTTATAAACAAATCGCATGGTTTGTCATTATGATTAATAACTACAACCAACTTATCACCATATTTTGTCTTAGCGATTCTCATTTTAACAATAGTATATTTCAATCCAAGAACTAGTTCTTCTTTCCTGATTGTCTCATTGTATTTATTCATTCTGATTGTATTCAAGACTTCCTTTGTGGACTCCATTTATTAGGGAATGATTTTATTAAATAAAAATCCCAATCGCTTTGAAACATCTGGTAATAGAAACCAACCACGTTTATCACATAAATGCGATAGATACAAACGCAGTACTGAGTTTGCATGATGATATGATGATTACCGATTTTGAACTTTATAAAATATTTTTGCAAAACCCCACACCCCCAGACTTTGAAAATTAAGAGGTGTGATGTTGGTACACCCCGATTGGTGTAGTGTTTGTGGTGATGTGGCCTTAGTCTGGGGGGCCCTGAACGGGGAACCCGCAAGTTTTTATTACCATCCCACTATCGACAAACAGAAACTGCGGTCAGTGGGATTCGAAGGTCTGAATGGTGATGAGTCAACGTTCGGCCGAGCGTTGAGCCATTACACCAAGGGTCCTTGTTCAATTCGCAAAAGTTTCCGAGTTAAGATGAGATTGTGTTAGTCACGCCGGAGACTGTAATTACATCACAAATTGACGGCGAGAACTTTGAATGACGCAGCTCATTAATGCGCGTATGAAATAAAGATCTGTTTGACAGTTAGGAAACATTATTCAGTATAGCAATAGACTATATGTTTGGTAATTTCTCTTGACTTTTTATAGATTTATTACAATATTTATAGCCATTCAGACGGACTTGTTTCATGTATTTTTCGCGAGGAAAAAATCGAAAGGTTTTACGCATCTCTGTTTCTCTCTGAATTACCTCCTCAATTGTTAATTGTCCGCATTTTAGCATTGATAACAACTCAGTATAAAAATCATAAATAGTCCTAAATTCTGCTTTTCTATCAGCAATGCTTAACTGCTTTTCAATTATTTCGATGATAACAGCACCCAAACTTAAAGAAGCTAAAGGTAGCACTAGAAACGCAGACATTCCTGCTGCCGAAAAGAGGAATTTGGATACAAGTAAGCTATTACTTATACGATTGTAGTACTTGTAACTGCGACGGTAAACATACATTTTCTTTTCTAATTCTTCCATTTATTATGTAATAAAATTGTTTCAGAAATTATTTGATTGAATGAAAGGTTCGCGATTTGGAACACATCCGCCACCTGCTAAACTGTACGGAATCTTTCTTGACTGATTGGAGAGAATATAGACAGCGCTTGCTCTGTGAAACGCATACTGAAACCAGTGCTTTTCTTTACGGCTGACAAAACTCAGACGGGAGAAATTTATTAATAAAAATGTTCCCCTATTAAATGATGAATACTGCAGAGGTTATTCAGCTTTGTAAAAAGGTTATATCAAACAACAAAGCGGTTATACAAAGATTATCGCTATACACATATAATGAACTGCGGACTTATGCGAAAATTAATAAAATCAAAACAAATGGAGCTAAGAAACATGAAATAAAAAATAATATAATAAACCATCTTAATAAGTATATTTTGATAGCTGAAGATAAAATTAAAATTGAACGCAGAAACGAAAGAACTCATAATAAGAACAGACCATCCGACTACAAACCAGAACCGAGATTACGAACCATTCTGGAAGATGAGATAAAAGAAAATAATATCACCATTACAAAACTAAAACAAGAATACAATGATAACAAAGAAAAAGAGACAAGCGAATTAAAGAAATTTCTGAAAAACAAGAACCTGTCAACTCGCGGAAACCGAGAAGAAGTACTAAAAAGAGTTGGAGAATACTATAATAATATTATTACCAAACATAAAGATTCCGTACAGAAAAATAGAGATATCATAAGAGATCAAACAGAAAGACGTGATAACAGTAGACAGAAACCAATTGGTTTATCAACTCTCTTCATAAATAAGAAAAAAATCCAAGTAGAAAAATTAATTCCTGATCATTTATTTAGAACTGAAGAAGAAGAACAACCTACTATCTCTAGGGAAAATGAGAATTTGTACACTGTAAACGTATCAGTTGAAAGCAATGGAAGAGATGAACATACTCTTATTGCTTTTACTTTCGCCGATTTACAGCGGCGGATGAATGAACTTTATCAGTATAGAGTTCAGTTTGTAACTCGTGTTATTTTCCATCGACAGGAGAATGATGAAGAAGTAGTAGTGTATTACAACAGTACTTCTTGGATTTTAAATAAAAATAGCATTCATACTCATAATCATTTGAATGATAATAACAAGAGACTTAGTTCTTTAAGTAATACCCCTCGATCTGGGCTACAATTTAGTCGGTATGAAGGAATTGATTATAGGATGACACGAATAGAATCTTACATGGGAGGAACGTTTAAAATACTGCCAGATTTCGTAAAAAATAAAAGAGCTTGCTTGAATATTGAAAATAACGACCAGAAATGTTTCCTTTGGTCTATCTTAGCAAATCTACATCCAGCTAAGGATCATCCGGAAAGAATTTCGAAATATAAACAATATGAGAACGAATTTGATTTCGAAGGGGTTACCAACTTCCCAATGGATACTAAAGATATACACAAATTTGAAAATAGATACAACATTAAGATTTGTTTATTTCAAATTGAAAAAGAGAAAATTATCAGAAGTCATATACTAAAAAGTACAATCAATGGCAAAACAGCTAAACATGTTATTAATTTATTATATTTCGATAATCATTATGTACTGGTAAAGGATCTGAGCAGATTAGTTGGTCCTCAAATATCTACAAGACAAAAAAAGACATACCTCTGCACTTTTTGCGGAAGGCATTTTACAAAAGAAGAACAATATGAAAAACATGAGAGTAAAATTAATTGCGAAGATCCTGATATTATAATGGCTCCTGAAGGTTCAAGTATACAATATAAAAATATTGCAAAACAAATGAAAGTACCTTATTGCATAATAGCAGACTTTGAGTCTTATAACGAAGAATACAATCAGGTAAACGGGAAGAAAACAATAAAAGTGGCCAAACAGAAACCATTTGCTTAGGGGTTTCAGGTATGCTGTTCCTTTGATACAAACCAGAACAAATACTATGACTATTTCGGTGAAGACGCTGCAGAACATTTTGTTAAAACCGTTACAAAAGTATCCACAGAAATTGCAAACAAATATGAAAGCAGACAAAGAAACCATACTTATACCAATGCAGAAATTACCGAAAAATGGAAAAATCTAATGAATAAGACTTGTCACATCTGTACAACTGAAATTACTGAAAATCCTCACTTTGATCACGACCACATGACAGGAGAAGATAGGGGATTTGCTCATGCTGAATGTAATATGAAATACAGGATTCCTAGGCATATCCCGGTAGTAATGCATAATTTATCAAAATATGACTCTCATTTATTTGTTAGAGAATTGATACCTGATAACGGAATTTTTGAAAGTGCAGAAAGTTTCATCTCATTCTCGAAATCAATAAGTATTACAAAAGCGGATACGAAAATAAAATATGAGATGCGGTTTATAGATTCAATTAGATTTATGGCTTCATCTTTAGACAAACTATCAGCAAATTTAGCAAAATGTGATTGCAAAGTACCTTGTAATCATCTAAGACAGAATTTCAAATTCACATCTAACAGCTTCAAAAATGACGATGAATTCAAAGAAATAATTAAAAAAGGGGTGTATCCCTATGAATTCGTAGACAGTTTCGATAAAATGAATTGTACAAAGTTACCATCCATAGAAAGCTTTTATTCTAGGTTGACGGGGAAAGGTATTGACAAAAGTGATTATAAAAGAGCGGTATCTATATGGAAACAATTTAACTGTGAAACATTACTTGATTATACTAAATTATACCTAAAAAGTGATGTGTTAATATTGTCGGATGTTGTAGAGAATTTCAGGAACGTTTGTATACATAATTATGATCTGGATCCAGTTCATTACTTCTCAGCTCCAGGATTAACATGGGATGCTTTCCTAAAGCATTCGAAAGTAGACTTGCCGTTATTCTCAAAGGAAGACATGTATACATTCATTGAAAAGGGAATAAGAGGTGGTGTATCCCAATGTATAAAAAGATACGCAAAAGCAAATAATAAATATACAAGTGATTATAATAAGAATAAACCATCTAATTATTTAGTGTATTTGGATAAAAATAATTTATATGGGTGGGCGATGTCGCAGAATTTACCAGCGAATGATTTCCAATTCATTTCCATACCAGATGATTTGAAAGAAAGGAATGTATACGAATCAATCGAGTATTACAACCATCTAAAAACTCATATCAATTCGATAATGAAATTACAGAATGTAGGTGCTATATATGAGGTAGATTTAGAATATCCAAAAGAACTACACGAATTACACAAGGATTTACCATTAGCACCCGAACACTTTAACGGTAAGCTATGTACCACAGTATTAGATAAAACCAACTATGTAGTTCACCACAGGATTCTAGAATTCTATTTACAAAAAGGTTTGATATTGAAAAGAGTACACAGAATACTAGGATTCACTGAAAGTGCTTACTTAAAAGGATATATAGACCATAACACAGCCCTTAGGACTAAGGGTACAAATGATTTTGAAAAGGATTTCTTTAAGCTTATGAATAATGCTTGCTTTGGAAAAACTATGGAAAACGTAAGGAAGCGAGCGGATATGGAAATAATAACGGATGATGCAACAAGAGAAAAAATAATAAAGAAACCCAACTTTAAATCTGAAATAATATTCAGTGAAAACTTTTCAGTAGCAAGAATGTCAAAGGAAAAGATAAAATTAGACAAACCAATGTATATCGGCTTTGCTGTATTGGAACTATCCAAGTTATTGATGTATGAATTCCATTATGATTATATGAAGCCTAAATATGGAGATAAAATTGATTTATGTTATATGGACACTGATTCTTTCATATATGATATTAGAACTGAAGATTTTTATCAAGATATCAAACAAGATTTGAATGAGAGGTTCGATACATCTGATTATGCGAAAGATAATCCATACGGATTCCCTAATGTAAATAAGAAAGTGATAGGAATGATGAAAGATGAATTAGGTGGACAGGTTATGACAGAGTTTGTTGGATTACGATCAAAAGTGTATGCTTATTTAAAGGACAACCAAGACCCTTCAAAAGCTAGCAAAAAACTAAAAGGAATAAAAACCAATATCGTTAAAGATAAAATTACCATTCAAAACTATAAGGATGTACTGTTTGGTAAAACGGAAAACCTTTCTATAACCCAGTATAACTTAAGATCATACAAGCACAATATGTTTCTAGAAGAACAGAATAAAAAAGCGTTAGATCCTAGGGATGATAAAAGGATAGTAACAAGCGATAAAATACACACTTTACCTTTAGGTTATAAACATTAAATTCAAGTACCTACTTCAAAACTTCAAGTACCTACTTAAAAAATTCAAGTACCTACTTAAAAAATTCAAGTACCTACTTAAAAAAATCAAGTACCTACTTAAAAAATTCAAGTACCTACTTCAAAACTTCAAGTACCTACTTAAAAAATTCAAGTACCTACTTCAAAACTTCAAGTACCTTCTTAAAAAAATCAAGTACCTACTTAAAAAATTCAAGTACCTACATAAAAAATTCAAATACCTACTTAAAAAAATCAAGTACCTACTTCAAAACTTCAAGTACCTACTTAAAAACTTCAAGTACCTACTTAATAAATCCAAGTATATACTTAAAATACTCAAGTAAATCTTATAATGAAAAATTCTTCCTAAATAAATGAATGAAAAGGCTCCAATCAAAGTCTATGATTTTAGTGAAAAGAACACTTATCAGAATAAGCACGACCTTGCACCTCAGTGGCCATTTAGACTCTTAATTTGTGGTAGTTCTGGAACAGGGAAAACTAACCTTCTTTTGAATTTAATTTATGAATATCTTTGTTTCAACCGAATGTACTTGTATGCAAAAGATCTTGAAGAAGATAAATACCAAGACCTTATAACCAATTTGACCACTTTGGAGTCACAATGCAAATCGAAAGTCTTAACAGTAAGTAACAATCTTGATGATATTGTCGATGTTGACGACTTAGACCCTGAGTACCAAAACTTGATTATCTTTGACGATTTTGTCACTGAAAAAGACCAGAAGAAAATAGAAGACTTATTCATACGAGGAAGAAAGAAAAATGCCTCAATTATTTACTTGTCTCAAAGCTATCATAAAACGCCAAAGGTGGTAAGGCTCCAGTGCAATTATTTTGCATTCTTTCAGTGTTCTAATCCAAAAGAAGTAAAATTAATAAGACAAAGCCATGTATCCAGTATAGACAATGAACAATTTCTCAAACAATTCGAGACTGCAACCAAGGGCTACGGTTTTTTCTTCATAGATTTAAAAACAAAAGATAAAACCCTGAAGTACATGAAAAACTTTGAAAAATTTACCGGATAATTTATTTCTATAATAAATGAATAAATTTGGTAGTGTTGGAAAAAAGGTTAGTAACGAATCGAATGAAAAGAGAGTTACTGATGACAACGGTAATATTAACCTACAAGATAAGAGAATTATTATGTTAAGGGATGCGAAAGCTGACCAGGACGCTATTAGTTTCAGATCTATGACTATTATTTTGAATCAATTTAAAGAAGAAATTACCGCACAACAAGTGGGGGCAAATCAGTATTTTAGAAAAATGCCTCAATTATTTACTTGTCTCAAAGCTATCATAAAACGCCAAAGGTGGTAAGGCTCCAGTGCAATTATTTTGCATTCTTTCAGTGTTCTAATCCAAAAGAAGTAAAATTAATAAGACAAAGCCATGTATCCAGTATAGACAATGAACAATTTCTCAAACAATTCGAGACTGCAACCAAGGGCTACGGTTTTTTCTTCATAGATTTAAAAACAAAAGATAAAACCCTGAAGTACAGGAAAAACTTTGAAAAATTTACCGGATAATTTATTTCTATAATAAATGAATAAATTTGGTAGTGTTGGAAAAAAGGTTAGTAACGAATCGAATGAAAAGAGAGTTACTGATGACAACGGTAATATTAACCTACAAGATAAGAGAATTATTATGTTAAGGGATGCGAAAGCTGACCAGGACGCTATTAGTTTCAGATCTATGACTATTATTTTGAATCAATTTAAAGAAGAAATTACCGCACAACAAGTGGGGGCAAATCAGTATTTTAGCGAAGATATCAACAGATTAACTGCGGTACATGATTCTCCTGATAATTTATTGGTAAGGATTAAAGATAAAGGGTTATTTGTAAAAGAAATAGTTCGAGTTAATGATAAAGAGATTAATGCTGAAAACAAGTTGATAACAAATGTTCAAAGCCCTAGAAACAAAAATGATGCTGTTAATTTAGCAATGTTAACTATGAATCTTTTAGATTATGACAAAAAGCTTCTTGGGCAACACACCCATAACGGTATAATTGAAGGAAAGATTGCTGGTCAAAAAACTCGTATCGATAATATTGAAAGAGCAGTAGTAAATATTTTAAAAAGGCTTCTAGAGCTAGAGCTAAAACCTGTTGACAAACCATTCGTTACCAGAATAGAAAAAATGATGGCTGGTAAATAAATTTTATAAGATAAATTAATTCCCTAATAAATGGTTGAAACAATGGAGTATACAGTTTATTTGTCAAAGCTTCAGAAAGGAAAGCTGAAGAAATGCGTTGGTGCTAAACAAAAATGTCAGATACGTGTTAGTCATAGTAGACAAAATGAACGAGAACCAGTTAAGTTACTTTTAAGTAAACGACAAATTGATAAAATTGAAACATGTAAAATGAATAATAAGGGTTGTGATATTGATGTATCATACAAACAGATGAAAGAAGCGATTCAAAAGGGTGGATTACTTCCATTTTTAATACCGCTAACAATTACCCTTGGTAAGGCAGCTTTAACAAGTGGTGCTGCTGCTTTGGGTACATTCGCTGGTAAGAAAATTATGGATAAAATGACCAACACAGGTGGAGCGCTAAAACTTCCTGGAACACAAAAAGTTGTGGGTAATGGGTTACGTGGGAAGGAAACCGATGATGTCAACATAGGCTATGACAAATAGCCTATGTTGACAACTATGGCTATGACAACTATGACAAACGTGGAATGCCTGGAACACATTGGGTTGCCTACTGTAATCTACCTGTCGAATATCGAATTTTTCGATTCTTTCGGTATTCCTCCAGGAAAAGAAATAGTTAAATATCTAAAAACTTCAAAGAAAAAAATAGCTTATGAAAATCTTGCTGTTCAAAATATAGATGAATTAAACTGTAGTTTTCACTGCATTTCCTACATCCAGCGGAAAATGAAGAGTTGGTAGCTTTTCGTTTAAGAAAATTGTTTTCTAATAAATGGAGATTTATTGTATGAAATGTAAAAAGAGCACTGACACTGAATCAATGTTTAAGGCAGTGTCACAGAAAAACAATGTTCCAATGCTGAAAGGTAATTGCGTTATCTGTGGTTCAATGAAAAATCGCTTTTTAAAAAAAACCTCAACGCAGAAACAGATATTTTAAAGACGTATTATTCTAATTATTCAGGTGTGGATGATATTTACAGAAAATTAAAAGAAAATGGTGTTAAGGTTTCCAAGGATAAAATAAAAAATGTGTTGCAAAATGAGAATGTGTATACGTTACACAAACCTTCCTATCATAACTTTGAAAGGAGGCGAGTGTATGTTCACTATGTTGATGAGCAATGGCAAGCTGATTTAGTTGACATGCAGAAATATAAAAAAGAAAATAATAAAACAAATTACATTTTAACTGTTATTGATTGCTTTAGTAAATATGCTTGGTGTATCCCTCTGAAAGACAAAACGGGTGCTGAAATAATAAAAGCATTCAGTGTTATATTTAAAGAAAGAATTCCTAAGAAACTACAAACTGATAAAGGTAAAGAATTTGTGATGAGAAATGTTCAAACTTTTTTGAAAAATAACGGCATACACTGGTTTGCATCTGAAAGCGAATTGAAAGCACAAATCGTTGAACGGTTCAATAGAACGCTAAAAGAAAAGCTATGGAAATATTTCACTCACAATAGCACTACTAATTGGATTGATATCTTACCTTTATTTGTGAGTAATTATAATAACTCGTACCACCGTTCAATACAAATGAAACCAGTTGATGCTAGTAAAAAGGTTAATCAGAAAAAGGTTTTTAGTGCTCTGTTTCCTCCAGTAGATGAGTACAAAATCACAGGAAACGTCAAAGTAGGGGATTTACTCAGAATTAAAAAAGAAAAAAGTATTTTCGATAAAGGATATTTACCTAATTATACGGATGAAGTATTTCAGATAGCAACCATCAGACCTACCATTCCCATTACTTATGAAATATCTGACAAAAGTGGGGAATTAATTCAAGGAGGGTTTTATGAAAAAGAACTTTCAAAATTTATTATGAAATAAAATTAGTTGTATATAAATGGATTCAAGACGCTTGAGTGATATTTTATCGGATATAGTGAAGAACAGAGAAATTCAGAGAAGAAAGGTTCAACAAAATGAGATGGAGAAGACAGGATTTCGGGAATATGCTTCAGAGTTAAACGCTCCAGTTATTATAGCACAAAAAGAAAACACTAAAGATACCATCAAAAAATTACAAGAGAACGCTGAAACGATAATTAATAAACTACAGGAAGGTGATAATAATTCAAGAAGACGGTTTGTAAGATTAGGTGATACATTTAAAACAGCTTTACAGACCACTACTTCAGAGGAATCGAGTCGAGCTCCCACTCATGCTATAGAACCCAATCTAGAACAACCATATGACGTAAATCTAAACTTAAATATTGATGTGGAATTATTAAATCAAATTAATTTAAAATATAAAGATGACTGGAATGATACCGATAATTATTTTAAAATGCCTCATTATTACCTTAAGCATCCTAACGAAATAGATGGGGCTCTGAATTATTTAACATCTATAAGTCAAAGTTATGGTGGTCTGAAAAGTAAAAGTTATAGTTCGAGTAAGTATGATAAAATTATTTTATTTATACAAGACTATAAGGATAGATTAAAAAAAAATTCAATCTAGTATACCCTTTATCAGACAACAAGGAACTGGAATATTTATGAATTGTGATGAAATGATTTCAAAATTATACACTTTGATAGGTAGCAGAGTAAACGGAAATACATCTGATGAGGTGAGAAATGAAGCTATTGATATTTTGGATTCGTTAATGCGAAATAAATTTCTTACGAAGAGATATCACAATTCAATATATAAAAAATATTTCTAATAAATGGTGTTGTTAAACATTGAAGGTAATGAAAGTATCATTGATATAACATTTAGTCAACCAATCGAATTGAATCGTAATTGGGATTATGAAATAGGTTTGAATCAGTGTACTTTGTGGTATTCGTGGCATAATATAAGTGATAAATTTGGAAATAATATATTTCAATACAGGAAAGATGAAGATAATAATGCAACAGAATGGATGAATGTTACTATTCCTAATGGGATGTATAACGATGATTGTTTGAATTATTTTTTGTGTCAGTATTTTGATACCCCAAAAGATAAATGTCCTATTGTAATTTCATCCAATCCAGCATCTATGAGATTTGTCATACTATTACAAGAAAAATATGTGTTTAGATTTAATAGTGACTTGTGTCAGATTTTAGGATTTGAGAAGGATAGTGAGATATCTAAGAAAATCAATGAAGGTACAAAGCTTCCGAATATAACAAGAAGCGTTGATAAAATTCAAATTCACTGCTCTCTTGTAAACAGTTCTATCGTAAACAAAAGTAAATCAGATGTCATTTGGACATTTGTTCCGAATACAGAACCTGGTTGTCAAATTGTTGAGAATCCTAGACAATTAATCTACCTTCCTATTAATACAAAAGACTTTATTTACTCCTTGAGAATGACAATTACTGATCAGTTGGGAAGACCTATCGATTTGAATGGTGATAACGTTGGATACGTGCTGCATTTAAGAAAAGCTTATTGATTAGTGAAATAAAATTATTTACCTATAAATGTTGATTAATAATAAGCGATTACTTTATAAAAAGCAGTATGGAAGTGGAATCGGTAGTGTATTCAAAAACATTGTTAATTCCCAGTTATTTCAAACGTCAGCAAAACAAATAAAAGATGGGGCTATGTCAATGTATAATAATATTATTAAACCGAGATTTGAGTTGTTGAAAAACAGAGCAATAGAATATGGGAAAGATCTGATCAATGTAAACAAGAAGGAACTCATTGATGTAATTGGAAACAAAAAATCGATGAAGGATCTTATCGGTACAAATAAAAGGATTTTAAATCAAAGAAGTCAGGACTTGATCAAAACGTTAATGACTGGAAATGGATTAAAGATTCTGAAACAAGTTTTATTTAATAATTTCTTTCTTATATAAATGGCAGTAAATAAAGTTATCAGTCCGCAATGGAACATTTTTGATGAACCGTTTGTGGATGATACAGTGGTTAAATATGAATTTAAAGAAATTCGAGAAACAGATGTGAATGTATCTAATAAATCAGAGTTTGAATTCATAACAAAGAAATTAGATTCTTGGTTTTATCCAAGTGAAAGTTATCTTGATGTCAGTGTAAGAATAGTAAACGAAGATGGGACTCCTATAGCTGCAACCGATGTTGCTACTTTAACGAATAATGGATTTAATTTATTCAGTACCGCTGAGTATGTAATAAACGATGAATCGGTTGAAAAAATTAATCATGTTGGTATTACAACTACCGTTACAAAGTTGATTGAATACTCTGATGATTATTCTAGAAGTGCTGCAAGAAATCATTTCTGGTATAAAGATTATAATCAAGGGAAAGAAATCAATCCTGTAATTGCTTCGTTTACTGCAGGGGCTGGAACAGTCAGGTTGACCAATAATGATAATTATAATAAAGGATTTGAAAAAAGATATAACAGAACAAAGAGCAGTAAATTAGTAAATATGTATTTACCATTATCAGAATTGTTTGGATTTTTGAAAGGAAACAAACGATTCTTCAGAGGTGCATCGCATAAAATGTTTCTAAGAAGAAATGATGATAACAACATGATTATAAGAAATGGAAATACTAATTTCAAAGTAGTCATCGAGTATTTATCCTGGAAGATCCCTATTGTAGCTCCTAGTATTGAAATGATGAGTAACTTAGAAAAGGGTCTTGCTAAGGATAAAAAGCATAATCTGATGTGGGAAGCATGTAATAGTTATAAAAGTGATGTTAGTCAGAATAAGGAGCACACTTGGAAAGTTATTTCTGAGAGAAACAATCCAACAAAAGTAGTTGTGATGCTACAGAAAAATGAAAAGCATAACAATCAATTAATGAATAATATGGTGTTTGATCATATGAATTTAACAGACATAGAACTTAGAATTAATGGGGATAAATATCCTGAAGAACCACTTAAATGTGATTTTAGCGATGATAAATGTAAATACTCAAATCTTTACAATAGGTTCATACATTTGGGTTATAAACAATTAGCATTTGATACTGGTAGTGTTGTTAGTATAGAAAAATTTAAAGAAGTATACCCACTATTCTGTTTCGATGTTTCTAAACACGAGTCAAATATTTATAATGGAACAACTGCTGATATTGAAATAAGTTTAACGTTGAAAGATAATCAACCCGTACCATATAATGTTTACTGTGTTATATATTATGAAAGAAAAGCTACATTAGATATTATCAATAAAAATATGTATGTGAGTTTGTGAGCCTGGATTTTTATTTAATAAAATCATCCCCTAATAAATGGAGTCCACAAAGGAAGTCTTGAATACAATCAGAATGAATAAATACAATGAGACAATCAGGAAAGAAGAACTAGTGTTAGGTTTGAAATATGCTATTGTTAAAATGAGAATTGCTAAGACAAAATATGGTGATAAGTTGGTTGTAGTTATTAATCATAATGACAAACCATGCGATTTGTTTATAACACAGAAATATAATGCCATTGCTAACGAATTACTTTTAAAGAAAAATCTAGTTTTGCAGCCTATTGTACGCGAAAACAAGAACAAAGAAACATATGTGGATTTAGAACTGTTTACTCAGTAATATTTGAATAAAAAATGAAAAATGTAAAAAAAAAAAAAAAAGTAGTAGTATATTGTAGTATTTTATATGTAGTAAAGGGTAATATTTCTCATTTCTTGTATCCTTTATTTTGGAAGTAAGAAAATAAAAATGTTCTTAAAAAGGGGGATAATTTGGTAAAAAGGATGTTAAAATTTAATAAATTGATGTTAAAATGGGGTTTTGAAATTGGGGGGAGGGTGGAGTGGGAGCGGCGATCTTATACTACTTAGAGGTACCAGTGGTCGACGTTGGATGAAATGGAGGAGCAATCACAGCAACGGGAAGTGGGTGATACAGCCCTAGTTTTCTGTGCCCCGTGGTGGTATCCCGAATCTCCCCTGCTTCGATTCGGGAGAAACTTGTTGTTTGCTCTAGGTGCGACATAAATTTTTCGATCACATCCGACTTTGGGAGGGGGGGGGGGGTAAATGGTTAATATACGTAGCGTCCAAAGGTCAAGGAACCTAGATATGTTATTTTGAGGTCGATACCAGATCCGGTCTCGCCGGGAGGACTTGGGTGTCACCGAAAATTTTCCGGATGTTCTCTGACTCAAGGGCGAATTGTTTGGTAATAAGTGCCGTAGATGCAACATTTGCGTGTCCGAATCGCATCCGACTACGGCAGTGGGATGGACGGAGAGGCTCGGTAACATGGTTAGGAACAAGATGGATGGACGGACCGGGATGAAGCTCGGATTGTGCAAAGGTAACAGGTCCAAGATCCGGAAGGGCTTCCAGTAAGTAACCCGGTGGGAGATAGCTTCAAATTCCCTAGATACGGTATTTACGTGTCCGAATCGCATGTGGACACGGTGGTGGTTGAGGGAGGTTCTGGAAACTTTCTGATGCGCAAATGGGCCAAAAGAAGAGAGTAAGAAACTTGGAAGGCATACATACCATTGACCTGGATGTGCCATTTGAGGTCTGGAGTCTGGACCGGATGCGACCTGATAGTATGTAGATGGAATACCACTCAAGTGACTTTACCGTGACAAATCAGCTGGTTTATTTGTCACAGGACAAGTCCCTAGTGTAAAATTCCATCTACTATCTAATTCCGTGACATGGGGATTTGAAGTGCTTAGATAGATTTTCCGTCGGCGGGATCACTGTTCCTTTGGCCTTCTTCGTGACCATTATAGTGGCTTGCAAACTAAGTTCAAAAGCCCCTCTGTACTTCCGTGGTAGAGCGGTGGCCTTCAAAGCCGAAGGTCATAGGTTGAAATCCTGGCTGTCTAGGACCCACGGTCACTAATTGAAGACAAGAAATGACGGTTAAATTACTTTTGGTGGAAAGAAAGCTATTCATGAATGGTACAAAAGTTTTGTTTTACCATGCAGGACCCTTACGGTACAAGAATTCATCAGTTTTACGGAAAATCACTCACTTTACTACCAGACAGATTTTTCTGAAAGGAAGACCTCTCTGGAAATAAATCTTGTTTGAGGTTGGGTACAGGCAGGTAGAGGAGGGGTATTCAACCTCGAACTTGGCCTGATAATACTACAAGCCAACTTCTGTACAGTCCTAAATTTACCCTAGGTCATTCAGGGTGTCTTTCTTGACAGTTACGGCCATGTTACGAATGCATTGATCTTCCCTCGGAACGTTTTTGGGCCAAGTTTGAGGTTGTATAAATTCAAGGTTGGATACCCCTCCTGTAGGCTGCATGTAGGCTACCTCACCTATTATACCTCTGGAGAATAAATGAGTACCCTTACCACCCCTTGAGGCATGGAAACCCGTTGGAGCATCTGTTTCAAAAGAGGACTTACTGTACGTCTTCTACTTTGAATAAGAAAAGACGATAGCGAAGGCAGTTATATATTTTGTTGGATTTGTATTATTTTGGCAGTTTGTGAGCTGGTTGTGGTGTTTTGGAGTTTGTATTGTTGTTTTACACCCTCTTGGCTTGTGTGTTCCAAATTTTGGTGCTTATGGTTCTGTCCCAAAAATGAATGTTGAAGGAGTCTCTTCAACTTGGTTATTGGAGTTTGTTTTTGAAAGGATTATTCCGGATGATAGACTGGTTGTTAACCAAGCTCTAATCTTCAAGTCTGTGTTGAAGATTCGTGCTGCCCTAAATTGTGGGAAGTCTGAGATAAGTTTGCTGCGAGTAGGGACTCGATTTGTTCTAGAATGCACATCCTGGAAGTGGTCACATGGTCTCGGATTCCCCCTCCCTCCACCCACACACGGATGGTCGGATCCAGAAAAGAAGGTTTTATTGAGTATCAGTCAGGTCCCTTATAGTCGTTCATAGTCCTAGCTAATATGAAAAGCCGGAACTAGCAAAGCTAGACGTAGGGATAGAATGACCGACGGAGAGATATCAATGTCGCTACATGGCGCTTCAGTCGAAGGCTGCAACTGCCAGACAATCCTTGAATATTTAAGCTATACCTGCTGTGGTACTATATATAGAATTTGGTCAACGGATGAATCTCCAGTAATCGAGTGAATTTCTGGGGAATTTTGAATTCTCCAACAATCGAAGTTTTCAATAGAATTCCCAAGTTTGCTAACGTTCAGTGAAACTACGGTATCGCCCAGAAGGAATAACTAGCTTGTCCGGAAGTGTCTGAACTAGCAAAAGTTGGACAGAATGACGAACTGACAGGCAGCATGAACGTTATTTGGCATTCCTGCACTGCCGCCACAACCGAAGACTTTTCTGTTGGTGCACTTGCCGATAAGCAACAAGACGAAAGGTTTCAATGGGATCCCAAAAATTCAATATTTCCAGACAATTGGGTCTTCTCTTCGCCAGACTCCTTGAACATTTTACTATTAAAATTCAGAAACAGATTAAGGCCAAATAGCTAATCATCTAAGACAACCAAGTTCAGATATGGGTTTAGCATTTATAATAATAATAATAATATTTGTTTTTGACCCGCTACAAAAAATCAAAGCGGAGTATCAATAAAAGAAACAAAACAAGCACTTCACAAAGCAAAAAGCACAAGAAACTAAAGCAAACGAGAAAGGCCACTGTGGGCGGGCAGATCTGTTTTGACAAAAACTTCCTGCCTTTCTTCTGCCAATTTTTCGGTTTCGGCCGAATTCCGGAACTATTTGTCCGGCGAAAAAAGAAAGCTTAAAAACGAATTCAGCGTATGTTCTTTCCCCGATATCGAACATCTAATCAAATAAAAATATAACTTTATAACAAATTTCCAGTTCCAGACGGATTCCGCGCGAACTATATTTCCGGGTAAAAAATGGTTGTCATATACGGACATTTCTTCTTACCCCTAAATCGTATATCTAATCAACTACAAATAAAACTGTTACTTTCAAAAGATTTTCCGGTTTTGGCCGTATTCCAGGCGAACCACTTGTTCGGGTAGAAAATGGTGTGTGGTGTGTTCAGTGAAAAGTGTTCAGCATGTCTTCTTACCCTTAAATCAACGTCTCAGATAAAACTTTTCTTTTAACAAACTTTCCGGTTTTTGCCGGATTCCAGACGAACTAATTGTCAGGCGAGAAAATGGTTTTCATCATCGTTTACCCCATAATAGAATATCATATTAGCTGTTTAAAAATACTTTGTTTGCCCTTTAATTTGAACCCCCTGCCCCACTCCTAAATTTAGGGCTACAGAGCCCATCTACGAACTTGACCTTACCCTTGACCCAAAGAATCCTCACACCAAATTTCATCAAAATCTTTCATTCCCTTCGAGAGTTATCGTTCTCACAGACAGACGGTCAGACGGAAGAACGAGAGACGGTCAACTTTTACGATGTCATAGGTATCCCTCCACTTACGTTTTGGGACCCAAAAACAGAACAACAACCTGAAGCCTAGGGAAGATAAAGCTCAATGGAAAGAGAATCTGATAAATATAACCTAAAACGATTCAGTGCCAGAATTTTACCGGCGGGCCGCCACCACCGACCCCAAAGTTTTCGGCTTACCGACGAAACGTCCCCATGACAAAACGTCCCCGGCGAAGCCTCCCCATGACAAAACGTCCCCGTGTTAAAACGTCCCCGTGGCGAAACGTCCCCAAGCATAAATTTCTAAGTTCGCTTTGATCTTCAGGTGCATGATCGAGGTAAACAACTTCAGAGTGTGCATTACAGATGTGGAAACTGGAAACATTCCTTATTAGCAGGAAAGATTGCTTCATAAATGTATTGTTTTCAGTTAAAGTATGTAGTGTAAATATGCGTTGCAATTGACTCGTAACTGATCAGTTATAAGTCGTTTGAAGCAACATGCACAATTTGAGGAGCAACAATAGGCTCCTCAGAGAAAGGGGAAGCCCGCTGTGGATCAAAGAGAGTCAAACAAGGAAAATGCAAAAATAAGCGTAGTGCCGTTATGCTGGATAAAAATGACATGGGAAGCCAGGAATCAAAAGCGGATGAACGATCAGTTATCTGTTAGTTAGGTAGAGAGGCAAGTAGACGGTTTGATCCTTTAATAAAATCTTTTAATGGTAAATATCACCAAATTAAATATCGAACAAAAGCGAAACCAATGAGTTATATCCAGGGTAAACTAACATACGAAACAAACCAATTAAATAAAAGATAAGACGACAACAGACAAACTACTTAATCTTGCGCTTTCTTTAAGAAATGGCTATAGCCGAGAGCAATACTTTGGTTTGTTTCGTGACTATCGCTTAGATGCTGAAGAAGTCAACCCATCGTGGTTTTCAAAAGTTTAAATTCAATAAAATTTGTTGCTTGAACTGATGACACAATCAGTAGTCTCAGAGGCCTAGCTATCCCTCAGCGATGACAAAAAAATCTATAGCCGGGGACGTTTTGCCATGGGGACGTTTCGCCAGGGGAAGTTTTGATCGGGGACGTTTTGTCATGGGGACGTTTTGTCGTGGTGACGTTTTGTCATAGGGACGTTTTGTCACGGGGACGTTTCGCCAGGGGACGTTTTGTCGACAACCCAAGTTTTCGGCCTAAACGTTTTCGGCTGCGGCCCGCTAAGTTATTTTTGGGGGCGCGCCGCCGCCTACTGTCTAGGGAACCGCGAGCCATACTTTATTGGTCTCAGCTTGGGCTGAAGAAATATCTGTAGTTGTATCGGAATTCCATACAGGGGTGACGTCACGCCCATTTGCCGTATTTTCCATCAGAAAAGGAAAAATTGTAGTTTATTCCTTTCGGTGAATATATATTTGAATATATATATATGTAGCAGAGCGCGTTTACACTGATAAAATGGCCTAAGGACAATCAAATCCTACGTTGAATCCTCAGTCACACGACGTAACTATATACGTCACGACTGTATTGAATTCCGATACAGTTTAATCACTCAACTTTATTCGTACGGACAGTTACCAAGTGATATTTTTGTTAAGTCTGTGCAACTTTCAACACTTTTGGGTCTAAACTAAGTTGTATCAGAATTCCACACAAGCGTGACGTCACACCCTTTTGATCTATTTTACCTCAGAAAACGAAAAACTGTAGTTTATTCCTATCGGTAAATATATTTGAACATATATACATAGCCGAGCGGCCAGCGAGGCGCCGGTCGCATTTACATTGATAAGATCGACGACCTAGGGACAATCAAATCCTATGTTGAGTCCTCAATCATATGACGTCATATGCTAGCAACTTAGTCTATGCCTACTTTTGGGCCAAATTGGGTCTAAACTAAGTTGTATTGGAATTCCATACAAGCCTGATGTCATAACCATTTGATGTATTTTACGTTTTTAAACGAAAAATTTTATTCTATTCCTATCGGTGAATATATATTTTAATGTATATATAGAGCCGAGTGGCTAGTGAGGCGCAGGTAGCGTTTACATTTATAAAACGGACTAGGACAATCAAATCCTATGGTCATCATATGTAGCCTACGTCATGACTGTATGGGATAAATATCTGTCAGCAACTGAGCTGCAGGAGTGACTGCCAGCCTTGTTTGGTAACGGGTGCATACTTTAGTTGATATATTTTTCGTCGATCGCTATTATTTTTTTTATATTTTTCGTCCGAGAGCTGTAGCAGCTCTCGGCTTTCGGTTTTCACCGTTTTGTGTGGAGCTCATAACTCGTGAAGCAGTGCAGGTATTAAGTTCAAACTTGGTTCACTTGTGTGTATTGGGATCTAGTTTTGCATTTCGAGGGTCCTTCCCCCACCCCCGTTCAGGGGCAAATGGGCCCAGATTTTAAAGTGAATAATGTTTGTAACTTGACCGGAGCTAGACATAGGACAAACACTCCTTGTAACTGTAGATCCTAGGGTTGGGAAATTACTTTTAAAATTGCACCTCCCCCACCCACCCCTTTCGTGGATAACTGGGTCTAGGTTGCCCAAGAGTAAAGTTCGTGACCCGGGACAGGAATCAACAGGTATCAAGTTGAAAATTGTTAAGCTTGTGAGCATTGAGGTCAGGTTTTGCTTTTTGGGGGTCCAAACCCCATCCGACTTAGTTCAGGGGCAATTGGGCCCAGGCTTCCCGTTTTTAAATGTTTTCAACTTGACAATAACTGGAGATAAGGCGATGAAATTCCTTATGCTTTTAGATCTTAGGGTTAGGAATATATATTTGTAGTTGAACCACCCGTCACTTTCATGGGCAAGTCGTCCCAAATTGCCTATGAGTTAAGTTTTTTACCTTTGACTAGACTCTAATCTGGTATGCTTGAAGATATAAAGGTCGAGATACGCATTTTCGATGAGTCCCGACCCCTCATTGAAAATTCATCGTACCAGCTCTTCGTCCGGTAGTCTTACGGAATATGAACCCAGAAGCTTGGGAGCCTGTAGGTGATAGTCCCACCGGAAACTGCATAATTGGAATTTTGTTCTGGTAGTGTTTACATGGAATATGGAACTCACATAGTAATTTCCGGGATTGTCACTGACCTAGAGATAATAACATGCGAAAGAATCAACTACCGGAATCCACAGATGGAGAGCTAAGGTTCCGGTAGAAACCTGTATACGGTTGAAAATGACAATTCGAGGACACAGATGTGCTTGGGTTCCGGTACTGTCGAAAATTAAATATATTTGAACTCCAGACCCATGCCATGGACCCTAGGAATCAGGGAGTGGACATAGTTTAACTCACAGGTACCATAAGCAAAATCCTGGAGTACGTCCTTCTTTCAGAAATAGTTGAAAAATGTCGTTTTGGTTCAATGCAGTTTGGATTTTGTTCGAGCGACAGTTGTGAGCACGCTCATCACATATTGACAAAAATGATGAAACAGGCTACCCGCGACAAGTCTGCTATACATATATGTTCTATAGATATAGCTGGTGCTTTTGACAATATAATGCACTCTCATGCCCTATTTTCTCTCATTACTTCTGGCGTGAATCTGTTAAAATGTTAGGTTCAAATGGCAAGGTAGCTTGTCAGAGATTATTCCTGTCCGAACTGGTGTTCGTCAAGGGGGAGTCTTATCTCCGTACATCTTCAAATCGGCCATATCTTCTTGTCTCGATTCTTTGCATCCTGTTACTTTTATAAAAACCATGCCTTCAGCTACATAGCTTATGCGGACGACTTGCTCTTAGTAAGCCGTAGCCGATCCACACTCACAAAAAATGTAAGTAAGCTGTCGTCAGAACTTCTCAAAATTGGCCTTGAAGTTAACCTGTCAAAATGTGAGTACCTGCATTTCAACCCTTCGTCAAATGGTTCGAATACATCCAAAGCTTCTATCTATCTTGGATCGTTTATCGTCAAACCAACAGACTCTCTACGGTGGCTCGGCATAACATTCAAATCTTCATTGTCAAAATTTTGCTCTTCGGTTGTTCAAGAAGTTTCTAGATCAATCCATACCGCCTATGGGCGCATCGTCCCCAACCGGGGGCGCTATAATCGTAAAGCTTTGGGAAATTTGTACAGCACCTTCTGCGCTCCTTCTATACTATTTCGTTCTGGCGTCATTCATGTTCTGCGAAAGAAGGAGATTAAAAAGATGAGATCATGTTATTTTAAATATGCAAAGCACCTGCTCCACTTGTCGAAATTATGTCATAACCATACATTGACATAGAAGTTCAAAATTCAAGATGCAAGTGCTACCCTTTTGGATGTTTCCATCGCTTTCAAAAATCATGGACGACAGGGCCCAACCAGCGCACGACGTCGTCCACTGTTTCCTGACCGAAGATTAAAAATTAAGTGTCTTTTTCTGTGTTTGTATGTGTTTTGTTTATTTTCTTCATTTACTCCGCCTTTCCAAACTGGCGGGTCAAAAATAAATTACTTACTTACTTACTTACAGGACCCTAATCCTGAGGGCTAGAGTTCCGGTAGTTTTGTGCCTCCCTAAAGCGTGTTTCTTCGTCCTTCGGTGGCACCTACGGATTCGAAAGACATGATTCAGATAGCCTCTTTAATTAGAAAGCTATGCTACAGACAAGTTTATCATTGCATTGATTATTCTATTCAGCGGTAGACCGTGTGTCGGCGAGTAAGTGGTAGAGAGAAACATTTAACCCGTTAGCACATCTGATCTGCTGTAACAAAAAGTTCCGTTTTGAGAAGAAGTTCAAGTATTTCAACACAAATCTTCAAATAGGCTACCTTGGTTAGGGTCCGGTTTTAAACATCGCAATTTTAACCTTGTATTATTAGTATCAAAGTGTTTGATGATGTTGCTTAGTTCTATAGAGTATTTGACGATACGACGTACGTTCAGAATATTTCTGTTACCGTTAGAACTGTTCTTTGAAAAACAAATTGTTCGTTGATTGGCAACGAAAACCTCTTGTCCACCGGAGTTTTCCACCGCCACGGAAGGTGGCGCGGTTCCCTCCCGACTTCAACATTGGATGCTTTCAAGAAAAGGCCGAGCTTCCATCGAATGACTTGGTCCAACTATCGCGAGTGAGAGCTTCGGAGTTTGTCGTAAAACAAAAGCTCCTATCACAAGCTTATATCAACCAAGATAGCTCCTAGTAAAATCATGTTGTGTCAAGTCAACTCTGTCCTAGTGAGCCTAGGCTATTCTGTTTGGAAATCCAACGTGTCGGCAAAATGAATGAAGTAATACGCACAGTGCATAAAACTCGATAAGATTTCAGCTTCAGGTTTTTAACAAAACCTATACTAATCGATGACCGACACTCGATAATCCTGATAATCGACGACCTATACTCCTTGAGCTCAAGCTGACTGGGAAACAAATATTCAAACAATGGATAAAACGGATTTCAGCATCAGTTTTACCCATTGTTTGAATATATGACGTGTTCTAGCTTTGATTGTTCTGTTCTTGATTAAACAAAAAAAAGATAAACTCAGTTATGTGAATTGTCCGTATAAAACTTAGCCTTTTCCAGGATAGGCGTTTTCACATTCTCGTATCGCTGATGCTGTCTAGTCAAACCAGAGATCAAGTTACGGATGCTGCGATGACGAAACTAAAGACGGAAATTCCTGGTGGACTCTCGGTTCGGAATTTGCTGTTACTAGCCGACGATACACTCGGAAAACTGATATATCCAGTTGGATTTTGGAAGGTAACCTTAAAGAACCCGTAGTAGCCTACCCATCCCAATGCAGCGTCCTTCCGTTACCGCTCCATTCCGGAGTCCCAACTTTCATACGATCCTCACTGATTTTCTGCCTTGCCTTGTTTCAGCGTTTTCGGTGTGCATCATGCCCCCCACGGAAAACCAATTATCCGCTGTGTCGGACTACGGTATTTTTAACACTGGGAAGTAGCGCCAAGACATGTGCTTTCCATGCTTGCTATTCTTTCCATCCTTCAAAATTGGGCAATACTTGTAGTGCAGCCCGCTACGCTTGTAATATTTAAGGCGAGACAAATGTATGGGTTTAGAAATTTCTAGTAAAGCTAAGATATAAGATGCACACTTTCGCACACATCGAACAGGGGAAGTTGTATCTTTTTTTTGCATTGTTCAGAATTTTAAGTTATTGGTGCCAGCGCCGGTGCACGACAGATAGAGTTTCATTTAGGGACGTTCTCCATCACCAGTGGTGCTAGTGTCGCCGCTATTCGAGTGCGTTTCACTTTTTGCAAGTCTTGGCGGCTTGGTGCTACTACATATTGTTATTTGCTCTGCAACAAAGCTTATGCAGTTTTTTGTTCATGCGCGAATCCTTAGCTAAGAATCCAAATTATTTAACATTGGGAGCAGATTGGGATTTTTTATTCCTAGATATAGAGAGATTCACCCTGTTTGACGAAAAGGGATATAGCAAAATTATTTAACATTGGTAGCAGGTTGGAATTTCTGTTCCTAAACATAGAGAGATTCACCCTATTCGACGAAAAGGGATACAACAAAATTATGTAACATTGCGAGAAGATTGGAATTTCTATTTCTAAACAGAGGAGATTCACCCTATTCGACAAAAAGGGATATTTTCTACAAATCTATGGTACCATCCTCCAGCTCCCCCAACCTAGGCAACGTCCGACTGGTACCAAAAATTGGATGATCTAGAGCATATAACATTTGTAACTCCTAAGTTTCATCCCAGTCATTACTCGTTTCATCGGGATGCCACAAGATTATGTATGCCCCCTCCAACTCTCACATTTGGCGAATCCGGCTTGGACACATAAGTGAGCATTTTAGGACATCTTTTCTTACCACCTATATATTTCGCTATAATCGGTTGACCCATCCGCAACAGACGCATGTCAGAAGGTTCCCGAAGGTTTCGGTGATTCAATCCGGAAAACGAAGGTTTCGTAAATTTTTGTATATGGTTTATTACGTATTATTATTTTCAATACTTACATTACTGAATAAATAACAGTGTATAGCCAGATAGGCTATACTAAATGTGGAAAACTACCAAGCTTACAAATATTTGGGACAACAACTACAAGAATGTTTCATAATGCATTAGGCGATTACTTTTATTTTAAATTGATTCAGAAGTGCTGGCTGTAAATTGTGTGTACGTATATTTATTGACGACTGAACGAATATTCGGCTTATCCGCTTCCCGTTTTAAAACGAACTGTATTTTATTGACCAGACACTAATTTATTAAGTTTTAGCTTTAAAATGGACCCATGTTGTATATTCTGACCGCGATGATCCTATTCCTTGTTTTGTAAGGACGAAAACCAATTCTCCATAGTCCAATTCAGTGCTTCCAAGGGGACTAGTTTCTGTTAATCTCCCTATAGCATTGTTGAAATAGGTGTAATAAGCTGAATAGCGCTATACACGATGTTTACGTCCGTGTCAGGACATCTCGCCACAAGTCAACTCGCCGAAACGACACCTGGGAACCGAGTACTCGCCACACCGACAGCCTGCCACGCTGATACCTTCCCGTAGTGATTATTAGTGATAGCTCGCCACACCGACAACTTGCCACAGTGACACCACTGTACAAAAAAAATCTTGCAGTGTTTCTACTGGGATTAACATTGTCTCTAAAAAGATAATCTTATATCTAATTCGGATTAACCTTATCCCAGTAGAGATAAGATTAATTCGGGTAGCAAGTATTGCAGTTAACTTTAATCCTTACTCGGAGAAACTTTATACAGTGAAGCTGATACAAAGACAAC
This sequence comes from Branchinecta lynchi, assembly GCA_023053575.1. Classification (NCBI taxonomy): domain Eukaryota; kingdom Metazoa; phylum Arthropoda; class Branchiopoda; order Anostraca; family Branchinectidae; genus Branchinecta; species Branchinecta lynchi. The sequence goes on from JAKZAP010000003.1 coordinate 23,007,458, forward strand.
TTGCCACAATGTGACATCTTGCACAATTGCGTTCGGTTACTAAGCTATTAAAAAATAAAATTAATGTAGTAAATAATTACGGGTGATGCCTCGCGCTCCTACGGCTATAACAACTGACAACTCGTTCGATTCTCCAATTAGATCGGGTTTTCACAGAGCAACTGTGCTCCGGCGGCAACTGAAACAATACACTCTTCTGTGACAGAGATACTTTCATCGTAATCCTCGTAAAATTCCTTTGGTTTGTTTTGTAACAACAAATTAGGACTTCTAAAAAAAAAAGTAGAGAAACATTATCGCCATATTAACTACCTAATCTGGTGTAGGCCTAGGCCTAATCGAATTTCAACAACGGTATGCCCCTCGTATCAGATTTCTTTCCCCTTTAAGACTGGACATCCTACTGAATCAGTGGCCGCCATATACCTGACTGGGACAAAGGATTATTATTGGGATCCCAAAACGTAAGTGGAGGGATATCTATGACATCGCAAAAGTTGTCCGTCTGTCCGTCTGTTAGCATGATAACTCTCGAAGGGAATGAGATAGTTTGATGAAACTTGGTGTGAGGATTCTTCGGTTCAAGGGTAAGGTCAAGTTCATAGATGGGCTCTGTAGCTCTAGATTTAGGGGTGGGGGGAGGGGGTCAAATTAAGGGACAAACAAAATATTTTCAACAGCTAATGTGGTAGTTGATTATAAGGTAAGGAGACATGCTGAGCACGATAATGAAAACCATTTTCTCGCCGGACAAGTAGTTCGTCCGGAATCCGACAAAAACCGGAAACTTGGTTAAAAGTAAAAGTTTTATTTGAAGTTGATTAAATATCCAATTTAGAGGTAAGAAGACATGCTGAACACGATGGGGAAAACCGTTTACTCATCAGACAACTAGTTCGTCCGGAATCCGGCAAAAACCGGAAAGCTGGTTAAAAGTAAAAGTTTCATTTGAAGTGGATTAGATACTCGATTTATAGGTAAAAAGACATGCTAAACACGATGGTGAAAATCGTCCGGAATTTGCAAAAAACGGAAAGTTGGTTAAAAGTAAAGTTTCATTTGAAGTTGATTAAATGTTCAATTCAAGGGTAAAAAGACATGCTGAACACGATGGTGAAATTCATTTTCTCGCCTGACAACTAGTTCGCCCGGAATCCGGTCAAAACCGGAAAATTTGTTAAAAGCAAAATTTTTATCTGAAGTTGATTAGTTGACAGATTTAGGTTTAAGAAGAGCTATAGAGCTGAGTCTGCGTATGACAATCATTTGTAGGGAAAAGGAGATACGCTGGATTCGTTTCTGAATTTTCTTTTTTTGATGGACTAGTAGTTCGCTCGGAATTCGGGCGGAAGTTTCGGACAGTATCGTCAAATTAGATATGGCTTATAGAGGTATGTCTGAACTTGGTTTTCTCTGATGATTAGCCTGGCGAAGACTGGATCTGGCGAAGACAAGACCCAATTGTCTGGATCAAATATTAGATTTTTGAGATCCCATCGACACCTTTCGTCTTGTTACTATGGAGAAAATGAAAGCTATGAATCAAATTCCCTTAAATACTTATCACATATTTGTAGATTTTTTTTACCTAAAATATTATTTTTGTGGCGAGTTTTCCGTGTGGCCAGTTGGTCGTGTGTCGAAATGTCACTGTGGCGAGTCGTCCGTGTGGTGAACTGACACTGTGACAAGCTTTCGGTGACGCGAGTTGTCGGTGTGGTGACATATCTGTGTTGGTTATGGGACAATGGGGGACTAACAGAAACTAGTCCACTTGGAGCGCTGAACTGGAATAAGGCCAATTGCCGACCCGGCTATAATTTTAAAAAGAAATGATACGCCCTTCCTAAAATCAAATGACGAGTTGCCGCCAAGTGCGCTAGAGAAACAAAACAATCACACGTTAGATCTTGGTTTAAGTAATCTGAAGGACGAATAAGCGATTCGTATTAGCCCATAGGAAAAGTCAGTCAGCACTGAAGTCGGAAGCCACAATTAACGAACTTGATGACGTTTGACATAACAGAGTTGGGTAGAGCACACATAGAGACATTGGCATTTTTAACAGTTTTAAAAATGGGCAGGCCTAAGAGGAAAATATAGAAGAAACTTAAAATAACCAAACGAACCTAGTTAGAGTACAGCCAGAAGTAACGTGTCGTTGTTTAATTTACTCTACGTAAAAAAAAATAACTAATCCGGATGGAATTTTAGAAAGGGAGTATTGATCGACTTCGAAGGGAGAGAGTAATGAAACTAAAGAACATGTAGACTACCTATTCTTCAGTGAGGTCTTGAAGAGTTCTCGAGCTTCTTAGACTGGAGAGATTGTAATATTTTCAGGTGAAAATACATTACTCGTTTTTTTTTTTTTAAGTTGACGTTTTGGTGAGTCAATCGCCCATATACGCGTGTATCCTTAGTAAATTTTTGGTCTCCTTTTATCAACGTGTGGCTGTCTGGCCTTGTCTCAAATATAAGCCAAACTGCGGCCGTCAAGCCTTTCAAGCATTATAAGATTTGTGATTGTGACATGTTTCCGTCTCAGAAGTCGTTCAAGATTGGAATATTTCCAGAAGAAAATACATTACTTGAAGAAAACCGCCGAAATACTTCAGAATCAGTACAGTGGTGACATCCCACCAGATTTGAAGGGACTTTGTGCTCTTCCCGGCGTTGGGCCAAAGATGGCACACCTCTGCATGGACATCGCTTGGGGTAACCTGACTGGAATAGGTAAGTCTTGCCGCCGTTAAAGGACCTGTCTTACCTATAATAATAACGCAACCTACTTCCATAATCACTCCGTATATTTCTAAACCCGGAGACCCTAATTTCGTACGGTGCATTCTAACCCCTCTAACAGAACCACGCTTATTTTGCTACCTTCGACGTGTATCAAACTGTCAACGGTTGTCTGCGAGAAATTTTTCCATCAGAAAAACCGGTTATGTAAACTGTTTCCCTGTTTTCGCTATAAGTCAGCGTGTGCCGGAAATGGCTTAAAACAGCCAAAACCGTGGGTTATTTGTTGAAAACACAGCCTAAAATAATGTAAGTTTAATAGTAAATAGTGCGAAGGGTCCTTTAAGGGAATACAAAAAACTGTTAGTATTTCAGTCGACCTTTCCGATTTTTGAGTGACCAAATCGCAGCCTATTAATTAATTTGTTTAAGGTTGATTTCAGTCAGGGGTTCCCACCCTTTCCCGGCACCGGGCGAACCCAGAGAAGCAGGCACCGATGCCGGCCATGAATTAGGCGATTTTTGCTTTTAAACATGCTGATTTAAATGTGGCAACTGGTGTCGGCTGGCGTCAGCCGGTTACTTGTCACTGGGTACTTGCGCGGCACCGGGCACTTACTGGACATTAAAATTGAAAGTGGCTACACTCGGTAATAATATTAATATTAACGTTTCTTCGAGACTGTAGAAGCTTATAGTACAGTCATAGCCTGACGGTAGCGCTCAGTCAGGTCGGAACAAGTATGTACGGTGAAAGGAATGAATGAATGAAAGTATTTTGTTCCGCCAAAATGACGAGACAGGAAATGGAAAAAAGTACAAAGGTTAAGGAATTTACAATACAAATACAGAAATTTTCGGATTTTGTCCGTAACACTCAAAATACTACAACAGATTACAGATAGAAATAAAAATACAAACAGTATTGCGCAGTATCGACGCAATAAAATTTTGAATAGGGCAATAACTTAACAAGTACTCTCAGATTATGGCCAAGAGGATTATAACTGGACTAATGCAAAATACGGATTTTCTACGTATAACTGGACAAGGGAAAAGACGGAGAGCTGGATAGCTGCGAAATGCAAAAGATGGATGCTCTGTATACGGTTGATACCACGAAAAAGAAAAACCCGCTACCGTTTATCTTACTAATGTCATTAGCTTGAAATAATTAGCCTGCTAATTCTTCTGCCCAATTTTTACAGAGTTTCATCCCATCATTTATTTCTGGTCATATCTTGTAAGCGTACTAGTTACTTATTTTGGTGTCGTGTGTATTTCGCAAAAAATTAAACTTTAATGAAATAAAAAATACCCTCTGAGCTTCAGAAGTCTGAGGTACACCCATTGGCAGTTCTCTAGTCCATCCGAAAACGTCTAGAATGGTGCCAAATTTACACATCCTTAATGGGGTCTATTAATGAATGGAGTTTAAAGAGCCCTGAAAATCCTCTCCGATAGCAAGTTCTGGAATTCTAAACTTTCCAGACGTAATCTCAGATATGACAGCGGCCGTTAGTTTTGGCGCCAGTATTCGAATTTTTAAGATACTACCTGCATTTTTGGGGTCATGTTTTGAGCTGTACCTGCCAGGATTGTCAGGTTTAAACTATTAATTCGATAGTTCATTCCCTGTATTTAAGCAAAACTAATGGATTTGGTGATAACTTCGAGATAATTCCAGCACAAGACGAAGGAACTAACCTTAAAGGACAAGTCACAGTTGATACGGTTTGTGTTCCAAAATTCTAACATACATGACACTACAACTTCGTCAGGGGTTATGATAACTTCAAGATAATCCCGGAAGAAGACGAAGGAACTAGCCTTAAAGGGCAAGTGTCAGTAGATTCAGTTTATGTTCCAATATTCTAACATACGTAACTCCTTTGATACTACGTCTGGTATTTGAAAAGATTACAAGTTCGTCAGGGCTTATGATTAACTTCAAGGTAATCCCAGAAGAAGACGAAGGAGCTAACCTTAAAGGACAAGTTGCAGTAGTTTTTGTTCCAATATTCTAACATACGTGACTCCTTTGATACTACGTCTGGTATTTGAAAAGATTACAACTCCGTCCCGCCTGATGCTAACTTCAAGATAGTCCCGGAAGAAGACGAAGGAACTAACCTTAAAGGACAAGTCGCAGTAGATACAGTTTATGTTCGAAAATTCCAATTTCTTCAAAGCTACGTCTGGTATGTGAACAGATTGCGTTCCAGTGCGGAAGCAGCAGCCACAGGACCTCACAGCTAAAGATCTTGTGCAACGAGTAAAAGATCCTAATCTTCATCAGCTGAATCACCTCAACGATATTCCCGCCGATCACCAAATCTGCAAAGCTCTATTCATATCATCGTGGATAAGAACATCTGCCAATAGAGGCGATTACGGTGGTAATCTGCCTAAGAAAGTCCGAAAGGGACCGACAACAACGTTGGACCCAGTGGCTCTACATGTTTGGATTCGAGGATGACAAATCGGTCCCGGCTGTTCATCGTCATCACAATCGTGGGAGGAAATTAAGAACCCCGGCGTCGTCGAACCGCATTCAGGTTGTTAGCAAAGGGGTTAGCTACTTGCGAGTAGCAGTCAGGAAGGGAATGTATGTGCGCTTTATTCAATGTTTGTGTCATCTCCATTGAAGAAATTAGGCTACGGAATCACGATACAAAGAGAGGGGGGATTTTAAGCAGGAGTAGCGTATGTTCAGGTCCTCTTCAAGTTCAGAAACGGAGATAAACAAGCAAAGTTATTGTTTTATGGTCACCAGATCTGACGCTTTGCCTGGGACTGGCGACGAAAGGGCCATTACCCTACTAGCCTCCAGTTCTGGCGGTACTTAACGTAATTATACCTCTTGAGTTTGTTTAGAACTTGGAACATTCTGGGTGTCTCATTTGAAATGTTTGTTTTTCACCAAAACATACAGGAGTAGTGGAAACATCTGGAATTCCGAATGCGCGCATGTCGTCAGACCCAGACCTGTCAAACGGAGAAGAACTTCGTTACATGATACTTACTATTTTCTCTTGACTGATGAATAGGAAGATAATTGAAGAATCTGTCGCGTGGTTGAAAATTTTGCTTATTAGAGCTTCACATGGGGCTTGTTAGGTGTGCTTTTGTTTATATTTTTATTTAATCAAAGGCCAGCAAGTTCCATAGAAATGTTCGGCAACAAAAGAACAAACTACAAAAATAACAGTTAAACCGCAACTTCCCCAGAACATCCAAATTGGGAGCGTTAGTCTCATTTGTGGCCCAGCCAGAACAACCAGCAGCGGACAGAAAATAAAGTGAAGTAAATACATAAATATGCTTATTATAGGCCTCACATGGCGCTTGTTAAATGAGTTCTAGTTATGCATTTGTTTCAATTAACCAGCAGCCGAAAAAAAAAGGCACACCGTAATAACATTTAAACGTGTACTCAACCAGGTGCTGGGAGAGAGCGGGGGCTCAAACTTGCTTGGGTCTCGGGGCTAGGGTGGCTCAGGACATGCGACTAGCTACCCCCCCCCCCCTTCCAGGCTTGAGAATCACACTGAAAGCATTGTATGTGAAATATAAGAATTGCGCGAATTTGACGACACAGTACCGCCGAGATAAAGCAAAAGGTCAAATAACATCTTAGCTGCTGACTAACCCGTTTAGAGTAATTTTGTATATAAATATTTTTCCTTTTGTTTGGTTTTCTTTTAAGATCTAATTTGCGCATACCCATGGGGGTGCTTCGGATCATGCCGTTAGATGATCCCACGGTCGCACCGAGTGGGTCTGAGCTGGCGACTGGGATAGGGGCGATCTAAACGTTGCGAATGCTCGAACGTTTGCAAGTGCCCTGTTGATGTTGAAGAAAAAATTTAAATAAATAAAAAATGAAGTTAAAATAAAAAGGTAAAGATGTTGGGGCTTAAATTAAGTCTGACTTGTCTTTTTTCAGGGGTCGACACGCATGTACACCGTATTGCAAACCGACTTGGCTGGACGCCAGCTGTTACAAAATCCCCGGAAGCAACACGAAAGGCCCTTGAAGATTGGATGCCAAGAGAACTCTGGAGTGAAGTAAACCTGTTGCTCGTGGGATTCGGTCAGCAGATCTGTCTTCCCATTGGTCCAAAATGCGCGGGATGTTTGAATCTTCCAGTGTGTCCGTTTGCGCGTGGGGAAGTGAAAATTGAATCCCCGAGAAAGAAGAAGAAACTAGCGGACAATCTTTAATTTGATAAATAGTCGTCCACGTTCTGTTTCAGGTGTGTAGGTTGATTTAGATTGCGCACTGTTGAAATATTACATTCAAAATTTGTATCCGTTATTTGCATTCAATCTGAGTAGTACATTTCCGAAAAGAGGATGTGTAAATCTGTTATAAATGTACCTCTTGTGACTACTTATCATTTTGGACGGTAGCAAACGAAACGTTTTCGAACAAGCTTTGTGTAATGATATTGTGACTTAAATTTTTGTATCCGATCTGAGTACTATTCCCGAAAAAAGGATGATTCGATTTGTGCTTAATTTTTTTTCTCATCAGGGAATCTACAGTGGTCTCTTCCCCCTCAGATTTTAATATTTATTATAGAATAGATGTTTTCGTTGCACTCCTAGTATATTCTGGTTCTCACTCACCACTGGTGTCTGTAAGGAATGTTTTGCTCTCACCATCTCTCCGTCACCCGACAAGAATTTGGAGAGTCCGAGAATGGTTTGTAACATTAAAGGGCAGTCACCATACTGTCAGAAGTTTCAGAACAGAGAACACAAGGATACGCATTTTCAACAGAACTAATGTTGGCTATTCTCATTTTACAACATTGCACATTGAATGTTATGCATACTAGAAGAGTGGTAACACCGCCGAAAAAGCATCTGCTGACTTTTTGGTTTATCATCATGATGTAAGAAAAATTAGCAGATCCCTCTTTGGCTCTTCTTGCAATGGTTGTTCTGCATAACATTTGTAAATTCATAAAAGACACATCCCAAGTGTTATCTGCTGAAACTGCGCATCCTTGTGTTATCTGTTACGAAGCTTCAGACGCACGGTGAACCCAAAAAACGGCTTACATGAAATAAACATAGACCGCGAGTGAGTCATCTGGCGGTAAAGAACGCAACTATTACAGGACACCTCGCACAACATTGTGTTGCTGCTCAGATGACCTGTGATAGTCGACCACTTTGCAAATAAAATATGCTTTGAAAAGTATACATGGCTTCGGCTTTTTTTTAGCCGCTTTCCGTGTCCGTTGCCTTGGATGACAATCTTGGCAAAATTTCCACAACCATTCTTTGGACTCCGGACGAATAAGCTCGTCAAAAAGAATGATCGGGCGCGTGACAACGTTGCAAGCGTTATAATGATATTGCTAATAGAGGACATTCATGACGTCAAGAAATCCCGGGAACGAGGAGCAGGGGTGTCACTATGGGGGGGGGGGGGACTCGTCGGGCGAAGCACGGCGAAAGATCACCTGTTTGAAAGTTCACACAGAAGAAATAAAATTTTGTATGCTTTTGTCAGGCGTCGGTCGACTCGTCGGCACATCGGGTTCTTTTTATACTCAAGAAATGAAATCCTGCAAACATTTGTCGGGCAAAACACTGAAGAAATCGAATCCTGCTTGCTTTTGTCATGCCTTGGTGGTCTCGTCGGCACATGGCTTTGTCAGGCGTCGGTATTGTCGTCCGCACATCAGGTTCTTTTTACACAAACACGAAATTCTGTAAATTCTTATCGGGCGTATGCGAAAAGTTCAACATTTGTCGGGCAAAGCACTGAAGAAATCGAATTCGTATGCTTTTGTCGCGCCTCGGTATTCTCGTCGGCACATGGCTTTGTCAGGCGTCGGTATTGTCGTCCGTACATCGGTTCTTTTTACACAAACACGAAATTCTGTAAATTCTTATTGGGCGTATGCGAAAAGTTCAAGTCTCGTCGGTACATCGCACAACGTAAAGATTAAAGTTCTTTACTGTCTTGTCTGGCAAAACACAAATGAAATCGAATTCTGAATGCTTTTCGGCGTCGGAATTCTTGTCGGCACGTCGGGCCTTTTTATACGTAAGAAATCAAATTCTGCAAACATTTGTGGGGCGCAAATTTTTCCGGAAATTTCGCGGCGTTGCTTAGTTCAACTTGTTCTGGGCACAGTCGTTGGAAGCTTCGCTTTTTAGCGAAAGTTAAAACGAAAAGCCGAGTATGTGAATTTTTATGGCACTTGCCCTTCGGCCAAGTGCCATATAGCGATCGCAATTTCTGTCCGTCCGTCGGTCTGTCCAGGTTTTGCTAGTTCGGGCACTTCCACATAAGCTAGGACGATAAAACTTGGCAGGCGTATCAGGGACCCCAAATGATTAAGTTGGAAATAGTCACTTCCCCGATCCGAGCACCGTGGGGGGAGTGGAGGGAGGGGGAATCCAGAATCTTGAGGTATTTTTAACTTTTGAACGGGTGATCGGATCTCGATGAAACTTGATATTTGGAACGACCTCATACCTCAGACGACCCACTTAAAATCCGAACCGGATCCGGTGACTTTTGGGGGGAGCTGGAGGGGGCAACCGGAAATCTTGGGAAACGCTATGAGTGGAGGGATCGAGATGAAACTTGGTGGGAAGATACCTAGCAAACACTAGATACATCATTGACATAACCGAGCTGATTCGGGCACTGTGGGGGGGGGGAGTGGAGGGAGGGGGAATCCGGAATGTTGAGGTATTTATAACTTTTGAACGGGTGATCGGATCTCGTTGGAACTTGATATTTGGAAAGACCTCATGCCTCAGACGACCTACTTAAAATCCGGACCGGATCCGGTGACTTTTGGGGGGAGCTGGAGGGGGCAACCGGAAATCTTGGGAAACGCTATGAGTGGAGGGATCGAGATGAAACTTGGTGGGAAGACACCTAGCAAACACTAGATACATCATTGACATAACCAAGCCGATTCGGGTACTGTCGGGGGAGTGGAGGGAGGGGGAATCCGGTATCTTGAGGTATTTATAACTTTTGAACGGGTGATCGGATCTCGATGGAACTTGATATTTGGAAAGACCTCATATCTCAGACGACCAACTTATAATCTGGACCGGATCCGGTGACTTTTAGGGGGAGCTGCAGGGGGCAACCGGAAATCTTGGGAAACGCTATGAGTGGAGGGATCGAGATGAAACTTGGTGGGAAGACACCTAGCAAACACTAGATACATCATTGACATAACCGAGCCGATTCGGGCACTGTGGGGGGAGTGGAGGGAGGGGGAATCCGGAATCTTGAGGTATTTATAACTTTTGAACGGGTGATCGGATCTCGATGGAACTTGATATTTGGAAAGACCTCATACCTCAGACGACCCACTTAAAATCCGGAACGGATCCGGTAGCTTTTGGGGGGAGCTGGAGGAGGCAACCGGAAATCTTGGGAAATGCTATGAGTGGAGGGGTCGAGATGAAACTTGGTGGGAAGACACCTAGCAAACACTGGATACATCATTGATATGACCGAGCCGATTCGTGCATTGTCGGGGGAGTGGAGGGAGGGGGAATCCGGGATCTTGAGGTATTTATAACTTTTGAACGGGTGACCGGATCTCGATGAAACTTGATATTTGGAACGACCTCATGCCTCAGACGACCCACTTAAAATCCGGACCGGATCCGGTGACTTTTGGGGGGAGCTGGAGGGGGCAACCGGAAATCTTGGGAAACGCTATGAGTGGAGGGATCGAGATGAAACTTGGTGTGCAGACACCTAGCAAACACTAGATACATCATTGACATAACCGAGCCAATTCGGGCACTGTGGGGGGAGTGGAGGGAGGGGGAATCTGGAATCTTGAGGTATTTATAACTTTTGAACGGGTGATCGGATCTCGATGGAACTTGATATTTGGAAAGGCCTCATGCCTCAGACGACCCACTTAAAATCCGGACCGGATCCGGTGACTTTTGGGGGAGCTGGAGGGGGCAACCGGAAATCTTGGGAAACGCTATGAGTGGAGGGATCGAGATGAAACTTGGTGGGAAGACACCTAGAAAAACACTAGATACATCATTGACATCACCGAGCCGATTCGGGCACTGTCGGGGGAGTGGAGGGAGGGGGAATCCCGAATCTTGAGGTATTTATAACTTTTGAACGGGTGACCGGATCTCGATGAAACTTGATATTTGGAAAGACCTCATGCCTCAGACGACCCACTTAAAATCCGGACCGGATCCGGTGACTTTGGGGGGAGCTGGAGGGGAGAACCGGAAATATTGGAAAACGCTATGAGTGGAGGGAACGAGATGAATGGGAAGACACCTAGCAAACACTAGATATATCATTGACATAACCGAGCCGTGCTTACTCGTAACAAGTGCCATATGAGCTCGTAGCTCTTGTTAATATATGAATTTACATTAAAGGAACAATCTCAACTGATGCACTACACTTAGTTTTACCCAAAATTTCTCTATTTTGAAGAACGGTGCATCATTGAGTTTTCGTTTTAGGACAGAAATTCTTGGGGTTTGAAACACGTTAAAAGCCGCAAACTCTACGGTACTATAGCTAAAAATTTTCGGAACAAAGGCATATTAAAAAAATTTAGTCTGCGGCGCTTTGTTTCATTTGTCTTAGTACAGTCGTCGGAAGCTTCGCTTTTTAGCCGAATACCAAAATATACCAAGGGAATCTCAACTGATGTACTACAGTTATTTCACACAAAAATTTTGCCTGCGCCGCATTGTGTAGTATTCTTTATCTAAAAGAACGGTGTTGCATTTAATTGGCGTTTTAGGATTGAAATTCCTGGGGGTCTGAAACACGTTAAAAGCTAGAACTTGTATGGTAGGTATAGCTAAATTATCCCGGAAAAAAGGCAGATTTACAAAATTTCGCATGCGGCGCTTAGTTTACTTGTTCTTGATACAGTCGTTGGAAGCTTCGCTTTTTGGGATCCCAAAACGTAAGTGGAGGGACACCTATGACATCGCAAAAGTTGTCCGTCTGTCCGTCCGTCCGTCTGTAAGCACGATAACTCTCGAAGGGAATGAGACATTTTGATGAAACTTGGTGTGAAGGTTCTTTGGGTCGTCGGACCAGTCAAGTTCGTAGATGGGCTTTGTAGCTCTACATTTAGGGGTGGGGGAGGGGATTCAAATTAAGGGACAAACAAAATATTTTGAAACAGCTAATGTGATAGTCGATTATGGGGTAAGAAGACATACTGAACACGATGGTGAAAACCATTTTGTCATCGGACAAGTAGTTCGCCCGGAGTCCGGCCAAAACCGGAAAGTTTGTTGAAAGTAAAAGTTTTATTTGAAGTTGATTAGATGTTCGATTTAGGGGTAGGAAGACATGCTGAAGACGATGGTGAAAATTATTTTCTCGACGGACAAGTATTTCGCCCGGAATCCGGCCCAAACCGGAAAGTTTGTTGAAAGTAAAAGTTTTATTTGAAATTGATTAGATGTTCGATTTAGGGGTAGGAAGACATGCTGAAGACGATGGTGAAAACTACTTTCTCGATGGACAAGTATTTCGCCCGGAATCCGGCCCAAACCGGAAAGTTTGTTGAAAGTAAAAGTTTTATTTGAAGTTGATTAAATGTTCGATTTAGAGGTAGGGAGACATGCTGAAGACGATGGTGAAAACTATTTTCTCGACGGACAAGTATTTCGACCGGAATCCGGCCCAAACCGAAAAGTTTGTCAAAATTAAAAGTGTTATTTGGAGTTGATTAGATGTTCGATTTAGGGCAAGAAGACATGCTGAACACTTATGTGAAAACAAGTTTCTACCCGGACATGTAGTTCGTCCGGAATCCGGCCAAAACCGGAAAACTGTTGGAAGTCAAAGTTTTATTTCTAGTTGATTAGATAAGCGATTTAGGGGTAAGAAGAGATTCTGAGTCCCTGTGTGACAATCGTATTTTACCCGGACATATAGTTCGACCGGAATCCGGCTGGAATCGGAAAATTTGTTATAAGCTAAATTTCTATTTGAAGTTGATTAGATGTTCATTACTGGGGAAAGAAGATACCCTGATTTCGTCTTTGAGCTTTCTTTTTTCGCCGGACAAGTAGTTCTGGAGTTCGGCCGGAACCGGGAAATTGGCAGAAGTGGCAGGAAGTTTTTGTCAAAACAGATATGACTTATAGGGGTAAACACACATGCTGAATCCAAATCTGAACTTGGTTTTCTCAGGTGATTAGCTATTTGGCCTTAATCTGTTTCTGAATTTTAATTGTAAAAATGTTCAAGGAGTCTGGCGAAGACTGGATCTGGCTAAGACAAGACCCAGTTGTCTGGATCAGATATTGAATTTTTGGGATCCCATCGAAGCCTTTGGTCTTGTTAGCGAAAGCTAAGATGAAAAGCCAAACACGTGAACTTAAAGTACGAAATTACATCAGAGGAATAATCTCAACTGATACATTACAGTTAGTTTTAGCCCGGTTCTATTCTTTGCTGGCGGGGAATGTACTTGGCCGCGAAGTGGCAACGGCGTTTTTTGTCGGGACATTTTTCAGTCCGTCAGCACAAATCGGACGTCCCCCCCCCCCCCCAAAAAAAAGGTAAAAGACTAGTGACGCCCCTGACGAGGAGGGATGGAAATGCTTCGAAAATGTAATGAGTTCGACTAAGCACGACGCGTCTTTTAGAGTTTAATTTAAAAAGCAGCTTATTTTCACATCTGAAATTGAAGAAACTGAAATGTTTTGATCCATCTAAGGGATTTGGTATTTTTTCACCGGAGCCTCTAGTAGTAACATTTAGAATTTGCGCTGCTTGCACGACAACTCAAAATTCATCCAGACACAGAGAGCTTGAATTTAAAAAAGAAATGTAATTCCAGGTTTAAAGACGCCCCCCAGAAAATCACGACTAAAGAAAGTAGGAAAATTATGATATGTCTTGCAAGGAATCTGCCATTTTTAGTGTATTTGTAGTTGGCAAACATTACAAGCATAGAAGGACAGGCGTATAGAGGTAACATAAATCCCAAAGAATAAGTTCGTTCGATGAAATCGATTATCTATTGGAAACAGACAAACAGAGAACGCATTTTTTATCCAGGTTTCGGCCTATTTAAGTGAACTAGTGATGTAGAAGTAGACTGTCGGATCTCAGTCCCATTTCGTGACTTTAAGGACCTGGGGAAAAGATTTCTGTCCCAGAATTTGAAATTTAAAGAGTGTTCCCAAAAGATGAACGACAAAATCTGTGGCTTATCTGCATCCTGTTACGAGCTGAATGGGACTTAGAGTTTTTTTTATTTTATCAGCTTGGCCGGAAGTAAACAAAAGGTATGCTACCGTCATAGTGCAAATGATAGAATTGATAAGAAATGTAATGAAATTGTGCTAAACGGATAATGGTCTACAGCTAGGATTGTTTTGTCATTATGATGGCTGTTTTTTCGCATGGGGCCTCGTCAGGCTGTAGAAGCCGCGTTCAGTTCACCTACAGTCATCATCTACATTATCCTAAAATTGTCTTTAGTCGTTTTCTTCACCGGATAATGACGTCGTTATCGTTGAAAATTTTCTTTGTTGTCGAGCGAATCGAATCAAGACGAATGATTTTCATCATCGGTATAATTTCGACAGAAATCCGAAAACAAAAAAGAAACTTCCGTCGTGAATTTCGGATATTATCCAACGGTTTGGTAGGACTACGACTACAGCTTTCAAATAAAACAACAGTGCTACACCGTAGTTGAATATAATGGCATCTAGGGCTGGTCGTCGACAATAATAGATAACTGTTGTTCAACCGAACGCGGCTTAATCGCGTTCGATTCACCGACAGTTATCCATCCACATCATCCTGAAACTGTCCATAGTCGTTTTTATTCACGAATAATGACGTCATTGCTGACGAAAGTTGTCTTTTTGGTAGAGCGAATCGAACTGCAACAGACGAAAGATTTCCATTCCGGTCGCTATAATTTCGCCAGAAATCCCAAAATCCCTTGTCACCACGTCTAGAAATATCCGATAAGGGACTACTGGCTGTGTGTGTGTGGGGGGGGGGGGGGGGGACAATAGCTCTGCGCTGTATTTGAATAAAATGACATAAGATAACCGTTGGTGGATCGAATGCTACTTTAACAGCATTAGCATGTAAGCTTGGGCTGAAGGAATTGTTATCGACAATGAATAATTTGTCTCCTCTGGAAGCGTGCGACGAGCTACCCCCCCCCCCCCCTCCTCCGCTCCATTGACCCAAGTTTATGGGCTTGATGGACCGAAGATTCTCCTCTGTTTTTTCCGGACTGAATAGAAACGTTCGTCAGTTTCTGCGAATAATTTGAGATTGGGTTTGTTTCAGTGAGAATGAAAAATTCGAGGGGTTGATCACTCCCAAAATGGTTGTACAGTGGTGCCCGGTGCCCAGGGAGGGTGTACAGTGGTGCCCAGCGAGTGAGCAACCCCTCGGAAAAATTTCGACGCAACGAAAATAATGGCGACGAGATACACCATAAATAGGAACATGTATTAAAATAATGGCTAGAATGGGAAAGTCAAGATGTTTGACAGCGATATCTCGGCTATTCTTGGCAAGGGACGTCGTCAGCCTGTTGCTGGATTGGAATAAATGGACCTGCAGTAAATGATTAACTGGACTGAAAAGAAAGTGAACCTGAAAAGGACGATCCGGAGTAGGAGTTTTGGCGCATTTCGTCAATTCTATGAGGAAAAGTATTTCAACTTTATAATGAAAGTGCTCCGCCCGGAAAACCTTATTGTCTATTCTTGGTGTACAGGGTTGCTTGTGATGTCGTTTAAAGGATGGAAGTACAATAAAAAACAAAGTATGATATACTCTGTTCGATTTGATTTGTTACGACAAAACTATATATATACATATTTTATTTGTAACCCGCCAAATACACAAGGTGGTAGCGGAGTAAAGAGAATAACGACAAACAACACAAAATAAACAACAGTATAAACATACAAAATTCAGACGTAATTTCTAAACTATTAATATAAGTCGGACAACTAGCCGCATGTACAATTCCTTGTGAACAGCATAGGAAAAAATTGGAGTAGCTTTGAGGGAAGCCTCAGCTTCTGGGCTACCTAACTTCCTCACAAGTAGTCAGAAGAGCTTCATTGCAACGCCGTATCAGATCACAGAACTGTAGCAATTTCTCTGGTCTCCAGGGCTGCATCTGGTCGGCATCGTAAATATCAGCTGACGTCATTTCCCACCACAAACTTGAATCTCCGGCAAAATCTTCGTGTCCACGCAGTTGTTTCTTTCAGTTTAGTACAGCTGTACTTTACGCGGGGTACGCTGGTGATTGGTCACAGTATAACAGTTTCGCGCCCCCTATTCACCCTCGTTGTCGTCTGTGGCTTGGCGCCAGCGCCGTTGAACGTTCACAGAAGTAGTTTGAATTTGGTGGTTGTGTGACAAGGACGGAATTTCGTAGGAATTTTGTTGTTTGATATTACTTCTGTGGAAAAACAACAGGTAAGATATTTCTAACGTCAATTGAAATTATTTAGGTGTTTGTCGGAAGTTTGAGAGTGGTCTCCAGGTTTTAGACCATGCCCGTGCTGACCTACCTGGCATCTTATTTGCTTTTTCTGTTTTGTTAGTTGTTAAGGCCTAGGCTATTAGCCTACTCTCAGGGCCTAAAATCTTGTCTAAGTAAGGTGAATGGCTGTTTTATCTAAGGTGGGCTGGGTGTCTGAGGTGGGGGTACGGGACAGCTTCTGTAGCTTTTGCCGTAGGCTAGGCCTGCCTTTTCTTTTAAATTACTTCAGAAGATATAGATACGTCCATTTCAAAGTCAGATTATCAGTTTATTAAAATTAACCAGCCCCCATGTGATTGAAGAGTATGTAGCCTAGAGCTATGTTTATTTGAATGTTTTTCTTTGAACAGTCCCCTTTTCATGCACTTGATTTGAAAACAGTCAACTACCTACAGTAAAGGTATGTTAGATGTGAACAGTGCAGTTTTCGGCTGAATGTTAGAATGAAGATTCAAAATACCTATTCAGGTGTTTTCAAAGGCCCTTGATCAACTACTTTGGCTAACTCATAGTTGACTTTAGTCACAGACAGCAAGTGCATGGCAGAGTCCAAAGTCAGCAAACATTCACACAAGTATACTTCTACTGTATCAATTGGACAGAGTAGGCTAGCTAATCAACTATAATCAACAGCCCCTGAGAACCTGCTGAGAACACCTGAATGTGTTTTTGGATCTTCATTCTACCATTTAGCCCCAAACTGTACTATTCAAATCTAAGTAACTTTTCATATAATCATATCCTACCTCTACTGTATTCAGACTGGATTTACTGGTAGCAACCTCCTGATTTGAGACTGATCAGCTGAGCCTGGGCTACCATGGGTCCAACTTACCCCATATCTAATTTGTTTTCTATGGTCTTAGGTCAGCTTTTTCCCTTTTTGTTAGCTATCTATGCTACAAAAGAAACCTTTCTTCGGCTGTTTTGTTAGAGGGGGGGGGATGCCATAATATTCACAATTCATTTACTTTCATTCTTCCAAATCAGAAAGAGTTGTATAGCATAGTCTAACTTTCAAAGAAAACTGCCAACATGTAATTTAAGGAGATGATACAGTTATGAACTGAAATCTGGAGCCATTTTTAATGGTCCTTTTTAAAAAGACCGTGATTATGCCTTTACATTTTTACAGTGCTGGAGCCAAAGCTGGTTTGAATCATGTTACATGTCTTGAACTATGTTACACATAATGTTGATTCATGTTGTTGATGTTATTTGTTTTGTTTAATGGAGCTCCCAGAATTTTTTCTCTATGCTCATGTTGATTATGATTATTCACTATGCTCATGCTGATTATTGTCACTTAGTCCAGAAAGACGGGATGGGAGAAGACTGCTGGCCAAATTGATGTAGAGACGGCTGGAAAAGTCTGTTGCAATTTTTTTTGCCTGCTAAAAACATAGAAAACTCTGGTTTAGGTATTCTTTTTTATACCGTTGTGTGCCAATAGCCTAACCATAGGGTTATCTGGGGTTGACTTTTTGTCTTTTTGGGTTTAAGGCGAGAAATTCAGCAATAGGAATTATTTCAAAGATTATGATTTCTTTTATTCAAACAATGTTTTCAACGGGTACGTCAGCTACGATTCTTCATCAGCGATATTTCGGCCCTTCTTGGCAAGGGTCCTCGTCAGGCTGTCAGTCCTCTTGTTCAACTTCAGGGAAGATTACAGGTTTGTTTCCTTCCCCGAAGTTGAACAAGAAGACTGACAGCCTGACGAGGACCCTTGCCAAGAAGGGCCGAAAGATCGCTGATGAAGAATCGTAGCTGACGTACCCGTTGAAAACATTGTTTGAATAAATGTTTCAAAGTCAGCTTGGGCTCAAAGAATATTTATGATTTCTTTGTCAAGAATGGTTTGACATGGTTTCTTTGTAAGAATTATCCTTACACACTCCATCATAACGCAAAATATTCGCCAGTTTTGATGGTTTATCAGTCTCCCCTATTTTAATTGTTTACTGGCGTTAACCAAGAAGTCAGCTGATACTTACTCTAGCGATTTTTTTTTTCGTTTTTTTCTGTAATTCGTTGTAAAAGGAAGAGTGACTGCCAGTTCAGATTGATTGGCAAAAGATAAGCGAAGGAGACGCATAGGTGATGTAGGAAAATACCAAAATTTTCCATCATCATTATTATGAAAATCCTGAAGGGTTGCTTGACATCGGCTACACCTTCTGTTCCTTCACATGTCGATGAACTACCTAGAGCTATTTGTTGTGTATATCAGCTGCGATGCTTGGATTCTCCTTATATGGCCGTACCTTCTTCAGATTGAGTCCTTTTCGTCGTGCACGTGACCTTACGATACACTGAGACGGGCGTCAAGAAAATAGGATTACTTCATTGTTTGCCTTTGAGCCAGATTGTATTCATATTGATTCACTTGTTCCGTAAGTTGAAAACGTAATTAAGGAATAATTGCCGGACTTCCTGTATACCGCTCTGGGCCTTTGTCCTGTCGGTATTAGCCTCTTCCTTCCATAGACCTTATCTAATCCTTACTATTAGACACGGGGTAGTGACTTCGGTCATTTTGATAACTTTATGTTGTGTCGCCAGCCGAATATGAAACCATCCTAGGCGTAGGTAGATTGTAACTGGCAAGAGTATTGGTGTTACACTAGTTACAGTATAAAAGTATGCCAAGAGTCACATAAGCTGGGCGGTGTCACGTGGAGCTTGAAAGTGAAGAGACATGAATGCATGTCCCCTCGCAAGATATCTTGAGTTCTAGAAGTTGATATTTTGGTTTGTATTTTGTCTTGTGTAAAAGCAAGGTGTGATTCACACTGAGTGCTTTGTTTTTTCGGAACTCAAGATACGGCGAGACATTCACTTTTTATTATCACATTCTTTGCTATCCGTCATTGCCAACAGGTTTTTGAATAATTCTTTGCAGTGCATTTTGGACTTTGGGTGGTTTCCAGTGTTTGTACTTTACTCCGACAGAACCTGTGATGTTTGGACACAGAATTCTTCGATATTATGGCAATTATTAACGAGAGTTATCGCTTTTTCAGCTTTATAAATTATGTGTTTGCTTTTGTTTACGGTCGTACCGGTCTTAGAATTCTGGCTCACTTTGTCATAGAAGTTGAGTCTTTGACTAACGCAGAATTCTGCTGTCAGTGGCAACACTCTTGGTTTCACCCATACTGGCTAGAAGGTAGATTTATTCCCGTACGGCGGTGTGTCTTGTGGTTAGAGGGTGTCTTGTCTGTTTTCATCGCCGTTGAAAATGCTGGTTCGCTCAGTCCACAACTTGTGGTGTAAATTCTGGCGGAACTAATCAGTCTTAACAACTCGTCAGGAACTTCCCTGCGTGAATGATTGGTCTTGATAGGCTTGACAAACATCCACTTTTCTTTAAATGCCTCCGAGCCCGTGTTCTAAGCCTATTGTTCAACATACGGGCGCAGTGCTAAGTTCTCTTTGCCCTGTTGACGGGGATTTCAGGTGTTAGGAGCTTTCATTTGAGGGGTTCCTTGCTTTGTGGGAATGATGCAGCTTCTTGTGATCTCGGAATATTCTGCGATATATACTGTCCTACGAGTCAGCAAAATGGATTGTTCTCTTAGTAATTTTAGTCATGCAGCGCTCGAGTTAAGAAGTACTTTTTAGGATCCCAAAACGTAAGTGGAGGGATACCTATGACATCGCAAACGTTGTCCAATCTGTCCGTCCGGTCTGTCAGCACGACAACTCTCGAAGGGAATGATATATTTTGATGAAACTTGGTTTGAGGATTCTTTGTGTCAAGGGTAACGTCAAGTTCGTAGTTGGGCTCTGTAGCCTTACATTTAGGGGTGGGGGTTCAAATTAAGGGGCAAACAAAATATTTTTAAACAGCTAATGTGATAGTGGATTATGGGGAAGAAGACACGCTGAACACGATGGTGAAAACCATTTTCTCGTCGGACATCTAGTTCACCCGGGATCCGGCCAAACCGGAACATTTGTTAAAAGCTTAAGTTTTATTTGAAGTTGATTAGATGACAGATTTAGGGCTAAGAAAAGACGTTGAGCCTGTATATGACAATCATTTTTTACCCGGACATATAATTCTTCCGGAATCCAGTTGAAATCGGAAGTTTTTGACAAGTTAAATTTTTATTTAACGTTGATTAGATGTTCTTTATAGGGATAAGGAAATACGTTGAATTCGTTTCTGAGTTGTTCTTTTTTTTGCTTGACACGTAGTTCGCTCGGAATTCGGCCGAAACCAGAAACTTGGCAGAAGTAAAGCAGGAACTTTCGGTCAGTATCGTCAAAATAGATATGGCTTATAGAGGTATATCTGAACTTGGTTTTCTCAGATGATTAGCGTGGCAAAGACTGGATCTGGCTAATAGAAGACCCAATTGTCTCAATCAAATATCAGTTTCGGGATCCCAGCGAAACCTTAGGTCTTGTTCTTGTTCTAGTTATCTATACTAGTAGTTTATTTAAACCTGTATATGGCGTTCAGATTTGTCAGGACGGATATTGTTAGTATTATCTAAACAAAATATTTATAGCAGTTTTTGGGACCCCAGAGGATACTTTATCGATAGATGTCCCAAAATTTTGGAGAAAGTAGCTTAAATAGGTTATTGCAAGCAACTGACAAGACCGAGAAGAGAGACTTGGATCTTTTTACAGAAGGGGAATGAAATTTTTTTTGAAAACCGAGAAAGGTGTCAAACGTGCGAAGGATTCTCCATGGCAGAATTATGCCGTCACCAAGAAGTTCTTATTTGAGTGTCTAGAAGTAGTGAACTAGAGTTGATGTACTCGGACCATAACTAGCGGAGTAAAAGTTCGGTTGCCAAGTTGTGCTATAGAAAGACTGCTGGCAGGTCGCAATTTTTGTTCCCTTCCTTTTTCGTAGTCATTCTTTGATTATTTTGTTTGATGAGCACTGGGTTTGCAGAATGACAGGAAGGTACACATACCAGATTGTTTCATGACATTATTGACTGACAGAAAATATTGTGTGAGAAGTTATTGTATGATTGACTTTTAATACAAAAATCTGTAAAAGAAAAAATTGTGTGAAAGATAACATACGTATATTTTTTGTTAAGGTTAAGCCATAGCCTGCTTTATTTGTCAAAGCTAAGCCATAGCCACATACTAACTGAGCAGTGATGCCAACTTATACGTGAGGAAATTGCTTCGTCTGCAACAAATCATGGACAACTGGGCACAGCAGCGCATGACGCTCTTCTGTGTCTGGCCGAAGATTGACAATTGTATTTTGTGTCTTTTTGTTGTATTTTCTTTCTTTCTTTTACATACTCTGCTTCTGAATATGGCGGGTCATAAATAATTTACTTACTTATACATATAATGACTCAAAACGGACGCGGTGTTCTTCAGCGATATTTCGGCCCTTCTCGGCAAGGGTCCTCTTCAGGCTGTAGCTGGAAGAAAAGAACCTGCAATGCATGTTTGTTCTTTGCTAAATAACCAAAAGAGGGCTTACCTGGATCGCAATCTCCGGGCCTGCTAATGTCATATTAGACTGGAACCCTTGATTTTTCGGTTCAGATACAGTTTCATCGATTTGGTTTATTAATCGCTGGTCAGATTGAACATTCCGTTGATTTTTCGCTATTCATATGCATCAGATTTTTGATCGAACTTTAAATACCGTTTTTGGTCGCCTGTCACAGTTTCTTTGTCCTTCAAACTCTGACGGTCGAACTTCGTGAGCTAGCAAGCTCGAAGTTTGCTTGAAACGTTGATGTAACGGCGACCGGCCAAGTATCGCCGGAGTCGTAAAAACACTAATACTCTTGATGACTAACTCTGCGTGTCGATGAAGACTCGCCGTGTACCTAGCGGAGAGCCGGAAACGTCACCAAAGCTGTCCTCCATAAACGCCGTTTATTGGTTGAAACAAGGTTTGAGTCATCGTTCTGGCGACGTTTCTCGTTCTTTCCGAGGTTCACTGGCGTGTTGTGGACTTCATGTAGAGTATTAAGCAAACGGTGAACTTCGACGGTGTCCGAGAACGGGAATTAATCAACAAGGTAAGCCAAGTGCGAACAAAACTTCGCTCGAAAACGCAACTAGACACAATCTGATGTCGTTGCGATGCTGGGAACAAGTGGCGTATTTTACATTTTGGCCACGGGCAGAGATTAAAAAAAAACAAAGCAAACAATTCGTCAGCCAGATCGAAAGAAATAATTTTTATATTTTATTTTGCTGCACATCGGCTTTATGTACGTTTGTATCTGAAAGTCTCCCCCTCGCGATGTCTGATCCAGGTCTGATCTGAACTTGAATTCCTCCAGGATGCCGAATGCCGACACAAATTCCGAGTCGAGTGTGAAGTTTAGTATCAAATTTATTTCAAAGTTTCTGGTAGTTTGCGATGTTGAATACAGTATATCGTGAAGATTGGCTGCAACTAGCCGTATAGCTTATTTACTGTAATAAAAATAATTATAGTATTATAATATAGCGCCATATTGTCAATGTGACCCATGGAGAAGGGTTGAAGGGTCAGCAACTTGTTTCGTCTGGACAGTCATTTGGTCGCTTATTTGTGCATGGTCGGGGATCGATTACTGGCGATCCACGATCGTTTTACTGAGTCTCTGGAATTTATCCTCGCGGTCGGTAGCCCGGGAGTCGCTAGCCCCTTTGTTCTTGCTTGGCCTGTTGCTTCAGTAGGAGTTCGATTATTTCTAGAGATCTGCTGAAGATGACCAATTTGCCTACACTGGCCAGTTATGTGTTCTTATATTCATATCTGTGGGGATCGGTAGGCTACCGGCGAATAGTCAGTTTACCATCATCGTCAGTGTATGGAGAGTCACCAGTCCCTTTGTTCTTGCTTGGCCTGTTGCTTCGATAGGAATTCCATTATTTCCTAACGATTTGCTGAAGATGGACAGATTCCAGCATCCCTGTAGAACCTCTTGGCTGGAAGGAATTCAGAGCGATTGTTTGTTTTGCTCTCGTGAGCTATTTACGTTTGTGTAGTTTCCTTTGTTGCTGTTCGTAAGGGCTATTTGTAGATAGTGTACGATCGTTTAAGGGCCTTGGCAGGATGACGGCTGAAAGCATAAATTATTTGGGGCAAACTTTGAGGGCCTGGACACTATGGGGGCCTAAGACAAATTTGGCGACTTGTTGTTAGTCGTTAAACAAGATAGGGGTCAAAGCACTCCCTGAAACCGATTATACGATCGTAGAAATAATTATATAACTCCCAAAACCCTGCTTACCACAAGGATAAGGTGCACGTGGATGTCGGCAACAGTTGTACGGAAAACAAATAATCCGGACTAAACATTCACTGCTTATGTAGAGAGCGAATTGATTAATCGCTAATGAAGATTCTCGACCCCTCTTAAAATTAGTAATTCAGGGATAAAAAAATTCATTCCGGCTTGACGACCGGTTACAAACAAAGCACAGACGTGCTTGAAAAACGCAACCAGTACACATTTACTACCATATTATAAAACTAATCTAACCTTCACTAAAATAAACCAAAAATGAATTAATTAATTTGTCAATTTGTCCTCTCTTGTCTTCCAAACCCTCCACTCACCAACTACCCTCAAGGAGATGTTTCTTTAACCGATTTTTAAATATACCAATAGGTTTGGTATCGGTCATTCCCGGTATTGATGATTCTGACGACTAGAGAAGAACAATTTGTTGCCTTGAGCAACTATATTTGGGAGCCAACGCCTAAGACGAGTCCATTTGTTCCTTACGACTTGCGAGTATTTGGTCACGCCAAGACCTTGTACTTCCTATTGATATTTTTCAGAGAAAGCAACTTCACTGGAAAAGTTCTCTGAAAGGTGGGCGGTCTTTGTGGTTGCTGAGCTAATCCCGGCTAGATAAGACGGTCTTAGTTGCAGTCATCTGCCACTTACACGAGTAATTTGGAGTTGGTTTTCGTGCTGTGAACGTTGACAATTGACCCGTTTTTGGGAACGATCCTCGAACATACATTTAGAGGCAGCAGATTCCTTCTTCAGGAGTCGTCGGATTGACTCTTGGGACGAAACAAAGCGCTGCCTCTAGCTTGCATGATTCGAGACCTACTATCTAACAACGGCCTTTTTCTAACCCACAATTCTCACAGAAGAAAATGAGTGGAGCTAAAAAGTTTACCCATTTTTCATACTTAACTAATTGCATATTTTTTTTTACCTTTGTTATGATTTTATTTCCTTGCTTTCTCCGGATGTGGGATCTTTCTTTGAATTTCCGTTATGTCGCTGAACTTATCGACATTATTCTCTGTATACTCTTGTCCAAGCTAGTAGAACAGTACAATTTTTCTCCCTCTTGGCATCCAAACGATCCAGTCTATGTTCCTGGAAAAGATACCGATCAGTAATAGTAACTAAAAAAGATCTATTTCTAACCCACAATTCCACAGTGCAAATGTTGACCCAACTTTGTTAGTTAACTCGGCCGATATATATTTCTGAAATTCAGTCAGATTTTTTTCCTTGCTTTCTTTCGTATTTTTTCCAGTCCGGACTCCGGAATCCTCCTTTTGATTTCCGTTCGGTCGCTGAACGTATAAGCCTAATTCTCTATTTGTCAGTTTTCTCTAGTTGTCAATTCTCTCTTCTTATTCTCTCTTGTCAAAGCTAGTAGAACAGCGCAATTTTCCTCCCTCTTGGTCGCCAAACGCTCCAAAGTTGTGTATCTGGAAAAGATACCGATCAGTAATAACTAACAACGATCTGTTTCTAACCAATAGTTCCACATCAACAATGTTTACGAGGCTAAACCAGCCTGTATATTTTCTGAACTTAACCCTCATTTTCTTTCCCGGCTTACTTTTTTTGTTTTTCCCGGTCTGGAATCCTTTGATTTCCATTCGTTCGCTGAACTTATCATCATTATTCTCTATTTACTCTTGTCAAAGCTAGTAGAACAGCGCAATTTTCCTCCCTCTTGCTCGCCAAGCGCTCCAAATTTATGTGTCTGGAAAAGATACCGATCAATGCTTACCCAGCTCCGCAGGGAGAGGGGGAACTTCCTAGGGGGAGTTACTTAGCTCCGGGCCCCCTCAGTCGCAACTGGGATGCGCCTGTGGTTCTCCTGGAAAGGCAAGTCTTTCCGTCTTATAAGGGTTGATTCAAATAAGGGAAAACGGGGGAGAAAACCATTACCGATCGATAGCAATGATTACCGTGAAGAAGGTTGCACTTTTTCTCTGCAACATCCTAACACCACACTGTCAAGAGTTTCGTAACAGATACACAAGGATGCGCAGTTTCAACAGACAACACTTGGGGGATGTAATCTGTTGTGATTTTGTTAACGTTATAGTTAATGTTATGCCTAACAACCATTGCCAGGAAGTGCGGAAAAAGCATCAGATGACTTTTTCGGGATCATGGTGACAAACAAAAAAGTCAGCAGATGTTTTTTTTCGGCTCTTCCTGGCAATGCTTGTTATGCATAACAACTGATTATATCCCAAGCTTTGCCTCTTGAAAATTCGCATCCTTGTATCATCTGTTATGAAACTTGTGACAGTGCAGCCAGCTTTTTTCGCAAATGATAGAAAGTGATGGTTATTGGTTACTTTTACTGAAAAATAAAATAATATCCTACTGAGGTATGTCGGCTCTAATCCAGCTCTGAAATGACTCCACTCTCCCCCCTCTCTTGTCAGCTCATAAGACTACAAAGTCATGTTTCATCTCGTCCCTCCTCGCCGTATTATCAGCATCTATTTGTGCCAAAAGAACATAATGCAACACATTTTAGCAGAGTTTTAGTTGAACGTTGATAATGGTGATGCTCGTTGGGGGACTTATAAGAGGTGGCAACATGGTGGCTCTGAATTGGAATAGCGACACTTATTGCAACACCCTGAAATGGGGGAGTTGGTATATTGTGGGTTCGACCCAACTTAGTGTTTAAAGTGTAAGTTTGTAAAGTGTTCTTTTGTTGGTAGTTGGCCGGTATTTGATTTAAATAAATACAAATAAATAAATTATTTCAGTGGAGTGACAGCTTTATCAAAAAGGCAAATTCCTAAGAGTCTGGGAAATATTGCGGAGTCGTAAAAGGTCCAGGATTTGTGCGCTTCTGTCCCAGCGAGCAAGGTATGCAATTAATTTTAAACTGAAAGTATCCAAAGAGGGGCCAAAGGGTTTATCCGGGTCACGTGGGTTTGTTCTGAATCCGGGTCACCTGAATTGCCCCTTGTTTTTCAGTTTCAGTTTCATTGGACTATATTTAAATACCAAAAAAAATACACAATTTACATTCCTGCCTGGCAAGCACAAATGTAGTGCTTGGCTAGGGCAGGGAAATATCCTATATTAATTTAAACATCAAACAGAATCAACTAACTGAACATTCTATTTAAAGAAAAAAGAGGAAAAAAATAACCTATGGTTTCAACTTTAAATAAAAGGAGAGAGAAAATAAGGGAAAGAAGGAACGAGAAAGAAAGAAAACAAAAGAAAAGAAAAACAATGGGGGGGGGGGTCTAAAGGAGGATAACACTAAACAATTTTCCTGTAATGACCTTTCGCTGCTCGCTTGAAGGAAATGAGATTATTCGAATTCCGGATATCTAACGGTAGTAGATTCCAAATTGACGGCGCGAAAAATCGAATTAAAAAAGAAGCCATTTTTGGGATCCCAAAACGTAAGTAGAGGGTTACCTATGACATCGCAAAAGTTGTCCGTCTGTCTGTCTGTCTGTCCGCACGATAACTCTCGAAGGGATTGAGATATCTTGATGAAAATTTGTGGGAGGATCAAAGTACAGGTCAAGCTCGAAGATGGGCTATGTAGCCCTATATTTGAGGGTGGGGGAGGGGTTTCAAATTAAGGGACAAACAAAATATTTTCAAACAGCTAATGTGATAGTCGATTATGGGGTAAGAAGACATGCTGAGTACGATGGTGAAAACCATTTTCTTGTCGGATAAGTAGTTCGCCAAGAATCCGGCCAAAAGCGGAAAGTTTGTTAAAAGCGAAAGTTTTATTTGAAGTTGATTAAATGACAGGTTTAGGGGTAAGAAGAGACGCTGAGTCTGTGTATGACAATAATTTTTTACCCGGACAATAATTAGTCTGGAATCTGGTTTCGACCGGAATTTTTTTTTCAAGTCAAAGTTTTATTTAAAGTTGATGATATGTTCTTTACAGGGATAAAGAGATCCGCTGGATTCGTTTCTGAATTTTCTTTTTTTTTTGCTGGACTAGTAGTTCGCTCGGAATTCGGGCAAAATCGGAAATTTGGCAGAAGGAAAGCAGTAAGTTTCGGTCAGTATCGTCAAAATAGATATGGCTTATAGAGGTATATCTGAACTTGTTTCTCTCTGATGATTAGCCTGGCGAAGACTGGATCTGGCGAAGACAAGACCCAATTGTCTGGATCAAATATTAGATTTTTGGGATCCCATCGAAACCTTTGGTCTTGTTGATGAGGGCGCTTCTTGGACAATGTCACAAGAGTTTCGGGTGTCATAAGAATTCAGGTCTCGATTTAGTGAGAACATATCTGGAACGAAGACGGAAGGAGGTTATTGAAATACTTGTAGCAAAAAGTTGCGATCTGGAAATCTCGAGTCTTCGATACGTCAAATATCTTGGCACGTTTGAAATGAAGGTTAATGTTATCAGTGTGTTGAACCGGTGATATAATTTGAATTGCCTTATTTTGGATGATTATAACTATTTTATAGCAAGAAATGAAGTTACTTGCCCATATGGAGCAACCATAAGACAGATGAGGATGGAAAATAGAATGATAAATCATTTTTAGTATTTTTTTTTAGGAAAACGGAATTTAAGGCGGCGGATGACTCCAAGGGACCTTGAAAGTTTATTACCAACTAATTTCGCATGTTCTTTCCACGAAACATTCTCATCAGCTGTGAATCCAAGATATCTGCTGGTTTTTACTCTATCTATGGTATTATTATCTACTCTGAATTTCAGATCTGTTTCAGTTGATGCTATTCTAGAAAATAAAATATAATTTGTCTTACTGTAATTTAGTGTTAAATAATTCAAATTCAGTAAGAACCGTTTCCATTTTTTTGAACAATGAAGGTAGACTTGGTACCTCTAAATCCCATATGAAATACACATATTTTTTTCCGATTATTTTGGATCTTGAGATGTGCTGTTTAATTTAGCTGTATATCAACCGGAGTATGTTCTTAACAAGCTCATTCCCTTATCCGGGTCACCGGATCGCGCCCCCCCCCCCCTTATACCTTGAACTCTTGAAGACTTGCACTAGATTGTATCAGTGTTAATTCCTGCTAACTTGTTTTGTTACTGAGTAAATAATAACATACCTTCGCATTGAACCTATTGAGCCGAATCTGTCTGGACTATCGTACTACAAGTTATATATATGTCGGTATCACAAGGGAATTTTAATGACGGAATAAAAGACTTCGAGTAAGATCAAGGAAATACAGTTAGTTTTCCTTGTTAACATGAACTTCTCTTACGACTTGTTTTGGTACTGAGCAAATAATAACAATATTGAAATTGAACCCAATGAACTGAATTTGGCCGGACTGTCATACTACAAGTTATAAAAATGTTCGTGTCACAAGAGGGTTTCAGACACCAAGGAAAGACAGTTTGTTCTTTCTTCTTAAAATGTACTTCTGGAAGTTTTCTCTCGCTTTTTTCGTGCACCGCACCGTCTTCTGTCCTACCCTTCTTGCGTGGAGCTGTCGTCCGCAAACAATCTTTATCATCAGATTTTCCGTGTTCACTAAATTCCACTAACTTCGTCCGGGTTCATCTTTTTCCTTGGGTTTGAATGAATACTTTTCATTATTCCTTTGCCAAATCGCGGATGTGCGCTGACTTCTCTTGTGACTCATTCATTCCGACGTGGTTGATGTTTATTTTATTTCAGTCTGGCAGAGACTGTCGCGGTAGAAGGACACACGATCTGAGCTAGTAATATGTAGCAGGGCTTCTGGAGATGTTGGCCCACTTCCTACTGGTTTTCTCAGTTGATGGTTAAATTTGTCGGGTGTGGGTCGGTTTTGCTTCCCGGTATACTGAAATCTGCAAACCCTAACATTATCGTGGAAGTTTGTAACTATAGTTGTATTTTTGCTATACCGTTGTATCTAATATCATTGTCTAAAGTCGTTTTTGCAGTTACCGTGGTATCTGTTACCATGTTTCTGTGGTATCTGTAACCATGTTTTTTACAGTTATCTGGTCAGCGACCGTGATATTGGATATTCAGATTCCACGTGTCCCGACCGTAGTAACTGACCGTGGTATCTGAAAAAGTCACCTCACTACTCATGACCACCAACACAAGAGACTAGGTTTTTGCTAAGTGGGTGGGAAAGAAGGTGGGCACTTGTGATGAGTGGATTAAGTATTTTTTAAAGGGACTGTTAAAAGACGCGGATTTAGCAATTGTAGTTTTTGCAAAGCAGCTGTAGTATAGATACCATGGTAACTGCAAACACGACAAAATGCAGATCCAGTTACCTTGGTATCAGATACCATGGTATATGCTAAAACCCAACTTATGTACATAAAGTGTTCAAATGTCGACTTGAAGTTTAGTTTGATTCAGGTGTTAGGATTTAATAGTTGTGCTGTGATACATGTAATATATGTTGTCTGGGATTTCAGCTAAAGACACATCAATAATGTACTGCAATTGCTTATTTGGCGTAATAAACTTCCCAGTCGTGCGATTATTCGTCACGTTAAAAAATAAAGAAATACACGATTTGTAGGAATTGGTCATGGCAAGAATCGATCAGGTGCTGTTGTAGGCTGAAGCGAGAACATAATTATAAAGGGATTTTGTAGACTTGACGTATCCACGTTAATGTTTCTTTCTCATGTGTTTTTATGGCACTTGCCCTTAGGCCAAGTGCCATATAGCGATCGCAATTTCTGTCCGTCCGTCGGTCTGTCGGTCTGTCCAGGTTTTGCTAGTTCGGGCACTTCCACATAAGCTAGGACGATAAAACTTGGCAGGCATATCAGGGACCCCAAATGATTAAGTTGGAAATAGTCACTTCCCCGATCCGAGCACCGTGGGGGGAGTGGAGGGAGGGGGAATCCGGAATCTTGAGGTATTTTTAACTTTTGAACGGGTGGTCGGATCTCGATGAAAATTAATATTTTGAATGACCTCATGCCTCAGACGACCCACTTAAAATCCGGACTGGATCCGGTGACTTTTGGGGGGAGCTGGAGGGGGCAACCGGAAATTTTGGGAAACGCTATGAGTGGAGGGATCGAGATGAAACTTGGTGGGAAGACACCTAGCAAACACTAGATACATCATTGACATCACCGAGCCGATTCGGGCACTGTGGGGGGAGTGGAGGGAGGGGGAATCCGGAATCTTGAGGTATTTATAACTTTTGAACGGGTGATCGGATCTCGATGAAACTTGATATTTGGAAAGACCTCATGCCTCAGACGACCTACTTAAAATCCGGACCGGATCCGGTGACTTTTGGGGGGAGCTGGAGGGGGCAACCGGAAATCTTGGGAAACGCTATGAGTGGAGGGATCGAGATGAAACTTGGTGGGAAGACACCTAGCATACACTAGATACATCATTGACATAACCGAGCCGATTCGGGCACTGTCGGGGGAATGGAGGGAGGGGGAATCCGGAATCTTGAGGTATTTATAACTTTTGAACGAGTGACCGGATCTCGATGAAACTTGATATTTGGAATGACCTCATGCCTCAGACGACCCACTTAAAATCCGGACCGGATCCGGTGACTTTTGGGGGGAGCTGGAGGGGGCAACCGAAAATCTTGGGAAACGCTATGAGTGGAGGGATCGAGATGAAACTTGGTGTGAAGACACCTAGCAAACACTAGATACATCATTGACATAACCGAGCCAATTCGGGCACTGTGGGGGGAGTGGAGGGAGGTGGAATCCGGAATCTTGAGGTATTTATAACTTTTGAACGGGTGATCGGATCTCGATGGAACTTGATATTTGGAAAGGCCTCATGCCTCAGACGACCCACTTAAAATCCGGACCGGATCCGGTGACTTTTGGGGGGAGCTGGAGGGGGCAACCAGAAATCTTAGGAAACGCTATGAGTGGAGGGATCAAGCTGAAACTTGGTGGTGAGATACCTAGCAAACACTAGATACATCATTGACATGACCGAGCCGATTCGGGCACTGTCGGGGGAGTGGAGGGAGGGGGAATCCGGAATCTTGAGGTATTTATAACTTTTGAACGGGTAACCGGATCTCGATGAAACTTGATATTTGGAAAGACCTCATGCCTCAGACGGCCCACTTAAAATCCGGACCGGATCTGGTGACTTTTGGGGGGGAGCTGGAGGGGAGAACCGGAAATATTGGAAAACGCTATGAGTGGAGGGATCGAGATGAAACTTGGTGGAAAGATACCTAGCAAACACTAGATATATCATTGACAGAACCGCGCCGTGCCTACTCGTAACAAGTGCCATATGAGCTCGTAGCTCTTGTTTGTTTTGTTTTTCTTTCTCTTGGACAAGTGAGAAATAATATGAATACCATAAAAAATACGCAACTGCCTCAGAATGACTGAAATCTTCAAGGCCCATTCACAACGGGTTTTAGCTAATCCTCGGTATCAGCCAGTTCAGGAAATCGCTGTGAGACCGAGAATTAGCTGGGTTTCTGCCGTTCGCAGTTGATATTGGTGCCAGTTTCGGATACAAGCTAGTCTCGCACCCAAGTTGAAATCAGTTCAGCTTTTCAGGGTACTAGCCAATCAGATTATTTTGGGGAATACTGAAGATTATTGTGATTGGCTAGTTCTAACCAAGCCCAATAGATAAAATCACATCCACTCCTTGCTGTTTTGAAAATGAAAGTAAATTTAGGTCACTGTTCTTCGGTCTGACGTGGTTCAGCATTAGCCAATTGGAATATACCTAAATATTCCCCTAAATATTCCCACAAAAGTTGAACTGATTTCAACTTGGGTCCGAGACTAGCTGGTACCCGAAACTGGCACCAATATCAATTGCGAACGGCAGAAACCCAACTACTTCTCGGTCTCAGAGCGATTTCCAGAACTGGCTGGTACTGAGTATTAGCTAAAACCCGTTGTGAATGGGCCTTGAGTATTATTGCAAAAAAAGACGACAAATTTCTGCACGAAATCCTGTAAAACCAAATTAAAAATTTGAATTCCCCAAAATCGATTGCTATGCCTTGAACCTCTGCAATGCCGTATTGAAAGGGATGAGTGAGGGAGTATTTTTACCGTTGTTTTGTTTGTACAAAATAAATCTTCAGTTTTTCGATTTTTTTCAGCGGGTAGTAAATAATATAAATACAAATAAATAGACGGAAACTTCACCGTCAATCCTCCCAACCTTAAATGCCTTGAGGCTTTGCAGAGCCGTATTGAAAGGGAGGAGTGAGGGGATTTGAGTCCATCCCATGTCTTTTCGTGAGTAATCTTTTTTTCTCATTTTGTTCAACTGGTAGTAAATAATAGAAATACAAATAAAGAACGAAACTTGCAAGTAAATACAGCAAGAGGTTCGAGCATCGTACCAGTAAGATATAAAAAAAAAAACCCTAGTGTACACAAAACCCTTCTAGTCTAATTAACATTGAATTGACTTTTCCAAAGAAAGCTTCGATGGCTATGGCTGGAGGCTTTGCAGAGACGTATCCAAGGGGAGGGAGATCGAGTCCACCGTGAAATACCAAAACGCCGCTGCTTACATTTAATGCCGGCTTCTCGTAACCGACCTCTTAACGGCCTACCAGACCCTAGTTTCAGTTTCATTCATCTGCATCTAAACAAAAACACAACTAATATGTATGAAACCTAGCTCGATCAGCGCAGACTACACTAATAGTATTTTGAAAACAAAACAAGACACAATTGACACATCAACCGAATGTATCTTTAAACAAAAGAAAAAGAAGAGAACAAAAATAACCTATGGTTTCGACTTTAGAAATAAGTAAACGATTCCTGAACGATACAAACTCGTCTCAAAATAATTCTGGATGCGACCATGAAGCTTGGTGTAGCTCGCTCGGTTGCCATGCGTTCCAGGTGTATCACGTTGTTTGATCGTTGGGACCGTTTATTGTTTGTCCAACTCTTTTTTGCTTATTTAGCTGTTGCTTTGTTCGCTATGTACTGGAGAAATTTTGGATTCGTTAGAACAACATAGGGAGACACCGAAGCTCTGGTTGCCAGCAGGAAAGTACTACGCTTTTTCTAAAAATAATCACGTTAAATATGCTTTTTTTCGCGGAGAACCAACTTCTCTCTGTATTTAGTACCAGCTGCAACATTTTCCTTACACGGAAGTATCATGAACAACGATAATATTACATGAGTTCCTATGAGGTTGCTAACCCCTTCGCTCTAAAAGTGGATGCAGTCGGCGAATCCTTCAACTCCTTTCACGCATAATGAGCATCAGTGAATAATTCGCAGTGTCATGTGTGAGGGTTTTATATTATCAGAAATGTAGTAAGGTCATCCTTACAAAATACTAAGATTGTCTTCTTTCATTTTTATTCCTGTTCTCGCTATATGTATGTAGTAATTTCCGACCTAGACTCTTGGCTGGTGATGATGCTGGCCCAGAGGAGAGGGAGAGGCAGGTTAAGCAGAAGCTTGACAAATTGGAGCCCAAAAATTGAGGATTTGTTTATGACTGCTCTCTCTAACATGGTGTGCGCATTGGACGTTGCCTACCATGGAAATATGATCTTATTTTCATAGAATGTTTCGTCTTCAGTAACTGACGTCTCAGCCAAGTTTCCAATTTTCACACCATGTCTTCCTAAGCACCGTGAGAAGGCGATCGTTTCTAAGATGTCCCTTGGCTGATTTATAATGCCTTAGGGATATTCTCCGACACTTGTACTAGAGTGGTTAGCGGCTCTTGGCGGTTTTGTGTTTGTTAGAGGTTGGTCACACTTGGCTTATTTCTGTGCAGAATTAGGTGCCGAAGTGGTCACACTAGATCGACGAAAAGGGAGCTTTTTGGGTTGCGAAATTAGAAAAAAAGAACGAGATACACCTAATTATGAATGTTGTTGTTTTATATCCAGGAGATCAATTGGAACGAAACAGCATTTTTGATTATGTTACATGAAACAGACTGGTATTTTTTAGTGCTCTTAACTGTAAAAATTGTGCAAATAAGATTTTTTGTTTCACTTGAAAAAAAGGAAAAAGACGTCAAACAGAAGCTTTCTTCTTATTCTTT
Organism: Branchinecta lynchi; assembly: GCA_023053575.1. Lineage (NCBI taxonomy): Eukaryota > Metazoa > Arthropoda > Branchiopoda > Anostraca > Branchinectidae > Branchinecta > Branchinecta lynchi. Next base: position 23,041,985 of record JAKZAP010000003.1, read on the forward strand.
AGTAGAAAACAAAAATAAACATGGAATGGATGTGACTGATGACATTTGGCATCTAGAAACTCTTTCCTTTCTCCCCAAATAACCTAGCATAATCCTGGGATGGTGAAAACAAAACATAATTGAAACTGAATTGTTGCAAAACTGGTCTACTTTAGATTTTATAAACCTAATTACAGTCTGCTCGTTATCCGCAAAGCTGCCCCAAGCCATCAAATGTTACGTCTCTAGAGGATTTTCAGAATCCTCCCGGCGAATCGCACCAGTCTGCACAGATTTGTAAACTCATTTTCGGCCAAGAAATTTGCGCTGATGTCAAATCGGCGGCCGTATTGAGGCCAGTGTGACCAGGCTCTTAAACATTTCGAACTGATATTTTGAATGGAGAGGTCAGAATTTTGTGGGAAAGATGAGGGAATTTGCTGTATCAAGCTTATCATTACCGGAAATGGGTCAGCATTCCTGTTCGGAATCATGCATTTGCCTCCTCAACATGGAACACTGAATTGTCAGAAGTTTGATAACATTTCTTAAAAATTATGACCTGTGCCGAGAATATCGTACACGTGTTCCTAACATCTTTGGTCATCCTTAGTGAATTTTCCTGAGTCATCTCCGGAATGAATGTGTATTCTTTGGATTGATTGATTGATTTTTATGTTATGACCTCTTTAAGTTTTTGTCATTTCGTGAAATGTAAAGACCACGTGTTATTACAAACGTCTGCCAATTCATTGACCTTGCAAAACACATAGACAGAAATAAAACTGCATCTGACAATACTTATTACGGTACAGTGTCATATTTAGCTAGAGCCTTTCTAAAAAAAAACTTTTATTTTTACTTCATGGCGGGTCTCAGAACATTCAGGAACTTTAATTCATAACCACTAACAAAATGCCCCGTGGCATTCAAAATGACTGCCGGAGGACCGATTACTAGGCAAGGTACAGTTTTGTTCAGAATAATCTTTTCTATCGTCTGGTAGTGGCTTCTTCACCGTTTCCGCTGTTTCCGCTTATCAATCAACTCCTGTAATATGGTGACCCAATTTTTCTTAGTTTGCATTGAGCGAGTGATAAATACACTTATTGTTAAAATAATTGAAGTATATGCGTTTTTTTTTTTTTTTTTTTAACTCATTTATCTACAAACGCGTAATCGTTCACCACTATACATATTAACTCCAACCGCACTCAATTGCTACAAATTATCTCAAGCAAACACGCAACCACGGTATCTACAAACAACCTACTTTTCAACATCTCAAGTTCAAACTTCAACATTTGACTTATGACCTATATTTCAAATTCTAGTTTGATCATTTTTTTACTTTCTTAATTTTATTTTTCAGCAATTAACTTTAATATTAGGCATATTAGAATGCCGGTTTTCCAAGAAAATTAAGGATCCAGTAAAAGAAATCTCCCTTTCCTTAATATCTGAATCTCGTAGTATTTCAGTAGATTAGGGAACATTATTGACCTGTTCGGGCCGGAAATGGGGAAAATTCCCCCTGGGATTCCCCTACTTCATCGACAGTTTTACTGTCTTTCCTGCGGGGAGTTTCCCGTTTTCCAGAGCGGGCTTTCTAGAAGTTTCGAAGTCCCGGACATAATCATTGTTTATATTGCTCTAACCGAATAGTTCTTCGTAAAAGAGAAGAATTCGAAGATTTTTTCTCTTGTGATGCGTTCAGTTTGCCCTCGAGCCATAGGCGAGATAAAATTTGTGACGGAAAACTCTCCCTCTGTCCTTAACAAGTCATAGTATTGAACACGGAAAGTGAAGCAGTAATATAGATAAGACAAAAGGCGAAAATACAGAAAAAGCGAAAACCTTCCTAGGCCAGGTTGGGAATAGTCCCCCCTTCCTTGGTATTTTGACGTCCCTATACTGTCATCAAATCCATAACAGATAACACAAGGATGTGCAGTTTCAACAGACAACAAACAGAGGGGTGTAATATGTTGTGAATCACTTCCCTTAAAACTCAACTGTTAAGCAACAAAATGCAAATTAATGACAGTAAGTCTTCGGTTATGCGGTTTAGCAGACTGAGAAGAGAAATTGCTGAATATCCATCGTCATTCAGGCAGCTTGAATCCGTTAAATTGCTTGGGGTGATCGATGATAATCTGAAATGGAATTCTCATGTTGACAATATTATCCGTAAAACCAATTTTTTTTATTAGATCCCTCTCCACCCTTAAATCTTTCGGTTTGGATACTAAATGCCTCCTCTGAAACTTATATCTGTCCTCATTTAGAATATGCTTCACCGGTTTGGCATTCTTCTCTTTCTGCAGAGCTCTCTGATCGCCTGGAAAATGTCCAAAAGAGAGCCATGAGAATCATTCTGGGTGATCATAACATAAGTATTGAGTGATGTGAAGTGTATTGTAACTTATGTATTTTGTACGGCCAATTGGCTATTAAATATATTCATTCATTCATTACATACGAAGAGGCTCTCGTTAAACTTGACATTCCTATATTATCTGTACGTAGAAATACTCTTTCAAACAAATTTGGAGCTAAGATAACGTGTTGTCCCCAGATGACCCATCTATTCCCCCCTCCCCTCCCGTCTTCCGTGCGTCGGTCCGAGAGGAATACTGGCAATAAGCCTTCCCCATATCCCGCTAATTCTTCTACCCAATTTTTACGTAGTTTCATTCCATCATTTATTTCTGGTAATTTCTTGTAAGTGTATTAGTTAATTTGTTTCTTGTGTGTCTGTGTATTTTGTAAATTTGTATTCCTTTTCTAGCTTTTAGCTATTCGGATTAAACTTGATTGATTGATTGATTGAATTTGAAAACTTTATGCATTGAATATTATGCATAAGAAGCATTACCAGGAGGACCCGTAAAGCGGCCGAAAAAGCATCTGCTGACTTTTTTGTTTGTCTTCATGATATCGGAGGTCAGCAGATGCTTTTTTTTTTTTTTTTTTTTTTTTTTTGTCTTCATCGTAATTGTTGGCTTGCAAAAGGATGAATGAAAATCCCCAGGAGGACCCGTAATAACTTATTCATAACATTTTATTCATGGTCTTCCGCTAATAATCCCTTTGAAAGTCTTGTTCCTGCTTCATTTAAGACCCGAACCGCTCAGACAGCGTTCGTATGTGTAAAGTTGTTCGCGAAGACTGCAAAGTTGTTCTGGAAATTTTTTTTTTCCGTAAAATTGATACGGTCAACCACACTGTCAGAAGTTTTGTAACAGATAACACAAGGGTGTGGAGTTTCAACAGATCAAACTTAGGATGTTAGCGGCTATGATTTGTCAAACGTGCAAACGTTATGCCTGCAAGAACAGTCGAAACACCTCCGGAAAAACATCTGCTGATTTTTTTTGTCATCATGATATCGGAAAAGTCAGCAGATGCTTTTTCGGCAGTTTTTCAACTCTTCCTGCCATGCTTTTTATGCATAACAGCTAGTGCACAACGCAAATCATAATCATAACACACATCATAACAAATAACATTACTGTCTGTTGAAACATCGCAGCATAAGAGATTTAAAGCAAAGTTTCAAGAAACTGAAGATATGCTGATTTGTCTAGTCCGGGGCAAACTCCCTTCTTTTCAAGAGAAGCACGAAGATGGAATCCGAGTAATAATTAAATATTTTGCCATGCACATTTTTCGAAAAGTTATCAGGGCCAGATTATCATCTGAGCAGTGACAAACTTTACCAAGCTTACTTTGCAGAGATCATCCACCAACTTGCATTTAGCGCCGAAGTCCGAATGGGATCTTTTTGGTCGGATAACATGACTTACACGACGTACTTCACGGCACTTCAGACGTCGCTGTTGTTTTGGTCCGGCCTCCGGTGGTTATCATTTTAGTCAACACGAAGGTTGTGTTTTCCCTCGCAAATCTTGTTGTTTGCCAATTCGTTGAAGTCTCGGTTTTAAACACCATCGCGACGGGGAGCGTGCCCTCACTTATTCACTTGTTTGACCTTGTTCGCTGTTATCTTTATACGGATCGATCCTTTTGGAGAGGGACTGAACCTTCGCTTTGGTAGGTGAACCAGTCACCCCCTGAATTGAAAGGGAAGGATTTGGCGCTTGTCGTAATCTAGGGCTTGGGTCTGCAGTCTGCACAGTCTGATGTACGATGTTTTGACTCGCCTTGGAAAGGGTCCTCTTCAGGCTATAAGTAAAAATAGAAACTTGCAAATCTATTTTTGTAATAACAAAATTGATTCTTATCGAGTTCCAAATCTGATTTGCAGTTTTTAGCTTCTTGCTAAAAACTGAAAAGGATCCTAGCTAAAATGAGCCGAATATCACTGGATAAATCTTAGCTGACGTACCGGTTTAGCGCCATCGAACAGGATGAGCTGAAAGAATACTTGAAGGTTGACGGCCAGATTAGGTCGTCTACCATGTACGGTACTGGGCGTCCTGACGTTGTCCACCCAGTCGTTTCTGCCCTGTATTTTCTTTCTCACGGTGGGTATTAAAAGAGGAAGCAAGATCGAGGAGAAAACATGACGAGACGACAGGAATGATATTCCTTCAGCCCAGACAGGAATGACTATTGTGAAGACAACTGTACCTTTTTTGTGCAAGGTCTCAGCACCAGCCGGCATTATTCGCCAATGTCAGAATCTAGTTTTGGTCCTTGCGAGCAAGTTGCCCCTCTTTCTTCCCGGATCAGTAGATTCATCAGGTCTGCTAGTATTGGCCCACACCGACCCTAGTGAACACACGTTTACTTCTTTGAAATGTCGCAGATTTTCAAGGAAAAATGATACAACATTCTCCATTTTCTTTTTCAAATAAGTAAACACTGACAAGCATTTAGTTATTTTTTTTGTCCATATACCAGTGAAATTTTTTTCTTTCTTTTTTGTTAATTTTTTTAGCTTGCCCATGCGGATGCGTCGGAATTTCGCCGCTAGATGACCCCACGGTTGTACCACGTCCTGGTCTCGGTCTACCCCTCGGTCTCGGTCTACCCCTCGGTCTCGGTCTACCCCTCGGTCTTGGTATGAGCTAGCCCGTTGGATGGGGGTCATCCAGACATTGCAAATTACAGGATGCTTCAGATTCAAATCCTTTAATTCTGTGATTCTCTTTCCTTGCAAAAATCAGTTGTCTCACCTCGTCGTCTTTCACGGTGGTGCGCAAAAAAGTCCTTTTGAATTGAATTGCTCACGGCTTTTCGTTGCTATGACCACGAGTTTGTTAGCACTTGCAGATTTTCGAGTGGGCGATCCTGTTTTCCCACTTCAAATTTTGGCAAGCTTTTTGTAAATTGGACTAGCTATCAGAAACTTGTTTTCATGGGACTAGTGTCTGGCAGGCTTCGGCAAAAGTGCCATTTACCCATCGCAAGGTGGTCGGTAGTTACGGTCAGGATCGGATTTCTCTTAAGGCCAACCTATTCCATGGCCTAGGGCACAGTAGTGTTTGGGCGTATACACAGGAGAAATAACTAATTATTTATGAACTTCCCAGTATTATGTTTAAAAGGCCATATAAAATGCTGACGGTAAACATATTTTTTATCTATACCCCAGAACGAACCGTTTATCTTTTGCGGCTCGTGATCCCGCCAGGGTGAGGGAGGGGGGAGAGGGGGCGCAGAATTACCTGTTTTGGCCTGGGTGTAGAGGTGTATAAATCCGACATGGCGAGAGAATTTGGCTGGCGGTTTACAGCATACCCTATCAAAATACAGTAACAATACAGTACTTTTCTTTAGCATAAGATTGGTAGAAAGATTAGATCATTGTTAATTGGGGGGGGGGGGGGTCACTTTGTCAGTCCGCCTAGAGTTTATTGTCTTTTTCCTGCACGTAGTGTAGCCTATTATGAAGAAGAACGGACTTTTTACTTGTAAACATGGCTTTATTCTCGAACAATTTCTGCTGCTTAGTGACTGTAAAATGGGTTCTTTACTACGTTTTCAGTTGCCAATTTCAACAAAACGAGCAATTACTCGACCGGAAAATTGAATTTCTGAGAGCCTAAACCATTTCAAACATTCGTGCTTTATTTAAGGTCTTGAGGTTTTTCTGTCGCCTTTCAGTAGAACATTTGAAACTCTTTCAATAGATCAATTGTTGAAAAAGTCGTTAACTTTGTTACTACCCCGAAGCGTTTACTGACAAAGACGGTGATTCGGTTGTCTTGTCAGAATATCGCCGGGCGCTTAACACAGGCGCTCAAAACGCGGCGAGGTAAATGCCCTTTATGATACAAGCTATTCAGAATTTGTTGGTCTGCTTGGAAGCGAGATGGGGTCTCGCCTGGAGCACAGTGTTACGACAAGGGCTAAAAATGTTTACTTATCTAGGACCCCGAAGCGTTTACTGACAAAGACGGTGATTCGGTTGTCTTGTCAGAATATCGCCGGGCGCATCACAGGCGCTCAAAACGCGGCGAGGTAAATGCCCTTTATGATACAAGCTATTCATAATTAGTTGGTCTGCTTGGAAGCGAGATGGGGTCTCACCTCGAGCACAGTGTTACGACAAGGGCTAAAAATGTTTACTTAAAGGACCCGTCGTACCGGTAATGCTAATGCACCCCTACTGCCGTCACTGCATTCGTTAATTCCTAAACCCAGAGACCCAATTAGAATAATGTTATATCCTTAACCCAGCAGCGACATCTTACTAATCTTTCCACTTGCCACGATTCACTACTTTCCATCTGTATTATGCTCCCGACGAGTTTTCGCGTATTATGCTGTTGATGCGTAAAACCGGTTATCTGAGTTGTCGAGGCTTTCGATAGTGGTCAATGACAGTGAGTCCGGGGAAAGGGGAAAGTCATGGATAATTTGTTACAAGCAGAGCATAGTTTTCATTCAGATAGTTTACTTCCAAATTTCATACTCAAGTCTCAAGTACATGACAACACGTGTACTTAAGTAGGACTCGAGTTTCAAGGACCAAGACTTGTACTTCAGTAGCACTTCAAGTACTGCGCGTTTTTAGGCATCGCACGTTGAGAAAACAATCTTTGCAGATTTGAACGGAGATCCAGTCAGCTAGTACGGGGGAAATAAAAAAAATCGCAGGAATTAATTGAAAAGTTAAGTTCTGTATCTGCTTCCCTTGTTCCATGTTTTCTGCCGTGGACGTTAAAACTGTAGGCGAGGGGATCTGCAAGTCTTAAACCATGATAAGGTGACATTCTAGATTTTCGGATTGTAATGTGACACTCGATTTTGTCCAGTTTGAGGTACCGCTATTTCAACGAACAAAATATAGCGATACCCAGAAATTCCCATCTAAAAGACTGACCATCTACTGTACTCCCAATTTTTTTGCCAAACCACTCGAGTTCGTAAGCAGCGCAGGCGCGATACACTCGGCTATCACAGATTTGGCGATCCATAGACGTGAGGGAAGTGATGGCACTTGTTAATTCAATCAATTAATTAGTCTTCTTATCTTGCTTTTCCGGTTGAAAAAAACAATTGTCAACCTGCCAACGAAAATTTAATGGCTTCTATCACTTAGGCTGGAATTAATCTCATTAGCATTCGGTGATGTTATTTTAGTATCTTTTGCAATGCCAGAATGGTAAACGCATGCCGTAGTACAATGATCAGGGGTTAGGCATTCCATCAAGAGATGCTTCCATTAACGGTTCGAATTTTGTCACGTAGTTGGTAGTGAAATGTGAGACGCTTAAAGGACCTGAGTCGCTGCTTTTAAGTTCATTTTCTGAAAATCGTATGCGGTGTGGCAGGTATTTTTGTTTTTTTTTGTCATCAGTTTTATTAATCTTGCTGCACTTATGCCCTTAGGATACGCATCACAAATTCTGAATTCATTCATTCATATCGTTTTTCATGAGGAACTTTTCCGTTGGGCGTTCAATTCGATTGAAAGGAGAATTCTTGCTGGACCAAACCGCAACTGCCATATATTTGTTTTGATTCCTGAACTCTTCAAATGATTTCATTTTGTGAGTTGACAGAAAAAAAGAAGGAATTCGCATGATTTGCTAATTCTGCAGATATAGGCTACCTACCGTAGCATCGATGTGTTAAATACTTGGTGGGCCTCTCCCCTGGGTTAGAGTATTCCTCGTCTCCGGTTCAAACCCTAAAGTAATTTTGTAAGCGCAGAGTATTCTGTTTTTAATACATCTTTTCGAGCCTTCGACTGCAATTGAGGCAAGGATAAAGAAGTTCGACAGCTATCTCAGATACGACGCAATCTGTGTAAGATGTTTTGCTGTCTGTGGCTTACTCAATTTTTTCGTTTACTCCATTTTCGTTGCAATCAGCTATCCGTTCAAATCATCTAAACGATGGATTCGGATTTTGACATGAGATTTTGTATTGTGGTACTGTGTTATGTTTCCAGCCATGGCCCTTGGGCTTTATTGGGAATAAATTCATTCATTCATTCATGCATAGCATTTAGCGTTTGTAACCCCTGGTAGTAAGCGCATGCTGCGTGTATCACAATTTGTTTATGTGATGCCTCCACCTGGCTGAGATCCAGATGCACACCTGTACGGCATTTTTGTAGTCTTGAGGTCCAGATGTATTAGGCCTTCTTTCTTATTTGATCTAATTCCTGATGAGGCCCCAGCATTGGAAGGGATGCCAAAGGGCAAGCCTGCAATCCTAAAGGAGGTTTCCTTTTTCTTGTTTGTGGACGGCCTGGAATTCTGATAATAGTAGGAATAGTAATGTAATGCAAAAAATAGGCCATTGGGCTCTACAGATTTTTTTTAAAAATTATATCTACTGGTTTTACTTAGGAGCGAAATGGTCAGTATCAACATGTTAAAGGGAGAAGATAAGGCGAGTTAGGAAACGGAATAAAAAGTTACAGGCGTCAATATTGACGGTTGATTAATTATGTTTGAGCTCCCCAACAACAAACAAAAATGCGTAGTTGCAGTAGCGACTTGTAAGTATTCGATTTGTTTCGTTCTTTAAGTTCAAAACTTCAAAATTCCATAATTTGTCATTCTTGAAGTTTTTGAAAGTATGCATTCTAGGCTAGGGCCTCTCTAACTTATTCTGCATTACATATTATCCCTAGATCCCTTATGTGATTGTAAGATTTCGAACTCCCCACCTTTCGCCATCGTTCCGTTTTGAACCTACGACTTTTTAGAGCTATTTGGGCCTAGCCGAGTTTTGAAAGTCACGCAACGCCAAGTTCCCCGAAAGCTTCTAGGTCCTTCAACAAGTCTTTCACAAATAAGAATATGCGAAACTTGAAAGTATTATTTTTCGTTTTGGAAGACATGGTTGACCATCAGGTCTACCTTCTGTTTTGGACTTCTTTTGCTTTGCTTGTGTTTTCCCACTTCCTAACTTTTTAGGAGCATCCGAATTTCAAATATTTTGCGTCCACCCGGGGCCTCGGAGAGACAGAGACTGGATAGAGTCGATAAGCGCTAGCAAGAAACTAGCTGATTTCTCGTCGAAAGTAATGGTATTTTTGAAAACAATATTTCTGATCCATTTCATCTTGGAAAGATCATTTCCAGTTATAGTTATGCTTTAAGTGACACCAAGGCCAGGGTTGTCATGTCAGACAAAAATAATTTGTGTTGGAAATGTTGTTATTCTAAAGCTGTTTTGGTTTGAAAATCACCAAAATGGAGTAATTTGGTGATAAATCCCCAACCGTGAAAACCCAGACCAAGGCGAACACCAAAACATTTCGTTTCACGTAGCATTTGCAGAACTGAACCATTTTCTCAGAAACTCGGGGATTTTTGTGGCACTTTGATTCGAAATTAGCAAAAATTTAGTAGTTTGGTGAACCAGCCGTGATAACCCTGACCAAGGCGGACACCAAAACATAACCATCTTCAGAACTCAACCAAATGTTCAGATCCATCTACCTTGCTGCCTCCGAGTATCTGTTGGTGGCTAGACGCGAGTTGTTTCGTGTGGTATTTAGCGGCTTCTTTCTGCCGTTGGCCAAAGTCGCCTCTGGTAGAGATTGCCTTCTTCGAGTCACGCACATTTTTCGGCGGGAACTTAGGGTGCTAATTTAATCGGGATGACAACGCTAGTATCGAAATCCACGTGCTAGAAGTGAAAGGTGCGTGGATCGAGGTTATGGAAGATCACGAAGTGATCAAGTAAATCCAAGTCCTGGACAGAAAGTCTGACACTGATCTTCTACATAGCCTACAGTAGGCTACCGGTCTGCTAATTTCAACGTCGTCTAACTGTTAACCTAGCCGCGAACGGCGACGGAGGTTATGACGAGGGGTTGCCCACTATTAATTATAGTATTTGACGCTGCAAAGCGGATAAGTCAGCTACATTTTGAGGAGTTTTGAGGAAGAAATTCACAAAATGAGATATTTAAGGAAGAATATTTAGTTGTTTTTCCACAAGTTCGTTTTCTGGCTTGAGCGGCTTAAGCCTGAAGAGAACCCTAGCCAAGAAGGGCCGACATATAGCTCTAATAAGGTGTAGCTGACGTTGAAGGACTATTTGATTTTAGTGCACAACTAGAGTCCGGTGCGGGGGTGCCCGGCCGATGCTTGCACCGGTTACCACGTGTTAGAACGTTGCAGTCAGCATGTTTAGGAGCGGAATCGCCTAATGTATGGCCGGCACCACTGGTTTCGGCTGGTGCCGGGAACGGATGTACAACAGGTGCCGGGGAGTGGGCAACCCCTCTGGATGTGATGAAGTTTAAACCTGTGAAATATTCATGCACAACACTGATAAGCAAAATCAATCAAAATAAAATAAGTCCCGTTAAAGCCATTCACTGTAATTGTTTCAATATTTCTCTCAGTTTAACTCAGTTGCTTTTGCTGTTTGCTTTCGTTTCTCCGTCACGCTAAAATAGTTCGTTTTACAGTTACCGTGGTATCTAACGCACGGTCTAAAGTCCTTTTCGCAGTTACCGTAGTATCAATAGCACGGTCAAATAGGCATTTTTGCAGTTACCGTGGGATCTCGTAAGGTAACTGCGATTACGACTTTAGCCAGTGGTAACAGATACCACCGTAACTGCAAACACGCAACTAATGATAACAACCCTATTCCGGCCAGAGACCATGATCTACAATCTACAGTACAAATGTAAGTAAACAAAGTAATGAACAGACAAGTAAACAAACAAACAGTTGACCAGCTTCAGGTTCGTATAGCTGCAGCCAGATAGACACTCAGGAGTACTTCACAGAAAGTAACGTGTACGTTTACGTTTATGGAATAAGGAAAATGTTATGAAAGGTTGCTCTGACTTGGCATATCACTGTACCGGAAATTCTAGGGAAATTCTTCTCACTTCTCTGATGTTACTGCCACGAACTTGGATAGCAAACAAGCCACCAGATACCTGCTCAATATTCACGGAACGCGATCCGTGGATTTGCACGGCATCACGATCGAAAACAGGGAGAAGTTCTTACGATTATCTGTTCTTGGCGTGTTCCAGCGACCCATGTACGCCGTAAGAACGACTTGCGGATTTCGCGAGAATCCTTTCTTGGTCTTGGGGCAACTTTAGTCGATTGTGCGGTTTCTTCGGTCCGGAAGTCGGAAGAAAATTTCCTTGTTTTAAAGCATACCTTGCACTATTTACTGTTTATGCTCCAGTGTTCAAAACTATCTGAAAACTGTAAAAATAAGCACTGCCACTAAACAAATTATCCACGGCTTTGAGTGTTTTAGGCCTTTTCCCCAGACCCATTGACTTTCAGCAAATCTTGACAAGATTCAGAAAACCGATTTTACGGATCAGTAGCAGGCTACGTCAACAGTTGTCGGGAGCAGGGTTGCCAGAGCATCGAAATTTTTCGTGCTATTGAAGACTGGAAAAAGTGTTCTTTTCTGGAAAAAAGTGTTCTTTTCTGGAAAAAAGTGCTACTTAAAAAAAAGTTTGTTACGCATCACCCAACCTTTGTCTGACTCAACCACACTACAACTAACATTTTTTTCATCTTATTTTTTTCCCCTCCATTTTGCAATGCAGTAGGCTATATATACATTAGCCTACTTTATTCGCTTAAATTTTAATCTTCTACCTTAAAAGCAGTAGCTTTGCTTTTGCTTGACCTCAAGAAAAGCCTGCAGATAAGCAGTTTTTTCTACGAGAACGTCAGTTAAAGTTTATCAGTAAGCTATACGTATTATTTTGCACTTATAATTATAAACAACTGAACGCTGGCAAATGGTAATTGTCACAAACCCAAGCTCGTCAAAGTAAATCTGTCTCTCCTCACAAGTCCAGTTGAAAGTGTAACAAATGGACGAAACCATCGCATAAATACGTAGCAGTAGAGGATATCTGTCGTTGAATGCGACCATAGTTCACTTTAATTCTACTTCAATTACTTCATGGGAGCACTATTTTTCAAACCAATTGTGTGTTTGTAAACGGAATAGTGGTTGAACATGAGATGGGGTGACAAGAAAAAGGTGTTATTTTTGCTTAAAAATACTACAATAGTGCTACGTTTTCTTGAAAGTGCTACTTTCAGAAAAAAGTGCTAAAAGCAGCACTTTCGTGCTACCTGTGGCAACGCTGGTCGGGAGCATATTGCGCTTGGAAACCAGTGAATTTTGGCAAGTGCAAAGATTAGTGAGGTGTCGTTTGCGGGTTCAGAATGTAACTTAAGAAGTGTGGGTCTCTGGGTATAAGAATTAATGAATGCAGCTACGGAAGTTAGGTTGCATTGGTATTATAAATACGACGGGGGCTTTATCTCTTATATGTTAATTTCTTCCAGTTTATTCAGATGTAAAAGAAACCTAGCCCCCCCCCCAAACATACGCGAAGGAATTACTCAACCGTTTGACACGTCTTTGTAGATAGGGTCATTTTGTCATTTGGAAGTTCAAAGTGCCTTTTTCCAGAGGGAAGGGCTGGCAGTTCCATTTCACAATTTTGGGATTTATCCGCCTGCTCTGTTTTTCTTTCTGGCCCGGGTTCTTCCTCTAGTTTGTCGTAAATTCTTGACTTGTTTCCCACGCACATCCGGCTCTCAGAAGCAATTTTAATTATTAAACTCATAATTCCCCATATAAGGATCTCATGCTTGGCTCATTTTGGCGTTGGAACGTTTAGTATAATTGTACATTGCTTGTTGGCAACCCAGCCGTAGGCAAAGATACGGCTACCGAAAAAAGTGAGTCATAATTACTGTGTATTCAGTTTGCGCCTGTTGATAAATACTAAGCGAGCCCGCGCGGTGACGTACATGATTACTCGAGTGTGACGGGGATGTGTGTACAATGTTTCATTAGCACTTGTTTTCTGTGTCATGTTGTAGGCTACAAACAGTTGGGAAAAATACTAGACATGTCCGTTCGCACCAAGCTATTATGAGCGTGTCCGAAAGCTTCTTTCACGAAAAATGCTGCATTTCAAGTCCGAAAGATGCTCTCGTTGTTTCTTCTTTGAACTTCAGTAAGAGTTGCTAATTCAAGAGCTCAGTGAAGAGCTCTTCACGATTGGCATTCAAAAATCAGCCGCTGATCGTCCGAATAGGCCCGTATTTTCAACGCGGTCACCAATGGGGATAAATAAATCGTTTCGAGTGATCTTTTATGGCTCTGGGGACAGTAAACAGACTGTAGCTTCGGGAATTAGGTCAAACTTGAGCAGTTTCAGGTCACCACAGTTTAAATTCTGTCAGACATAGGTGTACATAGAATGATTTTGTATCAAGCTTCTCAGGATTACTTTATAATTTTGGAAAAAAAGGTAGAATTGTTTCAGTAATTTACTAATCTCAACAGTGTATGTTATAATTTAAGTATAATGTTTGTTTTTTCCTTGGAAAAATAATAATCAAGCCATTTTTCCACACTGAAAAGAACACCGTACTGTATTACTTTAGAATGATTACAGTCTACTTTCTTATTTTCTGATCCCATTATAAATATTTACAAGTTTTATTTGTTGTTTTTTACTTCAGTAATCGAGTAAGCTGAAATCTATTTATTTAGGAATTTGTACCACTTTTAAAGTCTAAGGACTACAAGACAAGTAAATTTTACTCTGACGCACTCAGGAGATGTTTTGTTTTATTTTTATATATTTTATTAAACACAAAAAGAATATACAAAATTAGGTTTTTCTTTTTAATTCTCCCGTCAACCGCAAACAGTTGATCAAAAGGGATCGCCGTCGTTTTCCTAACTTCTTCTCAAAAATGCCACATAAATGCTGCAACTTCGCAGCATTTTTTGTAGCATTTTTGACGTCACTAATGCTACATTAATGACAGAAGAAATTTTAGTCCGAACTGAAAACGCTACGAAAAATGCTGCATTAATGCTGCATTTTGAGCTTTCTGACACGCTCTATATGTAATTTCAGCTTCTTATCAAAATGTAGCAGGTCTTTCTTTTCTTCTTTTTGTTCATTTATACGTGTTGTGCTCAGGGCCGTATACAGGGGGGGGGGGGGTCAGGGGGTTGACCCCCCCCCCCCCGAAACATACAAAAATAATCATTTTTATAGGATTTTCCCTCTGATCGATGTCTTTTTTGTACTTTTTTGTCCGACGCGCAGGCACCCCCCCCCCCCCCCCAAAAAAAAAAAAATCCTGGATACGGGCCTGGTTGTGCTTTATTGATTGTTACGAAGCTGCAAAAGCTATTTGCTACAATGGTTTTCAATTAAACAAGTCTCTATCCTCTTAATTCCCGAGGGAATGCCTACTCTCGATTTTTGTGTACAGTGAGTGCCCGGTGCCTGCACTGTCTAATACCGATCGGCACCGGCTACCATGTGTTAATGCATTAAGATTACCATGTTTACAAGCATTTGAAAGATGAATTGTCTGATTTATGACCACCAGCACCGCTTATTTCGGTTAGTGCCCGGAAAGGGTGTACATCAGGTATGGGAGAGTGGGTAACCCCTCTTTCCTTCACACATTTTAAATGAGATTATGTTTGGTACTTCACCGGCGCTACCAAAAAGCGGATCACGATTTTTTTTTTTTTTTTTTTTTTGCATATCTTCATACTTTTAAGAGCCAAATAAACATCAATAGTTCATGAAATCAACCATCCATAGGTGCAGCATTATTCTCTCCTTCAAGCCACGCGATTGCCAAGGCATTCTACTGTTTGGGATGCCAAAATGTAAGTGGAGGGATACAGATGACTTCATAAAAGTTGTCTGTCTGTCCGTTTCTTCATCCCTTTATTTAAAACCCGCACCCCTATGTATTTGGCTACTGGGCCCATCTACGAACTTGACCTGTACTTCGACCTAATAGATCCTCAGACCAAGTTTGAACCTTAAAATACATTCTGGCTAGTGATGCCTCTGCTGGTAATATCAGGGTTTCGGCAATCAAAAATGAGTGAGGCGGGATTCTGAAGCTACAGACTAAATCAGTTTTGGTTCCTTCGCGTACCCCTTGCAAGGGTCTCGCTTACCCCTTTGGGCACGCGTACCACCGGTTGGGAACCACTGCATTAGAGGTTCGATATACTGGCAAGAAGGTATGCTGAATCCGTATATGAAAATTATCTTTTCGCTGGACAAATAGTTCGCCCGGAATCCGTTGAAAACCGGAAAATTTGTTAAAAGCAAAAGTTTTATCTTAAGTTGACTAGGGGTTGGATGTAGGAGTAAGGAGATATGCCGAATTCCTTTTTGAGCCTTAGGTTTTTGCCGGAAAAGTAGTTTACCCGGAATCCGGCCGAAACCGGAAATTCTGTAGAAGTAAGGCAGGATGTTATGATCGATTTCGTCAAACTAGATATGACTTACAAGGGTAAACGCAAATGCTGAATCCAATCCATATCCGAACTTGGTTTTCTCAGATGATTAGCCATTGGCCTTAATCTGTTTCAAATTCTAATAGTCAAAGTTTTAAGGAGTCCGGTTAAGACCGGATTTTTACAAGACCCTATTATATGGATCAAATAATTAGTTTCGGGATCCCATCGAAATCTTTGGTCTTGATTTCCCGCCGCCAGATAGCTGCGACTTCGTAGCGTCAAAAACTGTCTTCGAAGTTCCAGTACTCGATACTTGCATGTTTCAGACGGGCGCTCTAGTTTTTTTCTGATCCGACATGGTATAGCCGGTCACGGGAGAACATTGTCGTATCCGTACGAACGTGAAGCCGACAATTTTAAATTGTCGGATTTAGTGTACGTAATAGTGCGTATTTGAATATATGTTTCCCAGTCAGCTTGTGCTCATGAGTTATTTATGTACGTAATCCTTCGCTATTTCTGACAAGTAACTATTTCTTTCAGTACTATCATGGGAATTAAGCAGAGCAAACGAGTTGAAATCTCCTCCACACCCAAGAAAGAACTACCGGAAGAAATCGCCGATAAAACAGAAGAAAAGATTTCAGTAAACGGCGATAACAAAGAGACGAAGGAAGAGAAAGCCGATGTCACACAAACTGATTTGAACGTAAGTCTTTCCCCAGATACCTGTGAAGTGGGACCGGGTGAATGTGAAGTATTCCACCGAGTATACGGCATAAAGACAAATGTCGTGTTGCAGTCCCAAGTTTGTATTGATTGTGTGGTTTGTGGAACGCACAGGCTCCATCCTCGACATGGCTATATGGCCTATAGCTACTGGCGGGATCAACAAGACCAAAGGTATCGATGGGATCCCACAAATTTAATATTTGATCCAGACAATTGCGTCTTGTAGATAGGCATATCTGGGAAATTTAATTCTTTTACTTTTACCTATTAACATTTTTAATATTAAAATTAGATACAGATTAATGCCAATGGCTAGTCACCTGAGAAAACCTAGTTCATGTATGAATTCAACATGTGTGTTTACCTCTATACGTCATACCTACTTTGGCGAGACTGATCGAAACTTCCTGCCTGAATTCTGCTAAATATCCGATTTCGGCCGGATTCAGGATTTACTACTTGTCCGGCAAACAAACTAAAGCTCAAAACGAATTCATCATATCTGCTTATCCCTATATCGAACCTCTGATCAACTTCTGATAAACTGCAACTTTTAAAAAAATTTCAGGTTTTGGACGGATTCTGGGCGAACTATTTGTCCGACGAGACACACATTTTCATATATGCCTTCTTTAATTCAATTCAGTATAATCTAAAAAAACAGATAACGGACAAGCCGATGGGTTGTTTTTACGTCAAACCATAACGTCATAACAGAACAATCTACAAGTATATACAATTTTGCGACATTTACACCGACGTCTTATGATAAATATTACGATTAATAAAATACAAATAACATAAAAATTAACGTTCAAAAGCGATCCGAGTTATATAAACGAACCAATGAGGGGACGAAACTCCGAGCATACCTTGTTCGCAAAGCTATCACCGGCTCTAAACGAGGCATAGGGTCGGCAGCTTGACGAGGAAGACGAATTCGAGAGGGGAGAAAATCATTACTTCTTACCACTACATATATAGAATCTCCAATCAACATAAGATAAAACCATGTCCGGGGATAAAATGAGTGTCGTATGGAGTCTTCTTACCCCTAAATCAAACATTTAATCAACTTCTAAAACTTTTACTTATAACAAAATTTCCGGTTTTGGCCGGATTCCGGGTGAACTACTTGTCCCGGTAGAAGACGATTGTCGTATCTTAGATTCAGCATATCTTCTTACACCTAAATCTAACATTTAACCAACTTCAGATAAAACTTTTGCAATTAACACATTTTTCGGTTTTGGCCTGATTCGGGACCAACTAATTGTCCGGCGAGAAAATAAGTTTTTGATATGGATTCAGTATGGCTCCTTACCCCTAGACCGACTATGTCACTGACTTTGTAAAGCATTTTTTGTCGTGCCCTAAGTTAAAACCCCTCTCCCACCCCTAAATATGGTGCTACAGGACTCATCTACGAACTTGACCTGTACTTTGACCCTAGAAGTCCGCAAGTCAAGTTTGAACAAAATAGCAACCCCTTCGAGAGTTATCGTGCTAACAGACGGACGGACAGACGGACAACTCGAAATCATAGGTATCCCGTCACTTACGTTTGGGATCCCCAAAAACTGAAAGATGTCTTTTGGGAAGTCTTCTTGGTGATCTTAGGATTGTGGCTAGTGTATTATTGTGATAGAGCCTCCGAAGGGAGGATTAAAGTTTTACTGAAAAGCCAGCTTATTTTTTTTTATCTTGTATAAGAATCCACATATTAATTTTACTCGGCTAAGGGATGTTTTTATTTTACTCTTTTGGTGTAATTTTTTTTTCTCCTCTCCTTTTCTTCTTATCTACTCCGCTGTTTGTTTTTGTCAAAACTTTAGTGGGTCATAAATATACTTCCTTATAATCTTACTCGACCCCTAGTTGTGACTCTAGGACGTGTCTCTTTTACAAGTGGTCTCGTTGAGCACAGTTCGACCGAAATTGCATTTTGCGTCTCTCCTGGGTTGACACAGCCGGCTGCGAGTCAATTTTAAGTTCTTCTGTCAACGTCCTCCCTAATTACGATTTTTTTTTGTTAGAACCGATAAAAGGACATTGCAATCTCTTGATTAGTTCAGAATTGTCTGCCATCTTTCGCCAAGCTTTTTTGCCAAAAGGTCGCCAACGCGAATAATCCTATCCTGAGGAGGGTGGTGGCACTCTCTTGATTAGAAATTGTACAAAATAGTCTGAAGAGATTGCCACGTAGGGAAACATCGATTGGTGGTTCCGGAAGGGACTGTAGCCTACCTATAGCGGAGGGTGGCTAGATCCATCCGAATTCGGCGGAAATTTCGGATGTGAATGCTCGTGTCTGCTAGTGGTTTGTTCCCACGTTAATAGTATCAGGGACCCAGAAATGTCCTGTAATGACTCGCCATTCAGGGGGCTTGTCGTTTCCTATGCTTCTATGTTGCCCGAGCCTCACCTAGTTTCCAAAAAATCCGCTTGGGTCGAATCGGTGTTCTTGCTCAGATAGACAAAATTTGTTGGCACAAGTCAGGACTATTCAGCATGCCACCAGGTACCTAAGCTAGGACAAAAGATCCAGGATACTCTTCCATTACAGAGAAATATTCCTAGTTCAGCACAAAAGCTGCGATAAATTTCCTCTACCTGGATAGTCTGGTATTTTATCCCTGTGGGTATTTCTCGAACTATCTGACGCTCGGTCAAGAGCGCATTTGAAATCTCTTATCGACAAGCCCCCTGAATGGCGAGTCATTACAGAAAATGTATGGGTCCCTGATAGTATTAAGAATTTCATAGTTAATAATGATAAACGGACAACTCTGCTGAATTTTATTAGAGCGATATTTCGGCCCTAATAGATTACTTTCGCTGTAAACTCAGCTGACCTATCTGTTTAGCACTATCAACTATGATTTGCAGTCAGCTTGGACTAAAGGTATATTTATTAATAATTTCTTTTTATTTCCGTATTATCTTTTTACAAAGTTAGTGGTGGTTCAAGGTTTTAGTTTACACTTCGGTACAAAAGAATAAAAATTGAGGGCGAAAGCCTGAGTCACAATGTCAATGTCGAAAAACGAGAATTCAGTACAATCAACATATTTGACATCTAACGGATTACGTAAATACATAATAGTTGCGCTATGGCTCACGAGTAGACGGTCGCCTGAGATCCACCCGAACACCCGCCCAATAAAAATTATCAATCCATAACTTACACATAGGTCACAAATAGTTATACATGTCTTACAGTTCAAAATCAAATACGGTAAAAAATGAATTAAGGATAATTAAGAATTAAGAATAATTAAATGTACTGAATTGCGGAATCGGACCGGAAAACTCGCAGGAGCGTTCAAAGAATTACGTTGCGGCCCATACAAAAAGCACGGAACCAATCCGAATTTTAAAGGGGGGGGGGGTTTGAGAGGGAGGAAATAAAGATTTTATTGATTGTAGTGCAGACAGTCTGCCATTTATACAGTCTGCGTACGGTATAAAGTAAGTACAGTATTTATTACCGGTATTTTTCATTCAGAACAAAACGGAGTAAAGAAGAAAGAAGAGAAAAGAAAAAGAAGAAAAAATTAACAAAATATAGACAAATACGTAACATTCTTCACCATCATTACAGTCGCACAAAATTTACACTAAACGGGATCTAGAATTTTATGTAATTTTTTTGTTATATTCGAAAATATAAGAACAGATTTGCGAAAAAATATATTTGGAAAAATAAGAGTAGGTTTTGTTATGATTCTTTGGGATAATTAGGAAATATACAAACATCGTTTTCGATATCAATATTTCGATATTCGATATCGATATTTGGTCCGATATATCGATATATCGTTGTCGATATCGAATATCGCTCAAACTAGTGAGCTCTGCCAGTACATGATGACCGCCCGTTTCTTTATTTCCTTTTAGGAATCGAAGATCGCCGAAGACACGAAAGAAAGAAGCACCAGCGACCCCCTTAGTGACAGCAAAGTAGAAGAAAAAGGGGAAGAAGGAAAGAAGAAGGATAAAGTGAAAAAGAAGAGGAGTTTCAGATCCTTCAGCTTCCTGAGGAAGGAGAAAAATAAGTCGAAGGAGGAGGCGAACAAGAACGGCGATGTTAAGGTAAGTTTCAGGCAGTTTCATACTTTCTTTGTCTGCATTATTGACCAAGGGGTTGTCCATTCTCGATTTTGGTGTACACAAACCTTGCCCCCTCCCCTCCCGTCGGTCCAAGAGGAACACTGGCAATCAGCTTTTGCCGTATCCTGCCAATTCGTCAACCCAATTTTTACACTGTTTCATTCCAATATTTATTTCAGGTCATATCTTGTGTATTATTCGTATCTTGTAATTTTTTTTAGTTAGTTTGTTGTCGTTTTTGTGTATTTCGTAAATATTCCTTCACCTATTCTAGCTTTAAGCTATTTGGAAGTAAATTTGATTGATTGATTGATTGTATATTAAAGCAATGGCTAAAAACGGGAAAGTCAGCTCGACGCTTGAGAGCGATATTTCGGCTCTTCTTGGCAAGAGTCCTCGTCAAGCTGTTGCTCCACTGGAAGACATGAACCTGGAATCAAAATCACTTTTTTCGTGTGTAGCCATTGTTGAATATAGCCTACGTTTCCCAGTCAACCTGGGCTCAAGGGGTATTTATAAGTGCCCGGTGCCGGGAAAGGGTGGACACCAAGTGCCGGAGAGTGGGCAGTCCCTCGGGACTGACTCACTTGACTTTGAAGTTAATTTTCCAGATTGAGCCTGAAGAGGACCCTTGCCAAGAATGGCCGAAATATAGCTCTAATAAAATGTAGCTGACTTATCCATTTTGCACCGCCAAATATCACTTGACTTAGCTACGATGTGATAGATTATCAAACAACCCAGCGACTTGAAAAGGCAATTACAAGGAAACGACTGGGCAGTATACGAAACTACTGGGTGAGCTTGAAACAAAACTGGCACTGGGAATTAGCGTAAAAGGATAGCCTACTATTTGTCTTCATTTCTTCTTGATTTACGTGAGGGTAGAGAGAGGTTGACAGCTGGGAGGTTTTTTGTACATTTTAAAGAGTAATGAGGGATTGAAGTAAGAGGCGAGGCCGTTCGTTTGATTTTCGAAGAAGGCGTTTGAATTTTACCATTATTTTGCTAAGGTTGTGGTTTAAGTTGTTATGTCTTATGGCCTAAGTCGGCCGGTATTTGATATAAATAGATAAATAAGTTTCGGAAGGTCAGTTATCGTTCTTAAAGAACCCGTCGTACCTCCAAAGCAACTTACTTCCGTTGTCGCTCCATCCATTCGTAACCCCGTAAACCCGAGGCTGTACATTTGAAAACGAAATTGGCCAGAGGGTCGTAATCCTGCAGCGGCCACTGCATGGAAACGAACTCAAACGGGGTCGCTGATCATGCAGCGGCTGCTGCGTGAAAACGAAATCAAACACGACACCTCACTGATTTTCACATTTGCCTTTTTTCGCTTTTTGGGATCACAAAACGTAAGTGGAGGGATACCTATGACATCGCAAAAGTTGTCCGTCTGTCCGCACGATAACTCTCGAAGGGATTGAGATATTTTGATGAAACTTGGTGGGAGGATCCTTTCGGTCAAAGTTCAGGTCAGGTTCGAAGATGGGCTCTGTAGCCCTATATTTGAGGGTGGGGGAGGGGTTTCAAATTAAGAGGCGACAAAAATATATTTTGAAAGCTATTGAGATAGTTGATTTAGGGGTAAGGAGACATGCTGAATTCGAATATGGAATTATTTTCTCGCCGGACAAATAGTTCACCCATTTGTGAAAAGTAAAAGTTTAATATGAAGTTGGTTAGAGGTTCAATTTAGGGACAAAGAGACGTGCTGAGTCCGAATATGAAATTTATTTTCTTGCCGGACAGTTACTTCGTCCGGAATCCGGCCAAAACCGGAGAATTTGTTAAAAGTAATAGTTCTATTTAAATTTGATAAGATTTTCGATCTGCGGGTAAGAAGACATGCTAAATTCACATATGACAATTATTTTCTCACCGGCCGTATAGATCGCTCGGAATCCGGCTGAAAACGGAAAATTTGTCAAAAGTAAAAGTTTAAAATGAAGTTGATTAGAGGTTGGATGGGGTAAGGAGACATGTTGAATTTGTTTTTGAACTTTGGTTTTTTGCTAGACAACTACAGACACGTATTTTGTCCGGAATCCGGCCGAAACCTGAAGTTGGGCAGAAGTAAGGAAGGAAGGAGATGCGACGTAGGCTATAGGGTAAACCATATGCTGAACCCATATTTGAATATTTGACAGTGCAAAACGGATATCTGGATATATCTGAGCTTGTTCGTATCCGGTTTGCACTGTCAAATACGAACTTGGTCTTAACCTGTTTTTAAATGATAAAAGTAAAAATGCTTAAGAAGTCTGTCGGGAACAAATAAGAATTGTCGGGAACAAATATTAAAATTTTTGGGATCCCATCGAAACCTTTGGTCTTGTTTTCTATGCGTATCAGGGTTCCTACGATTGTCTGCTAGATGCTCACTTGTCAGAAAACAAGGTTACCTAATTTATCCGTGTTTTTTGCTAGAAGTCAACGCGGCTGGAGAAACACTAAAACGAGGCGGGATTTACTTTACACACATGTACTCGCCAACTGTAATAATATTTATTCAGCTGTATGAACTCTTTAAATGGCTGTACAATAAGTGCCCGGTGCCCATGGAGACTTGTAGGCTGCAGTGGTGCTAAACAAGAGAGTAACCCCCGGGCGCAAAAAACAAAGCCATGGGTTATGTGTTAAAAGCAGTGCCGAGTCCTATTCAACTATTTTATGATATTTGAACATAAACAGTAAACAGTGCAACGTGTCCCAGAGGATACTGACTCCAAACCGTGTACCCTGGTTGCCGGTGTCGGAAGGTACCGTCCTGGTTCAGTAATCTGTTTTCAGAACTGGAAACTGACTGGCCGGTGCCCACAGAGGCTGTACAGTAGTGCCCACCAAGTAAGCAACCCCTCGTCACTCACTTTAGGTTCGGGAAGAGTAGGCAAATACAAAATAGGGAAGGGTGTCGTGAATGGCTGTGCACTCGGTGCCGGAGACTGAATATCCCCTCGGAGTTGTCTTTTCGAAATGGTATCTTTCTTGGATAGAGAGATTTGGCGTGGGTGGGCAGATACACAAACTGATTTAAAAAGTGACGACGTGACTTTTGGGGCGTTTTGGGCTGACGATTCTGTTTTCGGCGGATTGAGGGCGGAAAGCGATAATCCTCAATCGTGCTTAAGAGTTCCTTGGCATTCCGTTAGAGTTATTTTTGTTTTCCTGGAATGTCGTCAGGTTTGCTTTCAGGCGTGTTAATAGTTTCAAACTAGGGGCTGCGAATTCCTATCCTACAACGTTGAATCAGACCAGGAAAATTTAAAAGGTAGCTGAGGAAGTTTGAGGTTCACTCATCCTTCTTCTTTGTACCCACAAGAGAGGCTAGATTAGGACCAGCAGTCCAGGTTGTGATACGGAGTTAAATATTCTCCTAAAATTTGTAAAACTTTGTCGTCGCCCGTGTCGAGTTTGTCTCAAAACTCTAGTTGGTTCGATAGCCGGCATCGTGAGAGCTATTCTACCCGCTTAAACTGCCAGATATCGTGCTGCAGTCCTGACAAGGGTTTCAGAATTAGTTCTGCCTCCTGCTATTGCCTGAAGATAAACCGGTCAGTGGTTACGGACCAGAATCTGATAGTAATGGATCCCTAGTGTCTGACTGATTAATGGTTTCGTCTTGCCCAAACTGAGGGCTCGAAATGGACTATTTTGTAGCCAATTTGCTTCGGTTGTCCCGTTCTTATCCGCAAATCTTTAATCGAGGGTCACGGATGGGGGCGTGATTAGGTCACAGGGCCTTCAGGCGGGGGTGCTCGTAGCCCCCGGATGCGTTAAACCAAGAACTTGTAATGCTAAACTAGAATGAACGAACTTCATAACATCACTTTGGACAAAGCTCTGCCACGTTCTCGCTATCGAACGACGATGACGAGAATCTGACGTGTGAAATAACCGGTCAGGTTGTTTTGGCTTTCCACAGCTGCTCCCCGTTCGAAAGCGGGAGAACTGCGTTTAAGTTATAATCCGACTTCTTCTGAACCATGTGCTTGGTATGCGAAAGCGAAACCTTATTGGGAAAAAGAAAACTGGACAACCTGGAGTACAAGTAGTTACATCGCACACGTTCAATTTTCGGGCACTAGGCACTGGACACGGTGGTGCAATGTTATAGCTCACCCCAACGGATGAGAATCTTTGATCTTTGCGTCTGTTAACCCACCATAAACAGGTTTTCGTGGGGGTATACTGTCAGGTGTCTCAGAACGGATAACACAGGAATGCGCGGTTTCAGCAGATACCATTTAGGGTGGTAGCTTGTATGATTTTTACGCATTTACAACTTTACGCATTAGAACGTTATGCATACACGGAGAGACGAAACACCGCCGAAAAAAACATCGGCTGACCTTTTTTGTTTGTCATCATGATGTCGGAAAAGTCAGCACATACTTTTTCGGCGGTTTTTTGGCTCTTCCTGGGAGTGCTTGTTCTGCATAAGGTTTAATGTATAACGTTTGAAAAAGCATAACAGATAACATCAGAAGTGTTATCTGTTGGAGCTGCGTATCCTTGTGCTCCAGTGAACTGTGCCCACGTTAAGGCACTTTCCTTATACGGTGGGGCATATCCTAACGAGGATCACTGTGCATAAAAATAGAGTATTTGCTCATGACCGAGTTAAATTCCCCTTAGGATATACAGTTAAATGCCTCCTAGTCCCTTCGTATAATAATGACTTGCAACCCCAACCAATACATTTTTGAGTCACTATGTGTGCCACAGTATAGTGGCTTGTGTGGCTTCAAGCACCCCTAACCAACAAATGATACCTTTTAAGTCATCTTGTGAGCCATACTTGGTGACTCGCTTGGATTGAAGGAGCCAACCAATAAATGGGACCCTTTAAGCCATCTTGTGAGCCACAGTACAGCGACTCGCGAGTCGTGTAGATCCATGGAACCCTAATCAGTAACTGGTACCTTTTAACCCATTTTGTGAGCGACAGTATGCGAACTCACTTGTTTGGCACCAACGTCCAACGTGGGACAATAGTCGGTACTGACATTTTCTGGGTGAGCAAGCCCTCGGTATCACCACACCATAAGAAGGACTTGTTATCTTTCCCCTTTTTGGGATCCCAAAACGTAAGTGGAGGGATACCTATGACATCGCAAAAGTTGTCCGTCTGTCCGCACAATAACTCTCGAATGATTGAGATATTTTGATGAAAAAGGGCAAACAAAATATTTTTTGAATGCTATTGAGATAGTTGATTTAGGGGTAAGGGAGAGATGCTGAATTCGAATATGAAATTTATTTTCTCGCCGGACAAATAGTTCACCTGGAATCCGGCGAAAACCGGAAAATTTGTGAAAAGCAAAAGTTTAATATCAAGTTGATTAGAGGTTCGATTAAGGGGCAAGGAGACGTGCTGAGTCCGACTATGAAGTTTATTTTCTCGCCGGACAATTAGTTCGGCTGGAATCCGTCCCGAAACGGAGAATTTGTTAAAAGGAAAAGTTTTATTTAAATTTGATAAGATGTTCGGTTAGCGGGTAAGAAGCTGAATTCGTATATGACAATCATATTCTCACCGGATGTACAGATCGCTCGGAATCCGGCAGAAACCGGAAAATTTGTTTAAAGTAAAAGTTTAATCTGAAGTTGATTAGAGGTTAGATGTAGGGTAAGGAGACATGCTGAATTCATTTTTGAGCTTTATTTTTTTGCCAGACAAGTAGTTTGTCCGGAATCCGGCCGAAACCGGAAGCTGGGCATAAGTAAGCAAGGAAGGAGATACGACGTAGGCTATATGGTAAACAATATGCTGAATCCATATTTGAATATTTGACAGCGGAAAACGGATATCTCAATAATGTTAAAATTCAGCTGGCGTATCCGGTTTGCACTGTCAAATACAAACTAGGTCTTCTCCGATTATTACCATTGGCTTAACCTGTACGTAAATGTTAAAAGTAAAAATGTTTCAGAAGTCTGTTGAAGACCGAATATCTATAAGACAGAATTGTCGGGAGCAAATATTAAAATTTTGGGATCCCATCGAAACCTTTGGTCTTGTTCTCACTGGAAATGGGGCATGGTATTTTCCTTCGGGCGATCCTTTCTTCTATTTCTGTCGGAATAAAATGCATGTCGCTCTCGAAGGTCGTGGCTCGAATTCGTTTCCTGAGAACTTTCATTTGCATCTTTATTTTTCGTTGTTTAGCAAAAAGGGTGACCCTCGTCCATCGTACTAGCCGTTTCTTTGTATTCGGAACAAAATGCACGGAGAATCAGAGGTATTTTTATTTTGCCAATTTCGGCTTGGATCCCCATTTTCGTCTTACGGTGCTGTTATATTTTTGGATGATAGTTGTGTTAAGGGCCTGACAACCAGAAGGATAAAGTACTATTTGAATGTTTCAGTCTTTGTTGCTTATTAGATAATTGACAAAGTAATAAACTACAGGGGGAGGCGGGTTGGCCTACACCTTCTGGTAAGTTTGGGGTCTGGAATAGCCCTAGAGAGCTTCCGAGTTCGTTCATTCTTCTGAATTTCTGTTCTTTCCACGCAAATCTACTTTTACGCCTCGAATTGGCGGAAACAAGATTTTTCGACTTTTGCCATATACCGATCACTTTTCGGTCTGTCTCTCTGTCCACTGTTTTCGAGGTAGGGTACTTCCAGAAGTACTAGGACGATGAAACTTGGCAGTTCATATCAGGATCCCAAAAGACGAAGTTGGCAATAGTTACTTCCCAGATCCGATTTTCGTCGGGGGAGTGGAGGGAGGGGGAATCCGGAATCTTGAGGTATAGTATAACATACAAACGGGTGATCGGAACTCCATGAAACTTGATATTTGGAAAGATCTCATGTTTCAAATGTCCTATATCATGTCCAGATGGGGGGGGGGGGGGGCAGAACCGAACATTTTGTGACACGCTTACAGTGGAGCGATAGGGATGAAACTTGGTGGGAAGAACAAGCACAAGCCCTAGATACATCAGAGACAGAACGGACCGGATTCGGCCAGTGTGGGAGAAGTTGGAGGGGGTGGCGTCCGGAATTCCGGTGATCGCTATTTAATACACTTCCAGATGTGCTAGGACGATGAAACTTGGCTTGAACATTAGAGACTTGACACGATTGGCTTAGAAATTGTGACTTCCCATATCCAACCATCCCTTATAGTACTCATCTTAACCGCAAAGTATAAAATATACTTTTATTTATTTATTTATTTCCCTCAAAGAATATATAATGAGGAGTACTAAAATACATTTAAAAAAACACTGTCGCAAATCACTATCAAAACAGTAAATAACAATTGACGTACTTTAAACAACACATTGTACTTACTTAACTATTAACTTTTATCGAAAAGCGGAAACAGATTCTTCAGAGTCAGAATATTATTAGCTTTAGCTTGAGTTGCCAGTATACATTTTCAGTTTGTTAGATTGACGGTCAGAATATTTCCGGTCTTCCTCACAACGCAAATTTCTACTATGACGAAGAAAACTTGAATTTCAAGATGTGCACGGCTTTTCAGTGGCCAGTGATCATCTTACGGAAGGTAGCTCACTGCGTGAACACTTATTTTTCGTAAATCGTTTTCATCAAGCATACAACAGAGATACAAGCGCATAGAGCTTACATATCAGAGAATGAAATTCCACCATTTGAAAATTGATTATTCGTGAATAGCGGCGCAACGAAGTAACGCATTTTCGCCGTGTTTTCAAGCTTCTTTAAGTGAAAAGTGATGGGCAACTAGATTGTCCGATCTAAGCCCTTTTCAGTTAAACTTTAAAGTTTTAAGATCGGAAGGCTCACGATTAAAGGTTCACGATCATTTTTGACCAATGGCTTACACTGAATCGTTAAAGTAGAAATAATACTTTTGAGCAAAATATAAATTTTCGTGATCTTGATGAGCCGATCATAATTTTACATCAAGGGTTTTGATTACAGATTAATTTCTTTCCCTTTCGACTGCGCATCATCACAAACAAGTGCGAAAATAAAATACATTTTACCAAACGATACATTCTCGGTATTTCCAAGGACACGCGGTCATTCTTATCTCTAAGATTTTCGCTTACAGATGACCACAACAAACCCTCGAATTGGCAAATTCCTACTCTCATCCTTAGACCCATCCTTGCAAGTGCCCTATGAGCTTCTAGCTCTTGTTGTTTGTAATAACATTTATCCAGCTGAAAGGCCATACAACATATTTGACAATATATTGCAACAAGACCATAGGTTTCGATGGGATCCCAACAAATTAATATTTAATCCAGACACTTTGGTCTTTTAGATATCCGGTCTTCGCCAGACTTCTTGACCATTTACTGTTAAGGTTTAGAAAGAAGGTCATTAACTAATCATCTGAGAGAACCAAAGTCAGATATGGTTTCAGCATGTGCGTATTTACCCCTAGGCTATACGTCATATCTACTTTGACGAGATAGATAAAATCTTCTCCCTTACTTCTGCCAAATTTCCGGTATCCCAGAAAAAAAAACGAATTCAGCGTATCACCTTACCCCTTTATCGAACATTTCACCAACTTCAGATAGAACTTCTTAAACGGGTTTTCCGGTTTCAGCCGGATTCCGGGCGAACTATATGTCCGGGTAGTAAATGATTGTCAAAAGCGGATTCAGCATGTCTTCTTACCCCCAAATCGAACATCTAATCAACTTCACATAAAACTTTTACTTTTAACAAATTTTCCGGTTTCGGACGGATTCCTGACGAACTACTTGTCCGGCGAGAAAATGGTTTTCATATTCGTGTTCAGCACGTCTTCTTACCCCTAAGTCAACTATCTCATTATCTGTTAAAAAGAACTTTGTTCGCCCCTTAATTTAACCCCCCTCCCCCAGCCTAAGTGTTGAGCTACAGAGCCCATCTACGAACTTGACCTCTCCCGTGACCCAAAGAGTCTTCACGTCTAATCAAAATATCTCATTGCCTTCGAGAGTTATCGTGCTTACAGACAGACGGACGGACGGACAGACGGAGAACTTTTACGAAGTCATAGGTATCCCTCTACTTACGTTTTCGGATCCAAAAAAGTATACCGACACACCTTCACCAGTCTAAACTAAACTTCTGTAAGTAGTTTGACCGTTTTTTGTTCGTCTTTACACACTTCCATGTTGAGTTTGGGTTTCGTAGATTTCAGTATACTGGGGAGCAAAACCAAACCACCCCCACCCCACCCTCGGGTGCGAAATCACCTGGCACTTTAGGGATAGTGGGTTAAATTTTCCTCCACCATTTTGCAAAGACGACAAAGGGCAAACATACCAGCTAAATATTTTTCTTTCTCTTTGGCTGTTGTTTTGGGAACTACCTTGAAAGGTGAGATTTAATGTGACATAATGAAAACACCCAAGAACTAGGCTTTACTTTCTTAACTCGCTGCTTCTGGCGAAATCATTAAAGGAACATAAAATCCTTGGACCCTCTATTTCCCCGGGGAAGCTGCATTGGATATTCATAGACGAACTCCCTCGTCCTTAGACCCACCCTGTTTCAATCCAATAAAGATGTGACATGAGTATTAATGTGTGGTCCTAGTTTTTTCCCACTATGTGGGGAGGGTGACCTTTTTGGAGAAAGGGCTAATTGCGCGGACCACGGACCCATGGGAAAAACAATAACGAGGGAAAGGGGATCGCATATTATGTGGAAGAAAATGATGAAAATGTAGGTCCGTCGAAGAAGACTCATGGCTAATATTTTTTCTTTTAAACTGTTGGACCTTGTCCTAATCTAATATTGTATTAATCTAAAGAGCGGTACACTGCTCATTCTGAGTCGTTAAATTGGTTCCTCGTTGGGATCAGGTCCCGGCACCAATACGTATCTTACGGCGCTACGGTCATGCTGTTTTGTCATATTTCATTAATCTGTAATTAAGTCGTGAGTTCTAAGATTGCTTCCTCGTCATGATCAATCCTCCAGCATATGGTCAGATCTGCTATTCAGAAGCTCTCATTGACTAGTCAGCCCAGTGGCGTGATCCAGAGCAAAATAACTCAAGAGAGTAATGCGCGAACTTTGAAAAAGTGACACACAGTCAGATCGCAGCAACACTAGCTCCACTACCGGATACGAACATCCCTACCGAAACTCGACCAATCGCAGAGCAGAATTATTTTGCTCTGACCAATCGTTAAACGAGCGCTGGCTAGAATCTACGTCCGCCACTGCAAGCGAACAAAGCGACGGAG
The DNA here is from genome assembly GCA_023053575.1 of Branchinecta lynchi. NCBI lineage: Eukaryota > Metazoa > Arthropoda > Branchiopoda > Anostraca > Branchinectidae > Branchinecta > Branchinecta lynchi. Next base: position 23,072,699 of record JAKZAP010000003.1, read on the forward strand.
GCCCATTTTTTATGCAATGGAAGGATAGGTCTTCGCATTACTCTTTAGAGTTATTTTGCTCTGGCGTGAACATGATCGTAATATAGCAGTTTGAAGTTGTAACTGCGTATTCGGGAATTGCTCGTGGTGAGGAAGGAATTTGACTGCCCACGGTTTGCGGAGTAGAATATCCAGTATTAGTTTAGGAAAAAAAGAACAGTAGGATGGATGAACCCGGAATCATTATTGCCACAGACCACAATGAGCCTTGACCAATTTTAGTAGGGTACCGTAATCTTCTTTTCATCTTTTGAAACGAAGTCAGTGGAAAGATCCGAGCTAGCTTTTTTTCCCTCCACAACAATACATCACCCGGATATTTCAAGGAATTATTTCACTATCGACATAAATCGATAATTCATTGGTCGTAAACACAAGCAACAATGTCAAATAATTTAAGCGTGTAATTTTCCGCTTTAAAGTACAATGGGCTGATCAAACTATCATGATGCCATATTATCACCTGCTAGAATACATTATCACACCAGAAATCAGAATTTATTTTCGCCAGTCTATTGTTACGGCGTTTTTGCTGCCTGTTATCATCCAGATTTCTGGCTACGACAGATAAAAGCAGATTTTTTTGATTTTTTTTTTACCCGTTCGTTTCAACCCTTTACGACGATGATTTTGTCAATTTCTCGCTCATGATTTTTTTCGGTAGGCCAGGGCCAGACATGCACGATACCTTAGCGTATACAACCCATCGGGTTTTTAGACAGAAATTACAAACCTCAAAAAAAAAAAAAATTGAAAATAGTAACAAATACTAAGTATTTAGCTTTTTTCTACTTTCCATTCATATACCAACCAATTTTTTTTCCCGCCGCGAAGATCAGGATCCAGGAATTTATTTTGATGGTGCCCGCGGGTCGGACCAAAAAGTACAACAAAGATATAGACCAGAAGTTTAGGCCTAAAAAAGACGATTACTTTTGTATATTTCAGGGGGGGGGGGTAAAACCCTTTACCCCCCTTAGATACGGCCCTACTTCTGTGTGATAAATTGGTAATTTATATTTAGAGCTTGTCCATGTGGGTGCTGCCGATCGCCCCGCTAGATCCCACGCTCATTCCCAGTCACGATTTGAACGAGGGGCTACCACTCCCCGACACCTGCTATAAACCCTATCCCGTCACCGACCGAAATCACCGGTGCTATCCATAAGTTGGGTGATACACGTGCCAACCGGTGTCGATGCCGGGTGGGCAGCTGTCACTTCCTGTACTCTAAAACCGGGAGTGGGCAGCCCCTCGGGTTTGAACCGGCAAATTTAGTGGGGTTGATGTAGACGTTGCAAACGCTAGAATGCTTTCAATTTAGCTCCTTAGGGTTTCATCCCACAGCACAGCTATGCAAATACATATCTGTGTTGATCTGGCGCTTGACAGCTGTTGTTTTTATTCCTTTGTGGTTTTCATCCGTGACCCGCGTTGCACCATCTTGTAGCCACTATGAGAACTTGATATGCGGGAGTTGTCCACTAGGTGATAGCCGCATCGAAAAACAACGCATCGTTGAGCAATTTACTTTGTACTTTATGCATGAGCTTCGGAACTGAGGAAATGAGACGTTGGGCACTTATTGTTCGTTATTGTATACCCATTGGTCGGTCTGTGCTCGGTGTTATGGAGCGGAACGTACATAGGAATCCCATGCTCCATGTTATATTACAATACTTGTACCGAGTCGATATTCGAGTGTGAGGCACCCCTCCGAATATTAGCTAGTAATACAGAGGAAATTAGGTCTTAAAGTTTTCTCTTAGGCTATAATTAGCCTATAAAATCTCGCTCTAGATTTCCATTTCTTGTCACTGGCTCAGAATCCAGTGAAGTGACTGGGATAAAATAACAAACAAACACAAGTTGAAATGTGTGCGGAATGAGCTGGAATTTCTTGGCTCATTGTAAACTTTTAGAACATAACAGCTTGTATTTTTGCAATACCTTGCCGGAGCACTGGAACAGAAACAACTAAAGGAGAACGTCCTCGTCCCTGTCCCTCGTATTCACGTGGGATAGTGCACACTCCTGTTTTTACTGAGCCATCCAGGTTTTGCAGATCTGTAACGTCGTCGGCGCAACTTTATCCTGTTCTGACGTGCCCTTAAAGGAGAACTGAAACTTGATACTGTTCTATTATTTTAATTTTGTAAGCCCCGTCCATTGACAGGCCTTATGTTAGGCCTTGTGGTGGGGCCAAGAACAGTTAATGAAGTTCAATATTTTATGAATAAAACTAAAACTTAAAGAGTAGAAAAAACTCAGTAGCAAACGCTGTGACGAATCTTCCTATTTTGGATTTGCTTTTACAGTTGTGTGCATGCTTTTACCTCGAGCCAAATTTAATCTACCGGGGAGAGTCTTTCTTTATACAATTACGCCACGCGTCTCTTTGTAATTTGTGATTGGTTCAGTCGGAGGTATGGACTGTGAAACCAATCAGAGACAGTGTTTGTTGCAGTGTTGGTCAACGTTGTGCCTAATAAGTAGTGTATGCTTTAGCAGTGCGAGAGTTAATCCATAGGAGCTGATCCGTGGTGGGAAATCGGAAGGAGAAGCTCTTCAGTGGACCCGTAAGTCGCTTTCACATTGACACGTTGTATCCTCTGCGTCGCGCTTGCGGCGACGCAATGCAGTGCTTATACAGACGAATAAAACGCATGAAAGATTCTCGCGCTTGTGAAAGAAGCGCTACGCAACCTGTACGCAACGCAAGATAAACGCAGACGTAACGCATCGCAATGGCGCGTCAGTGAGAAAGCGGCTTTAAGCATGTGATATAAAAAAGGATTTGGTTCTGCTCGCCTGCAAATCATCTGTGTTAGGACTGCTCCCTCTCTGTGATAGTTTCCCCACCATGCAGTTATAAGTGTCACAGTTCCGAACCAGCAATACCTGAGATTTGCAGTTAAAAAGCCGGGACAATGCTAGCGGCTTTCTTATATCTCCACATCTGGCCGGAAAGGGACGAAGAAATTTTCCCGAGTTTCTCCTCCGTCTAAACTGTCACCCTCATTCTCTGAGACGAAAGGTCACCAGATCGAGCAGATGAGCAATACATGTTAAGGCTTCGCTTGTGTTGATTCCAGAGAGGTGACGGCATTTGCGCTCACAGAGGGAGGAGGGATTTTAGACGATTAAATGGGTGTATTCCAACCAAATAAAAAATAACCACAGAAATAAAACAACCAGTGTCACCATTTCAGTAAAACAAACATTTTTATGGCACTTGCAGCTCCGCTCAAGTGCCATATAGCGATGACCTTTCGGTCGGTCGGTCGGTCGGTCCATTCATCTCGAGTTAGGGCACTTCCAGATCTGCAAGGAGGATGAAACTTGGTAGGCATCGCGGACCCCGCCAAACTGACTGGGAAATTATCATTTCCCTGATCTGACCACCCTGGTGGGAGTGGTGGGAGGGGGAATCCGGAATATGTATAACTTATGTATATGTATGTATAACTTCTGAAATGGTAATCGGATCTTAATGGAACTTTGAAAGGACCTTCTGTCTCAGATGTCACACTTCAAGGCCGGAATGGATCCGGTCACTTTGGGGGGAGTTGGAGGGGGGAACCGGAAATTCGGTGACATGTTCAGTGAGGACAAATCGGGATGAAACTTGGTGGGAAGAACAAGCAAAAGCCCTATATACGGAGTTGACAAGACCGGACCGGATCCGAGCACTGGGGGGGGGGGAGTTCGAGGGAGTGTTCCGCAATTCCGGTGATCCCGAGTTCAGATGCTTACACATGTGCTAGGACAATGAAAGTTGACAGGCATATCAGGGACCCGACCAAAATAACTTGAAAATAATCACTTCCCAAGTTTGACCACTATGGGGGAGTGGAGGGAGGGGGATTCCGGAATACCCCGGATTCCGACGATACCCATGTTATTGCATTGTGATAAAGGGAAAGAATAAAGATTATTATTAATATTGACGTATTTATAACTTTTGAAAAGGTGATCGGATGTTAATGAAACTTGATGTTGGGAAAGATCTCGTGTCTGAGATGTCACACTTTAAGTCCGGAATGGATCCGGTGACTTTGGGGGGAGTCGGAGCGGGGAATCGGAAATCGTGTGACTTGTTCAGAGTGGACGGATCGGGATGAAACTTGGTGGGAAGAACAAGCACAAGCCTTAAAAAAATAGTTGACAAGACCGGACCGGATCCGAGCACTGTGGGAGGAGCTGGAGCGGGGGTTCCGGAATCCGGTGATGCCGAGTTAAGAAGCTTATACATGATGATCCTAACGGTCCAAGGATCATACCTAAAGGTCCAACAGTGTTTTTTGACTCAATTGTTTTGACTACAGGTGAATTTTTTGCGCCCTTAAAGTGCGCGTCATCACAGCCAAGTGCAAAAAAACTTCTTTTTTTTCCAAAAGGATATTTACATTGACGTGATTTCCAAGGGTCCATTGCCATTCTTATCAGAAAGGTTTTCCTTACAAATGTTCACAACAAACCTACGAATTGGGAAATTCCTACTTTCGGCCTTTTACCAAGCCTTGCTTGGTATACAACAACAATATATATTCAAACAATGTTTACACGGATACTTCAGCTCTGATTTTTCATCAGCGATATTTCGGCCCTTCTTGGCAAGGGTCCTCGTCAGGCTGTCAATCTTCTTGTTCAACTTCGGGGAAGGAAACAAACCTGTAACAAATAACTGAAGCTTCTACCGACTATAAATATCTTATTAAGGTAAATTATCTAATTATCTAATTAAGGTATCTAATTAAGGTATCTAATTGAGGTAAATTAGATAATTTACCTTAATAAGATATTTATAGTCGGTAGAAGCTTCAGTTATTTGTTACAGGTTTGTTTCCTTCCCCGAAGTTGAACAAGAAGATTGACAGCCTGACGAGGACCCTTGCCAAGAAGGGCCGAAATATCGCTGATGAAAAATCAGAGCTGACGTATCCGTGTAAACATTGTTTGAATAAATGTTTCAAAGTCAGCTTGGGCTCAAAGAATATTTAACAACAACAACAATTGAGTTTCTTGTTTATGTATGATTTATTTTGTATTGTTAATAAACCCATTGAACTTGAACTTGAACTTGACTTGCAAGTGCCATATGAGCTTACAGCTCTCGTTTTGGGAGGGGTACAGAGTTAAAATTTTGGCCCAGGTCCCAGGTTATTATACAGGCTTAAAATTTAGTTACTCTTTTTGAGGGTAAATTTAAGGTAGTTTTGTATACACATATCGTTGTTTTGCATTGTTTAGCGGCCAAAACAGCATCTAAGAAGACAATTTGAAATCTGTGAAAGGGCCATGCTCCCGCCCAGCGTTTCCAAAGAACACATCGGGGGTTATAAGGGGGCATGTACCGCTTCCCTATCTGTCCAAAATAGAGCGCAGAGCAACAGGAATTTCTTTATTCCATTACCCGCGTTACGATCAGTATAGATGTAAAAAGCGAATATTTCAGGCGAAAATTGCAATCGAATATTCGCAAAATTGAAATATTCGGAGGCCTCTCGAAAATTTTGAATATTCCGTAAGAGTGAAATATTTCGCAAAAATTAAAAATACGGGAAAATTGAAAAATATGGCGAATTTTTGCAAGAAAAATGTAGTTTTCGCTGCAATTTTCGGGACTCACTACGCAATCTTGTCCAAACGCGGCACGCAATCGTGTCCAACAGGTTCATAGGAAGGCGATTCTTTATAGCTTTGATGGATAACCGGGGATGAGTCAGGTTAGTCGAGGGTTGCACTGCATTTGAAGGAAATTAGAGTGTGATTTAGATACGAAGGATGCGTATGATAGGAAAAGAAAGAGTTTTTTTTTGTAACTGGTGATTAGATTTTATTTGATTGCTAGGTTAGAAAAAACAGGATCCTCTGGAGGGGCCGCAGTTTCATATCCGGAAGACGGAAACTGTTGTTTCCGTTGTTTCACTTAAAAAAGCTCATGCTGCTGGTGCCGTATAATTATTGTGCTCTGTCAGTGGATGTTGCCGGGTGCTGCAGGTGCGTCAAGGATATGCTTGTCATTCAATTGAATTTGTTTCACATCAGGTATTTTTATTTCTTATGAAAACCCACCATAATAATCAATAAACAAGTGAAAAAGTCATGAACTTCTCACAAGCAAAACAATGGGACCAGCCTCGAATATTTTTACTAGGGTAGCGTTCCAGCGACTCTATTAGTTACGATCGTTACTACTCTTGTTACTATTGCCGTTCCAGAGCCAGCCGTAATAAATAATTGGCTCCTCCCACTTATTATTTTTGTTCTTACGACTGTCACGGTCGTTACAATATACTTATGTTTGTCGCGAGCATCATACGTGATAATAACTATTGGTTCTGCAGAAACTTCCGTAAGAGTGATGACGTATGTTCGTGTTGTTATTATTTTCGTTCCAGAGATCGTGATAACTACCACAATACGGCGCTCGCCCCTCCTCTTACCATCTTAACTTGTCATAACTTCACTGGAACGCTACCTAGGTCTATTCATTATTTTTAAGGGGAGGGAGGGAGTCTACACCGGGACTCGAAAGTCCTTGGTTTGCGCATTTGAAAATGTCTTCAACGGAAATTTTATGTAACAAAAATCCCTCATTGACTGAAAACTGAAGAAGTGGAGGCCAAACCGATTCTGATTATCAGAAAGCAATTCTGCGTAAACCCAGGGACCCATAAATTGACTCGCCATTCGTAATGACTCGCCATTTGGTAAAATCAATTCATCTAGCCGGCAATGTTCAGAACGTTCTGAACCCTTTGTGTGTACAGAGGAGAACTGGTCTGAGACCAACATAAGCAAATTGTAACGATCGTAACAGTAGTCGTAGCGAAAATAATAAGTGGGAGGAGCCAGTTTACTTATTACGGCTGTATAACTTTATCAGAAGTATCTCTTTGCAAGTGACCAGATCAACTCTGTGGAATTGGTTTGCTCACTAAGACTCTGATAGATCTGATCTGAGTTTTAGTGAGCAAACCAATGACACAGAGTTGATCTGGTCACTTGCAAAGAGATACTTCTGATAAGTTATACGGAGCGAGAGCATAATCTTGACTGAGTCGAGTTCGTCAGTTGTGGTCTGACACAGATGAAAATTCGTACAGACACGGTACTCGAGCTCAGCATCTTATTTTTCAGCTTTTTTTTTTTAGTTTTAGTACTTTTTCCAATTTCTCAGCTAATATTCGCAATTTTCGCAAGATAAATGGAGGTATTGAAATTTTATATCAATACCGATCAGGAACCAACAGAATCGCAGAAAAATCGTAATAGTGTAAGGTTCATGTGAATAACAGTGAACAACATATCATGGACCCGTGGCAATACCTATCTACGGGATAGCCATGACATGTTCCATCTAATCTAGTTAATATGTCAAAGCTCTGGGCCTGGTCTGTCAGCCTGTCAATTTTTTTTCGGTTGTTTTAACCAATTAGGGATGTTTTTCTAGTGTTCCAAGAAGGAATTGGAAGAGGTAAGATTGATGAGGAGAGACGTGCGTAATTATGCCATAGGATGAAATGGTGCGTCCAGGAAATCGTTGTTTTTGTGGTTCAGGCAGGGTGAAAGATAAGTCGTAATTTCAAATGATCCTGTTTTCTAGAAGAGAATAGTGTTTAACCATGGTTGAGTTATGCAACTCAGAAATAAATAAAGTATAATTGCCAGTGTTGCTAAGTGTGACACTTTTGAGGTTTTTTGACACTTTTTGCCTCCGGGTGACACCGTGACATTTTTTCTCTAAAAATGACACCTTTTCGTGCAAATGACTCTTATTAGGAAAGAAAAAAAAACTTTTTTATTTACTTTCATAAGTTGCAGCCCCCCCCCACTTTTTTTTAAATACAACAACAACCACAACATATAGTTGACTTTGATTTAGTACACACAAACAGTTTGAAGGCTTATATAAAACTCATTACCGATTAAATTGTGCTCCAGGACTGTTATCTAACAATTTAGAAATGTTTTAAATACATTCTCACTAATTCAGAACAATTGCCAGTTATTTGTATTTTGCGCATAGCGCAGCAGAATGCGCAAAAAGTTTCGAGGTTTCGAAAAGTACCTTTTTGTCACGAATTTTGACAATTCTATGAGTACCGTAAACCCCTGATTTTGGGTGCGGAATTCAACCAATCAAAATTCATTTAGGATGGAGTAGGCCAAGGTTAGCTACACACAGGAGGTCCCCAGCATTTGACAAATGCGACGAGTTCATCACTAATTTTTTCACAACCTTAGTGAAGGTTAAAAAATTGGAGACGGGAGAATCTAGATCAGAGATAATCAGACCTCAGAAGGCGATCTTAGCTAAAATACTGCTTTACGTTTTTGGCATAGGCCTAGGGTATGGGGTATCCAGAGTTAAGCATAAGGTATCCCAGGATCAGGGATTTAAGGTAGACTGGTCAGGAATGCTCTCAGAAGCCGTCTCTCTTCCTCTATTTCAGTATTAACAGGAGAATAATGCGAGTATTTGGCCGTTTTGGATCCCCAAAATAGTTCGTGCATCTGTTTATGTTTCACCTATAGCCTAGATCTTGACATCCTAGATCTTGGGTCCGCCTGCCAAATCGGAATCAGAGCGAACCACCTTCTTTTCGTGTCTCAGTAACAGAGGCCGAGCTTCTCAATCAGCTCAAACAGTTCATAAGTTACTTCGCCAATAGTGAGAACACATTGCAAGCAATAAGGATACTGTATCCCGATGAGTAGCTTGCGGATGATGATGGTGCTATATTCTGGTTGCTGCTTCCGGGGCGCCCCGGCAGGGCTCATGGAGTCGCTTTTTTAATCTTTCGGGTGTTTCGAGAAGCTGTTCCATAGAGGAACAGCTCGGTTACTGAAGAAGTGCTGGCGAACACGAGAGGGGCTGGACCTTCTTGACAGTTTTCGGATTTCCCGGCAGAATTTCCTGCATTTTCATCATCAAGTTAAAACAAATCTTAAATATACTGGGTGGATGTGACCACCCAGAAAAATCTCAACCACCGGGTGGTGGTTGCAGAGTAATCCTAACTTGAATTCCGGTCCCCAACCCGTCCAAGGCATAACTGACAAACGGACTGGCAGTTTTATCGTTGCCGTGTCATTTAGGATCCCTAAAACCTAAGAAACGGTAGTTCGGTCGTCTGATCATGCCTAGTAACGTAAGTCTTCGGGCGTGTAAGGCCCTTTAATTTTGTCAGTTATTTTGGTCTGCGCTCCGCTGCTCGTAGAATTAAAAGTGCTTGTGGCCCGTTGGATGCACTTGGCTCGCTGTGCTAAGGTGTGGGTTTAGTACCGAGCCCCTTCAGGCTTCTCGCATTCTTCACTCTGCTGCTTTGACTAGTGTATACGCGTACGTTGGCTGGATTGATAATCTTACGGCGGTTTTTAGCAAAAAGGTATTTTTTTTGCCGTTTTCTTGTGAACTGAATGCGAAAACATGTTCGAGAATTGGACGAGAAGCCATTTTAGCCCCAAAATGAAAGACATTGTAATCGCAAATCGATCGTGTAATCGACAATCGGTTTACTGGTGTCTGATTATCATGTTTGTAGTTATATTGAAGTTGGTCGAAGGAGTACGTTTGGAATTAGGCTACATCATTTTTTTTTTTCTAGCTTTGTTAGCTACATGGGGTCGTTAAATGGGTCTCGAGAAGTTATTAACACAAATTTAACTTCGTTTTGTCCGTGATTTGTGATGGTGACGATGGTACATTTGTGGCCCATTTGTATGGCAACACCTCCTTATGAATTAAGCATAATAAGAATAATGTTATCTCGATGTAAATCAAATCTCGGCCCTTTTAGCGATTTTTAAATCGTGACTTATTTCTGGAATTAAACTGGTCAGGCTTGCGGTTATGTTATTTGTATTATTAATACTAATATTTGGTTTATTTGTAACTGAGTGAGTAAAATTTGGAGCATAAAAATAAAAGAAGATCAAGAAAAACTAATTCGCAACTCAAGACATTAACCGCAAACACGATTCCTACCCATGATCTGATAGTGATAGTAACGATAAACGTGATAGTAATAAAATTATAGACACAGTGGTAACGAAAGATCGTGTGCTTCTATGAACGCCAGTCAGAAATGACAATCACAGTCGGCTATAGTTCTAAAAGTCAATTTCTTTTCGAAAATACAACACTAAAAGCGGTCACAACATCAGATTTTGTTTTCTCATCTTTGATATTGTTAAGACAAGGATGCCGTAGCAAGGGTTAACGATTTTCTAGAAATATGCCTATTAAGCTTAAACCAGCTCCTCTCTGGATTTCGTGAAACCTAGAGCTTTTTGGCTTAAACTGCACAAACGTTTACTTCCTTCAAGTAGCTCTTTGCTAGTGTCAAAACCCTTTGCTCGTCCTCTGAATACAGTCGTCGACGCTAGGTTTCTTAAATTCCATCCATGCTCAGAACTTTAATGTTATATATGTGAGAGTGTTATAATATGCGAGTGTTAAATGTCAGCACGTAATTATCCTTGCACATGTTTTCTACCTTCATTTTTGTTTCTGTTCTTGTTGGAAGTGGGTTATGTGTTTCATGCATGAAATCATAGCTGGTAGTGATAGTGACCCACACCGGCCGCACCAGAAACCAAAAATTGGATTAGGATTAATACGTCAAGGTTTTGGTTCGGACTCTAAATGTCATCATGCTCCTGACCGTGTGCCTCTTTTGCATTTTGGCCGATGAGAAATTGCTGACTTTCAGTGCATAGGTCGTAAAAGTTCACTTGGCAACTCGTATTTTTCTGAAGTTCCCGACAATGTCTTTTCGATTCTGCATTGCGGAACACTGGAGTTGCGCGAACTTTCCTGGCTAGCCGGTCTAGCTGGGACTTGGAACTTGGCCGGAGTGGTTGATCTTGTCATAGTGAACTGTCTTTTCTTGGATACCTTTTAGCGGTGGTGATATTTGATTTGTTACTTTGAAACTGTCGGAAGTTCGATAACATTTTACACGTCAATATACAAATATGTATGTGTGTGTGTGTGTTTATCCACCTATTCAAATACCAAAATGGTAAAGACGAAGTTCGAGACAGAACAAGACCATAGGTCTCGATGGGACCCCACAAATTTAATATTTGATCTAGACAATGGATCATATTCGGTCTTCGACAGACTTCTTAAACATCTTTACTATTAAAATTTAGAAACAGATTAAGGCCAATGGTAATCATCCGAGAAGACCAAGTTCAGATATGGATTCAGCATGTGTGTTTACCCTATAGCCTACGTCGTATCTACTTTGACGAAATTGATCAAAACTTACTTCCTTACTTCTGCCAAATTTCCGTTTTGGACGGACTCCGGACAAACTTCATGTTTGGCAGAAAACTAAAGCTCGTAGTGAATTCAGCATGTCTCCTTACCCCTATATCGAACATAAAATCAACTTCAGATAAAATTCTCACTTTCAACAAATTTTCCGATTTCAGCCGGGATTCCAAGCGATCTATACGTACGGTGAGAAGAAGATTGTCATATACTTATTCAGTATGTCTTCTTACCTGAAAATCGAGCATCTTATCAAATACAAATAAAACTTTGACCCAAAGAGTCCTCATGCCAAGTTTGATCAAAATATCTGGACCCCTTCGAGAATTATTGTGCTAACAGATCGACAGGCGGACAACTCTTACGAAGTCATAGGCATCCCTCCACTTACGTTTGGGATGCTAAAAAACGAAGAAAAGAGAAAAAAAAACCACTAGTATTATAATGCAAATAATACGTCTAGTACACAAGCAAGCGGTAATTCACACAAAAACTACTTTTCGGACTATAATAACATTGGTTATAAACGATGACTAGCATCTAGCGAGTGTTCTTATTTAAATTTAATCGAAGATGCAGACTCTTGTGCTAAATATTATGAAAGATAATGTTGTGTTATGTTTACTTTATATGTTTCGGGTCACGTCATACAATCGGTCGTGGAATTTAACAAGATGTGTCGTTTTCAGAAGGATGTGCAGTTCAAAACTTTTTTTTCGTTAAGTAACGTTGTAGGTGTGAACTGAAAAATAAAGATGCTCCTCGATTTTGATTTAAACCCGCAACCTTCGGCTCCGTATACCGATGCACTAACCAATCGAGCTATCGAGTAGAAAAGTCCCTGGCATTTAAAAATTACAAAACAACAACTTTTCTCCACTATAAAATTGCTTGGTGCACAGTAGTGGCATACTTATGGCATACATACTCCTTGCTGATTTGGCGATTACGTCTTCATGTTCAGGAAATCTTTTGTTTTCCTACATCTCTACTACGCTATCCCCTTTTTGTTCTGTAGTGGGCTGTGAAAATATTGCTGGAATAAAATCTCAGCTCTTTCTCGCCATCGACCGCTGTTTAGCATGACTGGGGGGCTTAACTGTGTGCCTTTTAGTATCATCCTGCAGTATTCTGCGCAGGCCCATATCCAGGAATTTATTTCGGGGGGGGGGGGGGGGGGGGGGGGGGGGGGGCAAACTGCGGGTCGGTAAAACAAAGTACGAAGAAGACATAGATCAGAGGGAAAAGCCTATACAAATGATTATTTTTTGTATGTTTCGGGGGGGGGCAACCCCCTACCCTGGATACGGCCCTGATTGTGCGTAAATGTTTTTTTTTTTCTTCGGGTAAGTTCTGTTTACCTTTATGTCTCGCCAAACCAAGTTTCCTTACAAAAATGCAATTTGGTGTTAACGAGTGAACCAAACGCCAGAAAAGGAACGATAAACTGTTTTGGTAAAAGTATTACACCAGAACAGGGGTCCTGTCTGGACCCTCCCTGAAAGAAGACGAAACAGATTCCAGTTTTTCATGGCGGCTTACAGCGGCTGGTGCTGACTCCGTTCGCCAACAAAATTAGCCAGTTTGTGGTAAAATAAGCCCTATGTCAACACTGGTCGCGAGTCGTAATGGCGAGGGTCAATTTTGTACCTCACAATTGTAAGAGCCAGTAAAATAAAAACTTTGCGCAACACTTTGTTAAGACATACACCGTTACTTTCCAGTGCATACGCTATGGTTCAATTTTCAACACAAAGTAATAGGGTTTAGACCGACACGTCACGCAAAAAGCAGAAACGTGGTATGTTTCAGATTCTGGCCTTATTCCTCGTTCAGCTTCGCCGGTTCTTTTGGTTATTGTTGAACATCACTTTGTTAAATTCATCCTGACCTTTCGCTTTCCATCTTTGTAACCATGTATCTCGTTCCGAACAATATCATTTACAAATTGGTTGGCATGACTACACGAATCCGAAATTAAGTTTGTGTCTACTCTATGTTTTTACGAGATTTAGACAGTATTGATCTTTCGCCCCTCTTCAGTCGTGCGTAAATTGGAAGACGTGCAGAAAAAAAGTGGGGATCATTTTGTCGAACCGTCTCATTAGGATTGCACGGAGTTCAGACTAAGTAAGCAGTAGTCAGCTGAGACTTTTCAGCTGTGTGTCGGCCCTTCGTGGCAAGGGTCCTCTTCGAGCCGTAGCCTGGACTAAAGAATTTCAGTCGGGCAGGTGGGGAACCCCTGGTTCTCACAGTGTTTTTAAACAACAATTTTGACACCATGATTTGGAATTAAAAAATGTCATTAAGTGGCAACGAACTATATCCGTCAGGTCTACCTCAGACTTCAAAAGCCCATTCACTTGATTAAAGGTGTCATTTTGTTTGTCAAGAAGGGGTTTATCTTCCCGGGTATTTATCCTTTATCTGAAAATCCTAGAACGGTTGCGCTGCCATTTAAAGTAATTGCGATGTCGTTATATGCTTGGCTTTTTGGGATTCCAAAACGTAAGTGGAGGGATATCTATGACATCGCAAAAGTTGTCCGTCCGTCTGTCCGTCTGCGCGTGCTATAACTCTCGAGGGGAATGAGATATTTTGATGAAACTTGGTGTGAGGATTCATTTAGTCAAGGGTAAGGTCAAGTTCGTAGATGGGCTCTGTAGCTCTATATTTAGGGGTGGGGGAGGGGGTTCATATTAAGGGACAAACAAAATATTTTTAGCCTGGCGAAGATTGGATCTGGCGAAGACAATACCCTATTGTCTGAATCAAATATTAGATTTGTGGGATCCCATCGACACCTTTGGTCTTGTTCTACTCCTCTTCTGTATTTTGGGGGGAAACAAACAACAATAATTATAATACATATATTTTTATTTTTGCCTGCTTACAAAAGAGAAAAAGCTGAGTACATAAAGTAAAAGAAAAGAAGAAAAGAAAACAAGGAAAATATATACACGCACTAAACATAATGCTAAAATGTATACCACGAATCGAGTTAGTAAATGGTGTGCGCAAGCATTTAAAGCTATTGCTCGAGCAATTGTTTAAATTTTATGTATTTTTTCGGTGGGGTTTATTATTTATTATTTTTATAATAAAAATAGTTTTCAGTTGTTTCAATTCAATTGGCATAACGACCATCCACAAATTTCTTAGTTTTGTTTTTAATGTACGGAAATGATAATAGTACAAATTGAATTCGCCCAACTTGCAACTTCCACAAAAGCTAGGACGATGAAACTTGGCAGGCATATGAGGGACCCAACCAGATTAACTTGGAAATAGTCACTTCCCCGATCCGACCATCTGGGGGGAGTGGAGAGGGGGGGGGGCCTGAAAGATCGGATCTTCATGAAATTTGTAATTGAAAAGACCTCGTGTCTCGGACGACCCAATTCAAATCTGGACCGGATCTGGTGACTTAAGGGGGAGTTGGAGGGGGGGAACCCGAAATATTGCGGAACGTTTGGAGTGGAGGGCTTGACGAAACTTTGTGGGAAGAACTAGCACAAGCCCTAGATACATTGTTAACTGAACGGGACGGATTCGGGCACTGTGGGAGAGTTGGGGGGGGGGGGTCCGGAATTCGGTAATCCCGCGAGTTCGGTACTAGGACGATGACACTTGGTAAGCATATCAGGGACCCGAACAGACTGACTCGAGAATAGTCGTTTCCCCGATCCGAGCATCGTGTATCCAGAATCTACTGGCATGCATAATTTCCTCACGGGTGATCGGATTTGAATGAAACTCGGCAGGTAGAAAGAGCTATCGCCTCAGATGTTCCATGTCAAGTCCAGACCGGATCCGCTACCTGTAGGAGGATTGAGGGGGGGGGGGGGGGGGGGGCCGGAAATCTCGTGAAACGTTAGAGTCTAAGGATTGAGATGTAATTTAGTGGGAAGAACAAGAACAAGCCCTAGATAACGTTCTCGACAGAACCATATTGCATCGGGGCTCTCTGGGGCATATTTTAGAGTCCGGAATGGATCCTACCATGGTACCGGAATTTCTCGAAAAATGCTCAGATGCGAGTGAACTTGATAGGCGGTAAGAGAAGATGCTTTAGATGGTCCATATATGTGTCCGAGTTTTGCTTTGGCTGCTATCATACTTGGAACACAGCTTTGACTATAGTCAATCTGGGTTATTGTGGTAATTTCATAGCGGCCTTTCATCCGTTTAAGACAAATTGGAAACTAGGTACAGTTTTTGTCCTGCTATGATGTAGTCTATGTGTTTTGTTTATTTTGCAACTTTAAATCTACTGTTGGTTTCTTTTTCTTTGCTTTCCTTTTTCTTTTTTCTTAAACCCCATTAAAGACGATTTTTTGGTCCTAGAAAGGGGAAATAAATTTATAAATCTTCTTTCAGCCCAAGCTGACTGCGAATCATATTTGATGGTGCAAAACCATCAAACGTTTTGCACCATCAAATATAATAAATTTATCCGTGTCATCATCAAATATTCCCGCCAGGGTCCTGTGGTAAATGCGCCTTTCCATTCAAGATTCGTCTATGCGGCAAAAAATGTCAAAGCGCTTGCAGTGGTTTCCAAACCCTCCCGAATATTGCCGATGGTCGTCTATGGCTGTTTGAGCTTCTGGGATACAAATGTCGAACATTGTGTATGCACATTCTGACCGCGTGATTATCCGTGATTAAAGGACTTTCATGTTGTGTAAATTGCCTTTTAATTTATCAACTTTCCCAGCCGCGGTCGAGTCCTACCACCTGTCGGAAGTCGTCTTCCCTGTACCTACCGAAATCTCAAATGCTGGTCGATTTTTTTGTCCGCCGAGTCTTACGTGCCTTGGTTATGCAGTATGAGCAACATTGTCAGTTAAACAGCAGGCATCTGTCTGTCCCTGTTTGTAGCTACTCCTAATTTGGCGTCGATTTCAAATTTAAAACATTTGGGAAACAGCTGTTTTCAACGGGAGCAGATGTCTACCACCCCTCACCCCCTTTTTGAGTGACGGGCGACTCTGTGGAGTTCTAACGTGGAAATAATTGTCCCTCGATGGAAGAAAACTTGGATTTGACACAGCTGGATGGGTGGTGGTGCTTGAATTATTTTCGTGTTTATGGTGGGATAGACAGTCGAAAGTGGGGTCGGTGGAGGGCTGGAATTCCGGCCAGCGTTTTTGGCACCATCATTTTCGCACGGAAAAGTGTAAATTTATTCAGCTTGGAGACGAAAGCGCAGAAATCCAGCCAGAAAACCTGACCGCCTGTCCGCACCATTACAGGTGTTGTGGAGATACAAGAAAATAGACGAAGACGGATGTGAAAAGAGTTTTTAATTCCTATGCCAAAAGTTGAGTTTTACTTATATCCACTCACACCACAAGTGACAAACTTCTTTCCTACCAAAAAGAGGCCATTGTAGAGGCCATGTGCCTTATTTTGTAGAGGCCATGTGCCTTATTTTTGCATTATATTATTATTATTATTATTATTGACAAAAACCTAGGCTCTTGTGTTGATGATGATGAAAGTGAAATGACTTTTCCAGATACCACGGTAACTGGCGGAATACTCAGCAACTGCACAAGCGACTCTGGATTGTTGGACCGTGATATCAGATACAATGGTATCCCCAAAAACGCAACTAAAGTCTTGTTCTGGATGTTTTGACAACTTTACGTTTGATGTTGTTTCTTGAACTTTGTATCGCGTGGATATTCACTAGATTTTTTTTTTTTTTTTTTACACCGTTCCCGGTCGCTTCCCAATGGTCTCTGCTTCTGACTGGAGAGTTTCCATCGGAACCCGAGGGTTCTGGGGTTCTTTCAAGTTCACGTTTAAAACAGTTGTTGCTGGTTGCTGGATTATGCCCTGGCAATGGAATTGTAAAACATTTGACTCACCGGTGATAGATGTCCGCTTCAGCGCATGACTTATCCGTTTTGCACCGTCAAATTTGACTCACTATTTTGGTAGAATCGTTCCAACTTGTGTCAGTGGCTTTTACCATTGCATTCATGCTACAATGAAAGAAATAAGTGCAAGAAGGTATCTGTGTTCGAGCCGCTGACACACCGGGAGTTTCTGCCAGTATTACTTCCCGGCCAGGAAGTGAAAGGCAGCAAATTGTTTCTTCTAAGTCAGTTGAGGGGCTCAACCAGGGTAATTTAGTCATTTCCCCATAAAGGGTTATTTTGTTTCTTATTCGGATGTCATGTAACTGGCATGGGGTCAATTTTTCATTGAACGCGAAGTTCTTTGGTTATCAGCATACATTTTGCCGAAGGTTTTTCGTCCAGCTTCTGATATTCCGACAATGCCGAGTACTTCCTTGTTTTGTTCCCCGTGGACCCCCCACCTCTGCTGCCTTCCGTCGTGTGCCGTATGTCAGGAGAACGTGTCTGACTCATGCCCTAATTAATCGCAACATCCTGTCGCTATGAATCCAGTCTTTCTTCGTTTCCTCGATTGCGTCATTAGCTTCATTTAAATGGATGGTTTGTTCTTCGTGACCTTTTGGTTCTCCAATTAGAGATTTAGTGCACTCCACGGTGGAAAAGCTGTGTCCACCCTTTTGGTTGGTGTCTACGTTTGAGACGCATCGTGTCAGCGAAAGAGTCGCTCAAGAGTGCAGCCTGGAATGAAAATGAAACCAAGCAAGTCTGCCATGGTCCTGGAGGAAAGGATTTGTTCAACAATCAAGACTTAAGAGGGATCTGATGGCGGGTTTTCTTAATGATAAAATGGCGAAGTGGTCTGTTTCGGCTCAACTTATGACTGGCACGCACCCAAATACCCACGGTATTTGCAACCCGTCCAAAAGTTTTCTTGTATGACGTCTAGA
The DNA here is from genome assembly GCA_023053575.1 of Branchinecta lynchi. Classification (NCBI taxonomy): domain Eukaryota; kingdom Metazoa; phylum Arthropoda; class Branchiopoda; order Anostraca; family Branchinectidae; genus Branchinecta; species Branchinecta lynchi. The sequence continues at coordinate 23,090,851 of JAKZAP010000003.1, forward strand.
GTTCTCGGTGGAATGGGCAGTGTCACATACTAATAGGTTTTACGACTGACTGCCTTCGAACTGGAATTATTGTGAAGAAGAGAAGATCTGCCTGTGGTAAAGTCCAGTCAAGCCATCAGGACAGGAAAGAGTAGGGATATTGCCATTCTGATTGTAGTACCCTGGCTCACGACATTTCCAATCCATTCCAAAGTTTCCTATGGCCTCGTGGTCGTTCCTGGCTTTTTGGGAAGTTTTGTTGACTAATGACTTACTTTACATGAATTCCGTCCGGCCTCATCCGCCGTCTCGATGCATCTCTCCTCGCCAGCTTATCAATCAGCCATCTTTATTGACCAAATGGCTTAAAGCTAAAAGAGGTCTTGGAAGACAGTTAGGAAGCCACAGCACAGCAATATACAACAAATTAACTTATATATAAACATGGGAAACGATCTGAAACAAACCTTGGTATAAGACTGAATGTAAATCTGAAAACTGACTTGCGGAGCTTCAGCACATCTTATTGATGTGCTTCCTGTCCTGAGCCAGTCTAGGAAGACTAGGGAGATTATAGTGGGAAAATTTGTATGTCCAACATTTACAAGTGCGACCACGTTCACAAGGACCGTGTACACGACGGTCGAAGTCGATCTTTGGTAGTTGATCGTTGGTCATGGTTGGACCCGGACCTGGTCCACCTATTCTAGTTGTTGGAGATGGCCCCGTCCCAAGGTATAGTACACCAATCTACCAAATGCCCGGTTCAACCAGTCAGCATGAATCCTCCCTTTGACAAAATCTGAGGCGTGAGGAAAGCTGGTTCGGTTTCAGTGTCTTCTTCCAGTTCGTCGCGGATATCCGCGACGTGTCAAAGTGCAACTGAGCATTCATTATCCCCCCTGTTAGGGTTTGTAGTTCTCCTCACCTCCAAACTTTGACAAAAGCTGGACAGCTTTTTCAGTACTCCATGTCTTGTTTGGCAGTCTCTACTTTTACTAATGGGATTAGCCACACCGTCGACCATCTGGAGCTATTGCGGAGAAGAGCAGATCTGCCTCCAGGAAAAAACGTCCAGCCAAGCACTATATCTGTCGTCGCAGCTGATAGTCAAGGAGTCAAAGGTCAGGCGGCGCCGTCTTACGCATCGCGTAGTTTTTCCGGTAATGGAATGTCATAGGTGGGAAGCAGTGAAGGCTTATTATCTCTGGTGGCTCAAGCTGGATTCCGAGTCCGGTGGGAACTAATGTTGCGAATATTCGGTTGAGCTCGCTGCTGTTAAAACGTACTAATGAGCTGAGAGATCTAACAGAATCATCCGAAATCGTCGATTTTTTTACATTTAGACGGGATTGAACGGGAAGAACACATGGAAAGGTCTGCTTACCCGTGGATCGATGATTCTGGCGTTCTCTTGGATTGGCTTTCCAAAAAGCAAAGCGAAAATCCGCCGAGCGCAAGAACAAACGGAAACCGCGAACGCAAGAACCCTCGGCGGATAAGGCAGTGAAGCTATCCAGACTGCCAAAATCGCCGTTAGCGCATAGTATTAAGTCGCAAAGTTTTGACGCAAACGCAGGGTTGTATCGCACAAACGTAGCCTGTGATCCAGGGGTTATTGGCTGAAGTGCCAGTAAGTGGTTTGCAGGCTTTTAAATCATTGGCTGGAACGGTGCAGGTTATAAGGCTTGAGATACATGCTCACAGAATCCGATTTTCGCAGCCAGATGCTAATTTCTTCCTTTGCCCCGAAATTTTGGCGCATCACATGCAGGTTTCCCCATAGTGTCGCGAATTTCGCATGCGTATTTTCGGATGCCCTGATCGGACTGTGTGTGCATGTAGCTTTTAACTGGATTTATTGTCTCCGCGAAAATTTCTCGTTATTGGCCTCGTGTAGGATGATGGAAACCTCAGCAATAATGGAGATGATCGTAAGTGACTAGACCAACCTTTTTTTCAATTCCGACCGTGACGACTGCCTTAAACAGTCTTCCAAGTTTACTGGGAATATTTGGCTTCTCGGAGGTCCCCAGAACTCTACCAATGGAGTATATTCATGCGAGCTGCAGTTCATCTTCTCTCGTTGCCGAAACCTCTACGCTAGACGAACTTTTCTCGAAAGTGACCATATAGTATGCCTTTAAAGAGTTGTGGTCCAAGTTCATGGGGAATATTTAGCGTCTCCGAAGTCCTCGGACCTCGACTAATGTCGTATATTCAAACGAGCTGTAACTTGCTCATCCGCATCGCCGAAACTTCTCCTAAATTATCTGGACGATTTATGAATCTCCGTCTTGGTTATCCATTACGTGTTAGTGCTCGGGTACCTCGCTCTTGCCTTTCGATGAATCGATCAGGCCCGTCATGCTCTTTGGTTACACCTGTTCAAGAAGACGCTACCACACCTTTTTGAATTTTCGATTGGTAATTTCCTACTTTACCTCTCTTTGCGTATCGCTGTGCGCACCGACCGGGAGTACTGCAAGGTCGGAGGGTTTGCCCGCAGCGTCTTCACGGATCGATACCTGTTCCTCAGCATTCCTCGTCCAACGGCAAGGACGGGATTGATGAGCGCTGACTCATGGCAAAGCGGGTTCCATAGGTAGCGGCTTTTCGGCTTCTGACATTAAAGCACAGCTCTTACTACAGATGATCTGTACACGATGCAATGGCTCAGAACCAGTACTTTCCACGTTAACTTAGCGATTTTCTACCTCTACCCAGCCTCCCCGTTCTCCGACGTGGCGGTTGGACGCAAAATATTTGGATAATGAAGGTACTGTTGGTAAAAGAGGGAAAACCAAGCAAAACACAAAATAAACCTGATGGTCTACTATATCTTTCAAAATAAAAAATGTCATTATGAAGCTTTGGACCTTGAAGCTATTGCGTGAGTGGCAACCCTTGGCTCGGCCGAAAACCTGCTTTAACTCTCAGATTTAGGAAGAATTTTAGAAAGCAATTGAAACTAATTAATTCCGAGGGACTGAACCTTTTTGCACCTTTTCTTCAGTATTTTTTTTTTTGGGGGGGGGGGGGGGGGTCCGAGACAATTGACAACGACCAGGGGGGCCGCAAGCTTCTACCTGACCATCGTCAACGTTTGTATAGGAGACCTTCTTCAGGTTTACGGATAGGAACGAAAACAATCAGCAGGTGGCGCAGGCTTCTTACCTACCCCCGATGGCTTGACGGATGATCTGGTTCACCATTTAAGTATCTGGGGTAGTTGGTGGGTGGTTGGCGCTTGAATTGGCATTATTTGTTCGAAGTCTGCTCAAAGTGTCAGACATTGCGTTGCTGAGGGTTATTTATTCGTTGTTGGCGACATTGACAACTTTACTGTCAAGTTTGGGAAAGAAGTAGTTAGAGAAGAAAGCGTGTTGCTAGGACGATTGTTTGGGGCGTCTTTAGACACCGTTGCAGGTGCAACGCTATAAAACCTCTATGGAGGTTTGGGTTAGAATCCCTGAAAAGTGGGCGAAAAGTAGCTACTGCGGTTCAGAAGTTGTGATAGCGATAGTGATGATATGTTATAGCAAGATTCAGTAACGATAAGAACCTATGTCTGTCGGCCCTGCGACGAGACAAATCGGCGATAGAGATCCGTAAACTCTAAGCGGATGCTTATACCGAACACCTTGTGTATAATCTGTTATGTTTAGAGCCAGAGGGATAATGTACTGAACGTTGCAGAGACGTGATAGCGGTAGAGTCGGGTTAGTCTACTAGAAGATCATGGATCTGAGCCCCTGAGGCGATATGTAGCTTTTAGTGGTTTCAAAACTAACCCATGTCCAATAACTAGACGAGATGGAAGTACTGCTGTAGTACTGGGGTACTGTATGTTCTTGCTGATAAGCATCACATTTCTTAACATCATCCAAGCTTGCTATCACATTACGTCAGGCTATGGTTGACCAGATCGTGACACGCAGACCACAGCGGTAGACTGTGGGTAGTCCACCAGACCTACGGAGACCCTGGATCTGAGGTGATAAATAGATTTTAGAGTTTCGAAACTAACCTACGTCCAGTAACTACAGGAGATGGAAGTTCTGCTGTAGTATTGGGGTACTGTATGTTCTTGCTGATAATCATCATATTTCTTATCATTATCCAAGCTTGCTACCACATTACTCCAGGCCATGGTCGACCAGACCGTGAGACTCGAATCACAGTAGTGGACTCTGGGTAGTCTACTAGACTTACCAAGACCGTTGGTCTGAGGCGATATGTAGCTTTTAGTTATTACTAGAGAGAAGGAGGAGATGGGTGTTTCGCGGTAGTACTGGTCTACTGGAGTGCTATGCGTTCTTGTTGATATGCATCATATTTCTTATCATAATCCGTGCTTGGTATCATGTTACGCCAGGCTGTGTTACTAAAGATAGTGTTGGGCGATATTCGGAATTTTCGATATATCGGTATATCGATATTTTCACGTTCGATAATCGATATATCGATATCGATATTTTGGGACCATGTTTCGCAGTTCACGTCTCGTTTCACCAGAATTTAAGAGCAAAATCCTCGCAAAAAAGCATATTGCATCAACTCAAATTTCGAATAAATAAGAACGGACTTACGAAGAACATATTGCTCCAAATTTGGATGTATAAATATAACTTATGGCGGATCGCTTACAATAATTTTAAATGAAAAAATATTGTTTTTGATATCGATATTTACGTTCCGATATTCGATATCGAATATTGCCCAGCACTAACTAGGGAGCGAGGCGAAGACCATAGCGGTGGTCTTAGACGATATGTGAACTTTTAATGACTTCGAAACTAATCTATATCCAAGAACTAGAGAGAAGGAAGAGATGGAAGTTCTGCTATAATACTGGTCTACTGGAGGGCTATGCGTTCCTGTTGATATGCATCATATTTCTTATTGTGATCTGTGCCTTGTACCACATTCGGACAGGCTATTTTTGACCAGGCAATGAGGCGAAGACACTGGGTAGTCTACCAGACCTACGAAGACTGTGGCTTTGAGGAGATATAGCTTTTAATGATTTCGAACGTAACCTACGTTCAAGAACAAGAGAGAAGGGGTAGATAAATGTTTTCTGCAGTAGTACTGGGGTGCCATACGTTCGTGCTGATATGCATCGATCTGCCGAGAAATCTTAGCAGAAACTGCCGACGATAAAAACGAAGTGATCAGACCGACAAATGCTCAGGGCAAGTCCATCTGTCCCCTGCCTCCCGCGGCGCATTCCATTCTTCATGAGTTCTTTTGCCCTTTCTCGAGTAGCGACCGGAGAGATAAGCGTACTGGCGTTCCTCAGGGAAAAGACGGTTGCCTGATTGCTACTGATCATGTGATGAAGTTGACTTACGCTTCAACACACTTTTTTGTTAGCACGTTCGAAACCTTGTTTGCGCTAACGCTTTTTTCGCATCCCGAACTTGCGAGCTTTGGTGGTTGAGTTTGGTCAAGCTAGTATTCGGGATTTTTCATAGGAGCGCTCTTAGCAGATAAAGTATGGTTGAAACACTATTTTGGATTAACGCCCGAAATTCTTTGCCAAAGCGAGAATTTATTCTTCCAGTGTGACATTTCCTGTTATTTATTATTGATTATCCTATTAGCTTGCAATAACTTTTGTTCTTTATCAAGCTTTTTTTTTTCTTTACTAATCACCTAGGCTTATCTGTACCAGTACTGGAGTTTCCAATCTTGTTTTGTTCGTACGCGTAAACTCGGAGTAGCAGTGTAAGTCGTACTTCATTCCGCCCGGAGCGCTAAATCGGAAAATGGCGAGTTTCTGAGTTGTACCTCGTCTATGGGCCCACCATAAGGAACCTCTTGGGCTTCTGCAATGAATTTCTCTTGGTAGACCATGTTGCCAAGATCTTTGGAAACCGTCGGCTCCCAAGCTTTAGTTTCCGCTGGAGTTCGCTTGCAGGGCATTGTGGAATTTTCTAAGGTTCTGGAATCGAGGTATGGATCTTTGTTTTGGTCTGCTGGAATATTGTGTGCGATTGCTTGGTGAAATTTGGCAAAGAGTGAGGAGTTTTTTGGCATAGGGAAAACATATCAGCCACTCAGTGGAAAGACTGAATTGATCTCCTGAATCTGTATGGCAAAGCACGTATAAATTATTTTGTTTAGCTGGCCAAAACATTTGGGACTGAACCAAAACTGCTTCACTGAATGTCGTGAGGTTATTCCTCAAGTGTTTCGTAACAAAGTAACAGGAGTGGGACAGTCAATATAACTGTGTTTTTTCGTTTAACTTTATCGTAATATATAAGTGCCATGTTAGCATTTCTGCGTATAAATGAGTTTTCGGATGGTTTCTCCATTGTTCTGAATGAGTACCATCCTCATTTGCTAGTTTGGACAAATTAACTTGATTTTGAATACTGTGTCACGGATCAGCTGCAAATTCCAATGTGAATAGGTGTTTTCGGGCTGAAAGATGGCCTATAAAAAATTATATTCACCAGATATTTCAGTAAGTTATGAGGCTGGTTTAAGAGAATTCTGCCGCCAAAAACAAACGAGGAAAACCAGGACCCCTGTTCTTCTGGTTTTCTTCTTCCTCCTTAAGACAGAAGGAATGTTCTGATTACAACTCCCTCAGATAGAGCACGATACGATGTAATATTGAAGAAGTTGATTGAGGTGTCGAAGATAAATCCTATAACGAGGTGTCGACAGATAAATACTAGAAAAACACAAAACACGAATACCAAGTGCAATTTTGTTTTGCTACCGCTGCTTTGTATCCGTGATCTGATTAACTCACCCAGATACAATGCGATCTAGTATTAAGGAGTTGATTGATGTGTTGAAGAGTAAATAAAAGAAAAACGCAAATACCAAGTGCAGTTGTGTTATGCTACCGCTCCGTGGTTTAGTTTTTCTCGTCTCCTTGTCTCTTAGGTTTTTATTCTTTTTTTTCTCCTTCCTTTTTCTGCTCTGTTTTGGTTTTGGTTTGTTTCCTTTAATTTGAGCTAAGAAAATGCCCCGCCCATTGTCAGGCCTTATGGTGTGGCCATAAAGAGTTAATGGTTTTGACTATTTTATGAATAAAATTAAACTGAACCGTTCCGTTGTGGGTATTTCTTTACTTGTACCAAAAGAAAGACCGAAATATCCTCAGCCTGAAGACTAGATACTTATACTTTTCGCTCTCATCGTAGCCTACCTCTGCTATAACCAACCAAAATTTGAACCGTGCCTTCAATTACAATTGACTATTCTCGAGTTCCGTTTCAATAAGGAAACGGCTAATTGAGTAGTGCCTTCAGGGGATCATAGTAAAATGTCTGGCCGAATTTCATGGCTGTTGTCCAAGGTGCTTAAGCGTTCATAATGAACTGAAGACGGGAACGATTTTTTATTCAATTTTGCGTTTGATGTAGTGGCGAACTCAGTGGCTTTTTTGTCTTGATATGGCTGAGCCTTAAGTGAACCTACTATTTAAATTCATATACAGTTCTGGACAGATCCAGTTTTACGTGTGTCGCGTCGTTCTCGTAAGTGAACCTTAAAGAATGAAACGCTGGTGGCTTTTTTAGTAAGATACTGAATAGCTGAACTAATCAGGATTGTTCTGATCGAACTAAAATATTTTTTAATTTGCGTTCAACGCTACCTGAACAAAAAGCTCACAGGTAGAAAATCAATCTTTTTACTTTACAGCAACCATCGGTCAAAATCTCTATCTCATCAATCAAATTATAGTAGAAAGGTGTTCCTTATTGGACAAAGTATTCTGGATGCTTCTGATTTCCATTATAAATCCCGCCTATGATGACGTAATGTTTAAGATGTTTATAAACAGTTATTATCGTATATTTGGATTGATAGGTTGTACTTCCGATATCGGTTGAATATGATGATTGTTTGCAGCGTCGCCACATCAAGTTTTTTCCTTGTTATTTTAACTAATTGTTTATTATTCTCCATAGGTGCCAATCCCACTGCCCCACTAATGAATACAGTGAAAATATGCAAGAAGCAACATTACTAATAAATCCCCCACCCCGCCACACACACACATCAAAACTACCTTTGTGAGGTTTTGGTGACAATGAGTACTTTCATGTTTTTAAAACATTCCGTTAGTAAAATTAACAATTAGCGAATTTCTCGAGTTTCATGAAATCACGCTCCTGGAGAAAGGTACTCTGAATACATCCCTTTCTGGATAAAACACATTTTTTTTGTAATCAGAACTAGTTGATACGCTTTCTTAATACTATATATGACTAGGCCTGAAACACGCCAGTGACCCTCCGGAAGAGCGTGAAACGTCATCCGAACGATGATTCAAATCCTGTGTCTGCCCACCAACAGCGTTTCGTGGGGGTAGCTTTGGTGATGGTTCCTGTTCTTCGCCAGGCACACAGCGATTCTTCATCTACACGAATTGTTTGTGATCAGGAGTATCGTGTATATGGTCCGTTAGCTTTTTAAAAACACTCACGTGTGTGTTGAATAGCACACTTTAAATACTCCTCCAGCTGAAGCTGACTGGGAAACGTATTTAAGCAATGGCTAAAAACAAAGGCCGGCTGCGATGTTCGTCAGCGATTTTTCGGCTCTTCGTTGGCAAGGGTCTTCGTAAGGGCTGTTACTAGAGGAAACGACCTGGAAAAGACGAAAACAAGCTAAAAACCGGTTTTATTGCAGGCTTGTTTCCTTTAGCAACAGCCAGATGAGTACCCTTGCCAAGAAGGGCCGAAATATCGCTGACTAACGTCATTGATTACTTTTCCGTTTTGAGTCACTCTTTAATATACAGTAAATTTGTTTCTCATGGCGCCGAAACGGTCCCGTATATCTGTTGGTAAAGGATCCCGTCATTTCGTCCAAAATCCGTCACTTCGCCCTGTTTTTCCGACAGCCTACGCCCACCCGTAAGTTGGTCCACCCAAATCCTAAGTTTGCCCATCCGCCACTTGGTAAAAGGCTAAACCCTCTTGTTGCTCGTGTGCTCACTTTTCTGTTCTTTTCCAGAAGGCTGAAGACGAATCTGTTGAAGCCACCACAACCCCCGCTGCTGCAGAAGGAGGCGAGGCCAAGCAGGAAGAAACCACACCAGCGCCATCTACTGAGGAGAAAAAAGACGAGGTATGTTGTTTACGAACGTTCAGAAATTTTATGGACTTGACACAAGATGGTGAAATGTTATCAGTCGTCCGTCATATTTCATATCTTCCTAAAACATGACGGTTAGAAACCTTTATTACATAATGGCTGAAAGGAAAATCATTAACAGGGTTCGTCGGCGGTATTCCGGATCTTTTTGCCAGGGTCATCCTCAGGCTGTTGCTGGACTGGAAGAAATGAATTTGCGATAATTCTTCCATTTCTTCGGGTCCAGCAGCAGACTGAGAAGGGCGGAAACATCGCTGACGCACATTTTAGGCGAGTTTCATCCATTGTTTAACATATGTTAAATCCCGATCTCTCCGTTAGTTTTATTAAATTACTTGGAGTTACTATTTCAGCTGACATGAAGTGGGATGCCCATGTTCAAAACATCCTCAAACAAGCTTCCCCTTCGGTTACCATGTTAAAACTTATGAAAAAATTTTCTTGCCCCCCGAAGGATCTCCTCCAACTGTACTGTTCGTTTATCCGGCCAATACTGGAGTATGCTTGTCCAGTGTGGCATTTTGGGCTTACCTCTGAGCATGTTTATAAGATTGAAAACATTCAAAAACGAGCGCTTAGGATCATTAATGGGGAGGGTAAGCTTCCTTACCATTATCTGCTTGGCAGGTTCAGGCTCACCACCTTGGACGCGAGAAGAAACCTCCTATGCCTTAATTTCGGCACCAAGACCCTGTCTGTTCCCAGATTGCGTCCTATTCTCCCCGAACTCTACACACCCATCCGCAATAGACCGCAGCGCGACAAGGCTCAGAAAGTACCCAAATTAAATCCAGTCCCCACAAAACATGAAAGGTACCGAAGGAGTTTTGTTCCAAGTTTTGTTGAATTGTACAACAGCCAGTAAACTTGGTCATTATTTTTGTTGAATTTGTTAGTTTTAGTTTTTGACCCTTTTAGAATGTTTTATTTTGTTTTATATATATTTTTAAGTGAAATTACTTTTGACGTAATGATTAAAAATTTACTTTGATTGAATTTGAAAAAAAAATTTTTTTTACCATTTCTTTAAAGTGATTTTTATTTGTTTTTTAAGTTTTTGGCAAAATGTTCGCCGAATGAGCCCATCGTGTAAATTGTGGTAGTTAAGTTTTGTATCGACTGATGAATTTGTTACGAATTATGTTGCAATTATTTTTGACTGACAAATTGATTCGAGTGTTTAGTTATGTTTGGACGTAGAAGTCGAAGATTTTAGAAGATTTTTATTTGTTTTAGAAGTTTTTGGCAAAATGTTCGCCGAATGAGCCCATCGTGTAAATTTTGGTAGTTAAGTTTTGTATCGACTGATGAATTTGTTACGAATTATGTTGCAATTATTATTCGACTGACAAATTGATTCGAGTGTTTAGTTATGTTTGGACGTAGAAGTCAAATTCGGCGTTCACGCTGTGAAAGTACTTTTTAGAATTAAAAATCTACTACTACTACTACTACTACATATGTTTACCAGTCAACTTGGCTCTCATTGTCTACCAAGTAAATACTCCTTGAGCCCAAGCTGACTGGGAAACATATATATACAAACAATGCATTGAACGGATACAACAGCTACGATGCTTTGACAGCGATGTTTCTACCCTTTTCGTCAAGGGATCCTCTTCAGGCTGTCGAATTTCAGGGTCAACGTTGGGGAAGGAAAGAACTTGGAAATTTAAATTGCAGAATAATAATCCGATCACAAATATTTAACATGTTTAAAAGTGGTTTTGAATGTTGAGTTTTCCGAGAAGCAGTGCTTACGTAGCTCGTAACGGGAACACACCGATCCTAAAACTCGTGACAATGTAGTGCGTTTTCACTTCTAGATGGGAGGATTCTTACCACGCGATTCCTTGGTTAACATTTGCATTTTTAATAGGAATCGAGGTGTGAAGTTCTTGACAATGATAGTCGGCGATCTTACGGATTATCTTTCGGGTGATGGGATGGAAGTATAGTATACATGATGATAATATTAGCGGTAAGCTAATCTCACTTCTAAAGAGTTGGGCGAACCGTGAAGGGAGTTCACGTTGCTCGACGCCAATCAAAAGGCTTTTTAGTAATTTTTTTCCACAAAAGAGTCACTCCCCGAAGCCCGTACCAGCCATCCTTCCCCCAAATCCCTCCTCAGTTTGTGACAAATTTCTTATACACTCGCAAGCGAGTGAGTTTTTCTATTTCATCAGACAGCATATACTAAATTTACTAAAGAAATACTAAAAAAGTTCCTACTTCTCTTGAAGTGATTCAGAGAGTTTAGAGATTTTGAGATTCAGCTTCAGGCTACTTCTATATCCTCAAGCCTGTTGGTGATGAAAGCTGTTATATTTACAAAATTCTCTTCTCGTCAATCTTCAAAAATTGTCGACTTGAGATTTTTAAAAGTACGTGGATTGACTGTTCCCAGGGACGTCACTAGCCTTTTACCTTTCCGGGGGGGGGGGGGGGGCGTCCAGTTTCTGCCGACGGACTAAAAATTTTGCCGACAAAACACGCAGTTACCGTGTCGCGGCAACGGCGTACATTTCCCGCCAGCGCAGAATAGAACCGATGTAAAACTAACTGTAATGAATCAGTTGAGACACTTGAGGGCTACACGAACGACCACGGAAAAAACTGTTTTCGAGCCACAACCGAGGCGCAAACGCTGTCAATCGGTTTACCCTCGGGTGGCCGCCAAAAAATAGAGAGGGTTGAACTGGCGAAAGTAACTTTAATCCAAACAAATATGGTAATCATTTAGAATATTCTGCTTCCTTTGTTAAAGGCTCGTCAGTCAAGCAAAAAAATACTTCGTTAATAACCTGCAATTCCTAGGGAGTTTAAGCGCTTTACATGGAACCAGGCGCGTCACTAGCATTTTACTTTTTTTTTTGGGGGGGGGGGGACGTCCAATTTGTGCGGACGGACTAACAAAATTTCTATCTAAACCCGGAAGCGGCAACGGCGTACATTTCTCGCCAGCGCAGAATATAAGCGGTGTAAAACTATCTGTAATGAATCAGTTGAAATTATTTCTTTAGGTTAATCTGAATTCGTATATTTAAATTCACATACTCGTTTCTTTCATTTCAGTTTTCGCTAGAAAGCTTACGTCTTACGTACAAAAATAACCTGATCTGCCGACAAGGATACCCAAGCCCGACAAAAGCATTCAGAATTCGATTTCTTCTGTGTTTTGCCCGACAAAACAGTAGGCCTAAAGAACTTTATTTCTTGCGTATAAATAGAAGCCGATGTGCCGACGAAACTTAAACTTTCGGGATATGCACGATAAACGTCTATCGAACTTCATTTCCTACGTGTAAAAATAACCTGGGTGTGTCTGACAAATGTTTGCAGATTATGATTTCTTACGTATTCGGTGTGCCGACGAGTCGACCGACCAAAGCAATACGATTTTTTTTCTTTCTGCGTTTCTTGTGTATGAAAATAACTTATGTGCCGACGAGAATAGCGAGTTCCGACAAAAGCATACAGAATTCGATTTCTTCTGTGTTTTTCCCGACAAATGTTTGCAGAATTTGATTTCTTGCGTGTAAAAAGAACCCGATGTGCCAACAAGTCGACCGACGCCCGACAAACGCATGCAAAATTTAATATCTTCTTTGTTTCCCAGTGCTCCGCGCCGACAAACTATTACTTTCTCAAGACCTTTGGGGGGAGGAGTCCCCCCACCCATAGTGACGCCCTGACTGTCCTGTGGTTGTCCATGACGTATGCTATGTTTGCCGTTGAAAAAGAAAAAGACGAACTGATTCCCAGCTGACATAATTTGACATATCCTTGTCGGCTTACCAGACTCTTTGCGACCTCCCTGCTTAAAAGCAATTCCCCCCTTATGACGTTGATGCAATGATAGCGTGAGCCTATTTACCCCTTTTGTCTGGCCCATCGACCTTCCCCCAGAATGTCATTGTGATTGATTATTATCCATGCCGAAAGGTGATTAATCCCGAGGATGAAACGGCGGGTGAAATATCAGTGCCGCCGAATTTTCTCACCCTTGCCAAGAGTGAGATGAAGGGTACGAGAAGAATGTAGGTCATAGTTGTTACAAGGTGAAGTGGTTTCAGCTAAGGGCGATTAAGTCTCCCCGGGGTTTTCCCACTGATATGCATTTATAGAGAGACCCTATCCGACGAAAATGGATATGTCTACACTATGAGCAGGGGAACATAAAACAAAAAAACATTGGGAGATATAGGACTTCCGACTTTGAAACTAAATTATCCGCTTTTGGTCATCATTCTAAGCCAGGCACTTGCTGGCAATGTTAACTGGACTATTCCTCGATTGTATAATTCCTTTTTTTAAGAACGAGTTTCCATGGAAGTGAGACCTTGAAGGCTTCAGAGTTTGGTCACAAGAACGGAGTCTCAAATCATATTGGTCGGTTATGACGTGACTTTTTAAAACCAACCAGTAGGAATCAGGATTCGTTTTTGTAGTGAAAGTTTGAAGCCATCAAGCTCTCATTGCTGATGAAACTTTTCAATAAAATCTTGTTTATACAACTAAGAAAAAGCCAAAATGTTTCCATCTATTTACAGGCTTAGATTAGTTATAAAACATGGATAATTCAGTCTCAAAGTCGAAAGTCCTATACGTCACAATGCTAAATTACTATTTTTCTACTCCTATCCGTTTTCGTTGGATAGACTGCAATATGTCTATACCTTGTAATTGCTACCCTCCTTACTATTGCGCCGAAAGGCAAACCGGTTCTCTTCAGGTAGTGTGTATGAAAGTAATTCGTTTACCTTAAGTATATACCAGTCCATGTACCGCATAGGTGATGGGAATAAACTAGTTTCAGTAAAGAGACGTATCGTATTATTACGTATTATTATATCGTTGAAAAGCGTTCACCCTCACCACAACAGCCTTAGCTAGTCATTGTCCTAATTCTTGTTCCATTGGCCACGTTTGTTAAAAAGTCAAAATTTGTTCGTATTGTTTTTGGGATCCCAAAACGTAAGTAGCGGGATACCTATGACATCGCAATAAGTTGTCCGTCTGTCCGTCTGTGCGCTCTATAACTCTCGAAGGGAATGAGATATTTTGATGAAACTTGGTGTGAGGATTCTTTGGGTCAAGTTCGTAGATGGGCTCTGTAGCCCTACATTTAGGGGGGGGGGGAGGGGGTTTAAATTAAGGGGCAAAGGAAATATATTTAAACATATACTGTGATAGTCTATTATGGGGTAAGAAGTCATGCTGAACACGATGGTGAAAACCATTTTGTCATTGGCCAAGTAGTTCGCCCGAAATCCGGCCGAAACCGGAAAGTTTGTTAAAAGTTAAAGTTTTATTTGAAGTTGATTATATGTTCGATATAGGGGTAAGAAGACATGCTGAAAACGATAGTGAAAACCATTTTCTCGCTGGACAATTAGTTCGCCCGGAATCCGGCCAAAACTGGAAAGTTTGTTAAAAGTAAAAGTTTTATTTGGAGTTGATTAGATGTTCGATTTAGGGGTAAGAAGACATGCTGAACACTTGTGTAAAAAATTTTCTACCCGGGTAAGTACTTCGCCCGGAATCCGGCCAAAACCGGAAAAAGTTAAAGTTATATTTGTAGTTGATTAGATATCCGATGTAGGGATAAGAAGAGATGCTGAATCCGTGTATGAAAATCATTTTTACCCGGACATATAGTTCGACATATAGATCGACCGGACATAGGCCTATAGTTCGATTTTTTATAAGTTAAATTTTTATTTGAAGTTGATTAGATGTTCAATATTGGGGATACGCTCAGTTCGTATTCCGAAATTCGGATGAAACCGGGAAATTATCAGAAGTGGCAGGAAGTTTTCGTCAAAACAGATATGACTTATATGGGTAAACACACATGCTGAATCCATATCTGAACTTGTTTTTTTCAGATGATTAGCTATTTGGCCTTATCTGTTGCTGAATTTTAATATTAATACTGTTCAAGGAGTCTGGCGAAGACAAGACCCAATTGTCTGGTCAAATATTGACTTTTTGGGATCCCATCGAAACCTTTCGTCTTGTTCTTTAAAGCGTTTTCTTGCTTTGCTGTGTGCTGGGAGTATATGATTATTTATGTGTGCAAGTAATGACAAGAATAATATAACATAACCTGAGCCTCCGTTCACCCTTACCATAGCAGCCTTACCCGGTTCTGTCATAATTCTTGTTCCATTGTTAAGCAAGTCAGTTGAGAATCACTGTCCGATTGTTCTCATGGTTTCGGATCAAGCAGAGAATGAAACCATCGACTAGGCTACCTAAAGACCAATTGGTCAGCACTTGTCACAGAACTTCAGCAGGAATAGAACTTGATAACGAGGAATAGCTATACGATCCTGTGCTCGTTACAAATTAGCGTTGGCAAAGACAGGAACTTTCATAAACCCCATGAGTCGCAACAATTAAAGCCCCTTTAGTGCTTGTACTTCACGGCTCTGTTGGCATTTTGATCGCTGGTTCTGCAAAATTGTCATCAAACTACACATAGCGTTATTTTTCAAGAGTAGCAGACATTATTGTTTAAGTGTATTTATGACAGACATAAAGCATCAGTTCCAAAAAGGTGTCAGTCCATTTTTCATTTCCAAGGATCTTTTTGTCTCTCAATTACTCTTCGCTTGTGTACGTTGACAGTAGTAACGATGACGCTGTCTAGCGTTTGCAGCTCATGTCCAGACGCTAGGTAGCGGGTCGAGGCTGCTCAGTTTTCCGTGACATACTTTAAGGGGTTTTCCTATCTTTCCCACTGTTAAGGTCTTTGGTTACAAAGGCTAACTGACTGACCTAGGGGGAGGGGACGCCAGGCGCTATGGGAGTCGTGGATCGAATCGAGACTATATCAAAACTTGGCCAGACGAATTGATTGGTTTGGGAACGAGCAATGAATGTACGGAGACATCTCTTGGAGTGTGAAGATATATTGGAAAAGGGGATGGAAGATACCTGGTACAAGCCCCACATATGAGTCCCTTCGAGATTGGAGAGAGGGTAGCCTGAGGAAGCCTGGAAATTTGTACAGCTAGACACCATCCCTTGATGAAGTTTCGACAACGTCTGCGTCTTTTGAAAACGTTCTCTCACTTCCCAAAAAGTGCGACTTAGATTCAAAATATCATCGGCGTAAGTAAACAGAGACATATCATACCGTCTTTTTGGGATCCGAAACGTAAGTAGAGGGATACCTATGACATAACAAAAGTTGTCATCTGTCCGTCAATCCATCTGTCAGCACAATAACTCTCGGGGAATGAGAAGAGATATTTTGATGAAAACTTGGTGTCAGGATTCTTTCGGTCAAGGGAAAGATGGAGTTCGTAGATGGGCTCTGTAGCCCTACCTTTAAGGGTGGGGGAGGGGGGTTAAATTAAGCGGCAAACAAAATATTTTTAAACAGCTAGTGAGATAGTCGATTGAGGGGTAAAAAGACATGCTAAACACGAATATGAAAACCATGTTCTCGCCGGACAAGTAGTTGACCCGGAATCCGATCAAAAACTGGAAAGTTTGTTTAAAGTAAAAGTTTTATTTGAAGTTGATTAGAGGTTCGGTTTAGGGGTGAGAGGACATGCTGACCACCTATGTGAAAATTATTTTCTACCCAGACAAGTAGTTCGCCCGGAATCTGACTAAAACCGGAAAATATGTTAAGACCAAAAGTTTTATTTGAAGTTCATTAGTTGTCGGATTTAGTGGTAAAAAGAAATGCTGAATCCATAAATCACAATCATCTTTTACCTGAACATATAGTTCGCCCGGAGTCCGGCTGAAACCAGAAAATTTCTTATAAGCTAAAGTTTTATTTGAAGTTGACTGGATGTTCGATATTGGGGTAGGAGATACGCTGAATTTGTTATTGAGCTTTATTGTTTTGCCGGACAAGCAGTTCGCCCGGGATTCGGCCGAAACTGGAAATTTGGCAGAAGTAAGGCAGGAAGTTTTGGTCAGTTTTGTCAAAATAGATATGACTTATAGGGATAAACGCACATGCTGAATCCATATTTGAACTTGTTTTTTTTTCAGATGATTAGCTATTTGTCCTTAATCTGTTGCTAAATTTTAATAGTAAAAATATTCAACGAGTCTGGCGAAGACCTGACCCAATTGTCTGTATCAGATATTAAATTTTTGGGATCCCATCCGAAACCTTTGATCTTGTTTTCCTTGTTGTTGATTTATTTTTCTTCTGGTTTACTCCGTCACTAGGGCTAGACGCCCTCCATTGTTTCTTTTGACGGGTTATAAATAAATTGAATATAGTCGATATTTTATTACCAATGTATATAAAAAAAAAAATTAAACTATATTCTTACCATTTACTATTGTAAACTTTATCCTTACCTTCTGCAGTTCACCTAAAACGGACACTAAAACGGAAGAGCAAAGGGCATTTTTAGGCTGAAATGACCGAAGAAGCCCAGAACAAACAGCGAAATGTTTTTCTTTTTGTGATTTTCTTGTAAGATCTATTTTGGTCTCGCCGGTACATGTGCTTAAAATCTTTCCACTATGTGATAAGGTGTGAAGTCTTTGAAGTCGCGACTTAGGTAGTGGCGGTATAGACATTGCAAATGCTAGAATGCTTATTCAGTTTGGGGCCCTTTGTAAGAGCAATTGGGTGCGAAAGGATTTGACAGTGGCAATTTGAGACTAGTATACTTAGCTCGATTGGTTCCTGGTAATCCTAGTTTCCTAATGATGACCTCATCTCGTACCTCCTAGTAACGACCATTGGCCCTTCAGAAATTTGAACCCTCCCCCTCCCTTCATTGCATTTATTGAACTCCAGTGAGTGGAGCCCGATTGAGTCAGTCATAGTCTTTCAATCTGAAAGTGACGTCACTCGGGGCGGTGATTTGGAAATTTCCTTCGGAAGTGTGTCGGCGGAATACAGTCTCTGTCAATAGTGAGTTTGCTTGCGTGGTCGAGTGTGACGATCTTGGATTGTATGTCATCGGATCTCGTGGTGATGACTGCTGAATTCTCTCGAAGTCAGGCAATACTGAATGTTTTTTTTGTTCTTAGATTGCTGCACCAGTTGCGTCTGATGAGGTGAAGACAGAATCAGCAACTGCAGAGAAAACCGTAGAACCCGTCGCCGAGGCCGAAGCAGCCGATCAGGAAACAGAGAAGAAGGACGAAGAAAAGCCAGAGGAAACAACACAGGTGAGTCCCTTCTTCAAACTTCAGGTCCGCCTTATTTTCCAATTCGCCGACTTTCTTTAGCATGGTAGTGTCGTCCCTCGCTTCAGCCATCTTCCGGCTTTCTCGAGCTTCCTGTTTTGTTATCGGGAAATTTGAATTGATTACAGCACTCTTGATTAGAAAGGTGGTGGTTGGTTGGTATCTTGAAGTAGATCTGGGGTTTGTCTGAGTGCAGTGGTGACAGCCGTTTATCTGGGCTCTCCATTAAATGTGCTACACTTGATGAAATCCTTGCAGCCTCTAGCGTCGTCCCGGAAATTGTCTATCAAATGTCTATAGATGCCTACTTTGTCTATCAAGTAGACGCCAAAACTCCCTAGTTGTCCCGTTATTTCTTGTTTTGGCTTCTTCTTCGGATTTCAAAGCGAAATATCCTTTTCATTTGCTCTGGCGAATTTTATTTTGCTGCAATTTCGCTTTACCTGCCAATTCTTCGCTAAGCTCACCAGACGTCGTATGAAGCCATATCTCATCGACCAAACAAAGTTGAAGTACTACGGCCTCAGCAATCAAAACAACTGCCGTCGCTTTTTACTATTCAATATCGAGGGAAATGTCGCTTTCGCGTGTGTCGTAAAGTCGTTACAGTTCTGGACATCTTCGTGGGTACAGAATCTTCCATTCCGATAACTCCCCAGAACATAAATTTCGTGCGTTTTTCAAGTTTATAGATCACACTGCTGCACGGGAATACATGCAAAATGTAATTTTAGAAATGCAGCCTGTGATCTATTGACCAGCTTTTCTTGAGTCAAAGAAAGCCCTTGAATAAATGAGATTGGTTTTAGTTTATTGTAACCGAGTGATGCAAGCTTTATAGTTGTTCGAATGGTCTAGGTGTGGAACCAGAAAGAGATTAATGGAAGATTCTGTAGTCTTGGGTATGTTGCTGGGGCCACTGTTTGTGTCGTTTGGCGTTGTTACTTAGTTCTTTGTTCTTCCTCTAGCTTGCTGCTACCAGCGAGGAGACGACATCCCAAGAACCTCTTAAGACCCCTCCCTCCTCTCCCAATATGTCCAAAGACGGTGGCGGAGGGGACAAATCCTTCCTTGGGTCCATGGCCAAGGGTGCCAAATCCATGTTCAAAACACCAATTTTCAAGGGAGGCTCGAAGTCTATTGACCTTACCGATACCGCTGAAAGTTCCAAGGAAGCTGCTAAGGCAATCGCGACCGATACTGGGGATGCTGTCGATACTGGGGTAACCAATATCGTCAGCGAAGCTGAGAAAGGGGCCGAACTAGTTGTTGAGAAAGCGAAAAAGGAAAAGTCCAAGCTCTTCAAATCTATCAGCGACGCAGGAAAGAAGTCAAAGAAAGCTGTTGACACTGCCGCCGATGGTGTTAGTAATGAAATCGAAAAGGGCAAAAAGAAGGCTGGAGAAACCAAGAAAACTGTCGAGGAAGGCACAGCTAAAACCATCGAGACCATCCAAGAAGTAGCAGCAGAGACCAAGGAAGATGTTGAAACGGCAATCAGTAGTGCTGTTAAAGGTACCAAAACCAAACTCCAGGACATCGGAGAAAAAAGCAAGGGAGCTGTAGTTAACGCAGTTGATGAAACGGAAAAGAAAATTGAGGAAACCAGAGAACATATAGAAACAGCAGCAACAAAGGCTGTAGAAACTACGAAGAAGAAGGCTAACGAAAGTAAAGATAAGGCAGCAAAGAAGGCCGACGACGCTCAGAAGAAGGCCGAGGAAGTCGCCGCAAAAGCGACAGAGACAGCCAAAGCCGCCGCTGCCAAAGTGGAAGAAACCGTCAAGGAAGCTAAGCAGGCAGCGGAAGAACAAGCAGAAAAAGCCAAAGAGACAGCTACAAAAACTGCCGAAACTGCCACTGAGGCAGTTGAAGCGGCCAAAGCTAGTGCCACCGAAGTCGTAGACAAAAGCAAAAAGAAGGTCAAGGAGACTAAAAACAAAGCCAACAAGAAAGTTAAAGAAGCTGTGGAAACGACAGGTCAAGCACTCGTCGAAGCGGCTCAGAAAGTTGAAGAAACTGCCGCCGAAGAAGTTCAGAAAGTCGTTGAGGGTACTGAAGCTGCTGCCGAAGCAACAGCAGAGGCTGTTGACACCGCTGCTAAGAAAGTCAAGGATTCCTCTAAGAAAACCGGTGACAAGCTAAAATTTTCTTTCAACTTCGGCAAAAAGTCTAAAGAAGCCAAGGCGGCCATTGCGGAAAGTCTTGAGAAGAAAGCTGAGGAAGCTGAACAAGCAGCAGCAAGCGCAGAGATCGCCGCCGAGGCTTTGGTGCCAACTGAGCAAGTTGAAGCTGCAGTAGAGAAGATCTCTGAGGCTGCTCAAGAGAAGGTGGTTGAAGTTGCCGCGGTTGTTGCAGATGCGGACGCTGAAGTCGACGATGAACTTGACAAGAAGCTTGCCGAGCTTGATGCTGCCGCCGCCAAGACCTCAGAAGCCGCTGAGAAATCAGCAAAGAAAGCTAAAACGTCTACCCTTGAATCAGCAAAGAAACTCAAAGACAACATCAACGAATCGGTCGGGTCTTTCTTCCATGGTTTGGGCAAGAAACTTTCCAAGACCAAGCTCAGCTTCGATAAGGCTGCCGATGACGCCAAGCAGTCCGTCTCTGCTGCCGTGGAGGACATAGGGGAGCAGCTTGAGACAGCTAAGGAGGAAACGTTGCAACAGGTAGAGGAAGCCAAGGAATCTCTTGTGCAAGAAGTTGAAGCCGCGCAGAAAGAGCTTGAAACCGCAAAGCTTGAAGCCGAGAAAGCTGCTGCTGAAGCTGCCGAGAAAGCCAAACAAGAACTTGAACTTGCAAGACAAGAAGCTGAAAACGCGAAGCAAGCTGCCTTCGAAAAAGTTCGGTCGGAAAAGGATTCCATGCAAGATAACGCACGCGCAGAAATGGAAAAGGCAATCTTGAAGATGGACACAACAGGCAAAGAAGTTCGGAACTCTGTCACAGCTAAACTTGAAGAGCTCAAAAGTGAAGTACAAAAAACAAGAGTTGCAGCCGAAAAACTTCAGGAATCTGTACGCGAACAGGTTGACTCCACCGTGAACGAAAGCCATCATGTCTTTGAAGAAGGTAAAAAGGAATTCGAGAAGACCACACAAGAAAGCAAAGATGGCATGGAGACGATCATAACAGAAGTCGAAAAGAAAGTTGTAAGCAAAAGGGAAAACTTCATCCAGGAATTTCACACGGTTACGAAGAAGGTCGAAGAAACCAAGACCTCCTATGAAGGATCGATTAACGATATGTCTGACGAAATGAGGAAGGCCTTCGAAGAGCTAAAGAGACAAGGGCAAGAGAAGGAAAACGAGGTGGTCGAGACTGTCACGACCACTCTTCAAAAGACGATAAAGGAAGTCAAGGTAGTTAAAGAAGAAGTTGTACGCAAAGTGGAGGACGTGAATGAGCAAATTACTTCTGAACTAGACAATAAGTTGAACGAAGTGACGGAAGCGGTGCAACACATTGTGAATGAGACAGAGTCCATTGTAGAGGAATCCAGCTCTCAAGTGAGCTCAAACTTGGACGAAGTGCGAAGTGTAACAGTGAACAAACTTCAGACAGTTCAAAAAGACATTGACGAACAAAGTGATGCCATTGAAGAATATATTGAATCCAAGCGTGCAAAGAATGAGGAGTTTATCAACACACAGTCGCTAACTAGCAAGTTGCAGGCGGTCGCTGGTGAAGTGGTTCAAGAAGTAATAAGGAATACGCAAGATGTCGTCGCGAAGAAGGTCATGGTCGTCGCGCAAGAGTTCACCGGTGGGCTACTCTCCTCCACTGGCGAACTTGATGCCAGTGTTCTTATGGGCAAAGCTGCTGAAATGATTGGTGGTCGCCTCACCGATATCATTGGCGTCAGACCCGAGAAACCAGGTGTCAACGGAGACGTTGATCCCAGGCCGGAAACCGATCTTGATGATGATTTCGGCATTATCGTCACACCACAGCCAGGTCCCAAGCCCAAACCCACACCGTCAATACCCGTCGACGATGACGAGTTTGGTATCATTGTCGAACCACCAAAGCCAGTAAAGCCGTCGCACCCTGAACCCACCGATGTTAAACCAGCGCCTCCTAGCCCCCAGCCCCCCAAACTGCCCACATCCCTCCCCCCATGCCCTCCCTTAGATGACCTAGAATCTCAGATACTTGCTGGTGACCTTCTGGCAGCCAAAGTATCAGTTCTTCCAGTCAATCAGGAGAACAATATAACCACGATCAGCGTGAACGAGCCTCTAGTCCCCACCGCTGAGCACACCTCCGACGCTTCCCCCGTGACGTTACGGCAGGTAAGAATTGCCCGAAGCTCCTTCCCTTCCGCAATTGCACTCCTCTGCTTGTACTGTCGTAACAACTAATCTCTCTCACATTTTGTTTGTTGGCATTGTCACTGTTTGCTTTGTACTAACACTTCAGTAACTTATGGTGGAAGTGTCTTTATTATTTGGTGGTTGGATGTGATGAATATATGTGTATGACGTATTTAGAATCCCTCGCCCCCAACCTGATAGTGAAAAATAGGTTGCAAAAGTGAAACAATAAAATGCGTTTTACTTTCTGACTTTCAGAAAACTTTCTCGGCCCACCATCGGTGGAAGATTAGACATAAACCAAGAAAACGGAAACCTTTTACCTTTAATATTGGTTAGCTGAAAAACAAAAATGCCCCTCAACGGGGTTTGGAACGCAACCTTCGCTTCACTTACTGGTGTTCTTACCAACTGATCTACACTACAATCTTCAGTTAGTAATGGGCTACAAGAAAAGTGATCTCTCTCAAGGCAATTTTCTCTAAGTAGTTCACATTCCCATTCAGCTATTCCTTCCTTGAATGTTTGCCTAGAACCGTTCCTTCGACAGAAAGGGCCTTCCGCGTTCATCTTTAAAACAAATCATGAGTTTGACAACATTTAAGATTGATAAAATTTAACCATCTGATGCGGATGTTCAATTCTATGAAGGATGGCGAGAATATTTATGTCACGCCCGTTTCAAGTATCATCCTTTTGTAAGTTGTAAAACTGAAAATGTTTTGAAATAGTTAATCGTTTTCAAGTGTTATGGTCTAGGGAAAGATGGTACAAGTTAACACAAGGATGCGAAAATCCTCTGTTAAACGTTATTGAACCACTACGAGTGTAGCCAGGCTTCCAGAATAGCAAAATACGGTATGGGCGTTTGTCTAATTTGCGAGGTTCCGTCTGATTGAGGAAACTTTTTGCAAAAAGTATATATGTTTTTCTAGTTATATGATTTTTTGGTGTTTTGTTTTTTACATTTGTTGCTGCTATAGTCAGTTTGTTTTTTTAATAGAAGATCATATCATGTAGGGGAAAACCCTGTTTTAGTTGTTTCTCGCTTTGGTTGGAGCACTTAAATTTTTGGCAAAAAAAAAGATGTTTCTTCGCCACTTTTTTATCACTGAAGTTGCACATCCCTCGAACCTTTCAAATGTTATATTCGTAAAGGATTATTTCTCTTTAGAAGAACTGACAACACATTCGTTGACCTCTTGATCAAAGGCTATCTCTAAGTTGTGACAAAAAAGTAGGACATCGGAAGAAGGGGTAGTCCTCCCTTAGTGTGTAAGTCCACTTGATCGTAAACCACCCTTTTGGCTTCAGGTAAAAGTTATACGAAACTTTCCAAACGTAATGTTATACTAGTCAATCCGTCATGAGGTCCAAACTCTGAGCAGAAGTCGGCGGACTAGAAACCAAAGTTGCTCAGGAACATAAAGCGTGTTCCACCCTACTTACCATAGTTACTACGCATGACGTCATGGATCCTGGCTTTTTTACGTCAAGACTGGAATGTATTTTCTATTTTCAGCAAGATGTCGTGCCACTGGCTAATCGGGACAATCGCGTCACATAGATGGTAGTTACCACGCTTGCTACGCTCCACAGCGTCGTAAGAAAATAGTGATTATTACGAGAAGGTTGGAACGGTCAGCGTAGTAACTTTTCACGGGGTGGGAACGAAAGTAGTGACTAATAGTTACTATTGTTAGAAGGTTAGAACACGCTCATAATGATCTGGGAAATGCGCTGCCCATGTTGTCATCGTGTAGGCAGCGTCGACAGGGCGATCGTGTTCACATCTCGTTCCTGACGTGTCTGTGTGGGTGTTCTCGTGGCAGCAAAGCACATCCTAAAATTTCATCAGACTTTAAAAGGAAATTTATAGCTTTTCGTGTCGGAATTTCACCGCGGCAGCGAATTTTCGCTTGGCTTAATATCACTTTGGCACTTGCTAAGGTGTGAATCTTTCTTGGCTCTTAAGAATCTATGTGGAAACACGGTGCATTGGAGCGTGGGTCATTTATGGGGCACAGGAGGAAAGCCTGTAATTTTTTATTTTTTTTGCCAGAAGACCACATATCAGGACATTGCTAGGTAGGGAGGCGACAGGGAATGAAAATAAAATAATATTCGAGGGGCCAGCGTTGAGCGTGGGTCGTTTTTATGCGTCACATGAGGATTGGTCGTTTACGAGGCTCCCAACAAAATTGGTTATAATTTACTTGTGATATGCATGTCACGGTAAAAGTCCATAGTGTAACATTCCATGTTTACGTATAATAATCCAATTCCGTGACATGGGGATGCGGAATGCTTAGAGGAATTTGGCTTCGACGTGGTTACTCTTGCTGGGTCGTAGGGCAGTGGTCTTTTCTGCTAAAGGTAAAGCTCGTTGGTTCAAATCCCGCCTAGGTGCCTTTGTCTGTCGGCTCACTTGTAAAGCCGGCCCATGTTACCGGGTTTGGTCTCAGTAGGAAATTGAAATAAAATCAGCCAATAGCAAGGGGCTAAATACTCAACTTGGCATTTACAGGAACATGCGCCACGCGAGGAAAGTCGGTCGTTGTTTTGGCTCGAATGCCGTTTTTTTGCTCAAATAGCACGGTAGGGAATCAGCAGGGAAGTTAGAAAGTATCGCGGCAAAGTAAATTTTTCAACCTTTTTTTAGTTTCTTTCGGAGTTTTGAACCGTATATCAAAGTATCTTCTACCGTTTACCAAAGTTTTAGCAAGTTTTGAACCGTTTACCATATTTCGCCGGCGACATAATTTGTGTTGTATAGTATAGGGCCGGGCGGGGGGGGGGGGGGGGGGGGGTAGATTCATGGGAAAGGAAGCTTACTAAAGTTTTTCAACATTTAATGAGTTTCTTTTAGGAGGTCTGAACCGTTTAAAAGCGAAAAGCCGAGCGAAGTTGCATTCCCTAGTCTTATTTTGTATTTGATAGGCTGCTGACAGTTCCTGCAAATTTATATTTTTAAACCACGATAGTCGATTTATGGAACAAACTTTCTGTCTGTTTAACATTTTCGTATGGGTCAGTTTACACGGCAAGTTCATCTCGAAACTTTTCTGACTTGATTCGGACTCCAGTGCAAATCTTCTCTGACCAGCATAACAGAACTTTATGCTAACTAAAGAACTAGTGGAATTTTGGGGATGGGACAAACAGACTAAATAGATAACGTCCCCTTCCCTGCATAAACATGCGTGATAGACAACAGTTCAATACCTACGCTGAAGGGTTCTCGGGGGGGGGGGGCATCATGGGCCCTTGTTTATTAATTCCTCAGTATATTGCACTGTCAGAAGTTCCATAACAGAACACCATGATGCGCAGTTTCAACAGACAACGCTTGGGGTGTGATCTGTTGTGCTTTTGAAAACTGTACGTATTATATGTTATGCGTAACAAGCATTGCCAGGAAAACTTGAAAAGCTGCCGAAAAAGCATCTACTGATTTTCAGATCAGTCAGTCAACAGAAGCCTTTTTTCGCAGTTTTTCCGGGTATTCCTGACAATGTCTATTATGTATAACATTTAGTGCGTAACGTTTTCAAAAACACAACAGATAACATCCCAAATGTTGTCTGTTGAAACTGCGCATCCTTATGTTATCTGTTATGAAATTTATGACAGTGTGTTGTTAATGTACATGTTAATGAGGCACAGAGGTATACGTGATTCGCACCTTATATGGCATGTCATTTAACCCAACCGTTGTTTTTAAGAAGCGACTTAAACTGAAAAGGGAAAAAGTTTACTGTTTTTGCGATCCCAAAACGTAAGTGGAGGGATACCGCAAAAGTTGTCCGTCCGTCCGTCTGTCAGCACGATAACTCTCGAAGGGTATTTGACGGAGCAAAACGGATAAGTCAGCTACATTTCGTTAGAGCTATATTTCGGCCCTTCTTGGCAAGGGTCCTCTTCAGGCTCAAGCCGCTCAAGCTGGAAAAGCTCTTCAGGCCCAATGAGATATTTTGACGAAACTTGGTGTGAGGAATCCTTGGGTCGAGGGAACTACCTGATATTGGTAGTACAGTAGAGATATGCTCCTTTGTTCTGTTTCATGTTGGACGATTGATGTTAATTAATAAAGGTAATAAAATATTAATTTTATATGATTTGGCAACTAATCCAAAACTGCATTTAGTTTTGTTTCCAGTCAAATGAATTCGATTCTTTATCTTTCCGATAGTGCTCGCAGGTCACCTTTTTATCGTAGTTGCTGGCTATCTAGCGTAAAGTGAGGAAACTTCTAAGGAGAAAAGAAGATCGCCGAGAAATCATGCTATTGGAAGGTTCTTTGTAATTCCTGAGGCCCATTGGACTGTCGCCTTGCGTCAGCCCTATACCTGACTATGGGGAATAGCATTATAGGATATTCAAGATTTTGTCTGTCAGAAGTAACGTACATTTGGCAAGCACTGTGGAGGAAGAGGCAGTGCCCGTCAAATAATTTTATATAATGTGAAAAAAACACTGTGTCCTCCATGCTGTAAAATCCAATAATTGGGCACGAGTCAGTAAGAATGCATACAGTAGCACCCAAGTGACCCTAATCGATCATCTATGCTGCACGAACTACTCCATTTTTCAAATAATAGTAAAACATATTTTTGTTGTTTTGGTAAATGCAAGAATGTACACCAGATTAGTTTGTTGTGTACACGTTTCTTAATTTTAATTTAATTCAGTTCATTTTAATTTCAGCATTCCTTAACCGAAACAACAAACATAAGGCTCCCAAGAAGGGCATCCTGTCCGCGAGTGCACAACTTTTACTCACCCATCACAACCGATAATACACATTTCTCGTCTTAACCTTCTCTTTTCTTTCTCTTTACACCCTTATTAAATTGTTTCCTTTGTAGGAGCCCGCGGAAGCCAGTCCAGCCCCAGCGTCCACTGAGGAGACACCTGCTCCTCAGCCAGAGGAGAAGGAACAGCCTAAAGAGGTAAGGAGTGGATATCTAAAATATTAAAAAGAAAACAATTTTGTGACGTGAGATTGTTGGGGAAATTTCTCCGAATCTGTTCGCGCCATCGCGATTTGTTTATTTAATATTTAATAGTATTCAAACCAATGTCAACATTATATGTTTTTGCCAGGGCTTTCGTGCAAAATATATTTTATTCTATTCCTAAAGAGGTATGGCGACAATATACCGACCTTTCCCCATTAAAGTTCGACAGAATAGATTTGTCATACGACAGCTTGTTGGTTGAGGGAGCCTGTTTAGCGTAGTAGCTTTATAATGGAGTATGTTCGACTTTTAAATCCCTACGTGATATGAGTTCAGAGGGGCGTGAGCCAGGTTACCCATCGCTTGTACCAGGATACCCATCAGGTACCCATCGCTTGTTCACTTAAAGTTTAACCGAAAAGGGCTGATGTAGGACAGTCTCGTCACTTAAAGAGGCTTGAACACCCGATGCAAATGCGTTACTTCGCTGCTCCTTTCATTTCATTTTTTTCATTTCATTTATTTCTGACCGCCAAAGCTGGCGAGTATAAAAGAAAATAAGAATACAACACGGCCAAAAAATACATTAAACGTGGCCCAACACTTGCATCAAATGCTGATGCTCAACAAATTTTGAAGAAAAATAAAACAAATAAAAAAGAACATACCATACTAACAGACACAGTCTATTTCAAACCTTGACTCAGGTTATGCTTTAGGCTATCAAGCTTAATCATGAACTTAGCGTGTTTCTGCTTCAGGATTTCAACCGGATTTTTCATATTATAATCTTTCATCATCAAAGAAGAGGATTCAAATTTCGAAAAACGACATAAAAATTTCCCAAATTTAAAAAAAGTTGTTTTCAGGGAAGTTAAATTACCTTTAGAAAAATATGGCAAAAAAGGAGAACCCTGTAAAACATGTGGTAAAACTATACTATTAAAAATCTTTGCCAGTCGCTTCTTAGACAGATAATCTCTTAGGCAAACAATACTACCAAAACTTCGCGCAATTCTTTTTTCTAGATCAACTATTATCAAAGAACGAGTTAGTACCATTGACGAACTAATAGGCAAACCTAAGTATTTTAGAGAAAAAACTGGTTTCAAAATAAAATCATCAATCTTAATAAAAATAGACTGCACTAAATCGGAAAAATTTATACCCAAAATAAGAAGCTGGCATTTCTGCGGAGATAAAAGCAATCCGTGGGTTTTAAAAACTTGACAAACATAATCAACATTAATTTGAAGGGATTTCAAAGACCGGCTTATTAAAAGAATATCATCAGCATAAGCAACCCATGACAGAAACGATCTAGAATTAAAAAGAAAAGAAATAGGGATATTATCTAAACATTCAGCTAAAGTGATATTGAAAATCGTCGGTGACAGAATTCCACCTTGCCTCAGACCCCTATTTAAAACAACATTAAAATCAGAAAATTCTCCTTTCCATGCAACTCGGATACGAGAAGAAGAAAACCAATTCCGCAAAACCAAAACAACTGAAGGGGGAACACCATTACGCAGGAGAGATGCTAAAACCCACGAATGAATAATGGTATCATATGCTGACGCTATATCTGATGCTAAAATAAAAACTCTATTCAAAAAATTTGAAAAACTTAAAATACGAGCTAGGACACTATGACCAACATCAATATTTAAATCTTTGCGGAAGCCTATCTGATTTAAACCTTGGTTACAAATAATAAGATGTGGTAAAAGGACCAATTCAAAAAGTTTACTAAGTTGGCATGATGTAGTTATTGGCCTATATGACTTCCGATCATTTAAATTAGAACCTTTCTTTAAAATTGGGATTGTTGTCGACTTTTTAAAACTACTAGGAATAATACCGGTTTTCAAAATAATAGTAAAAAGCATGGAAATCAAAATCATGCTGTTAGCTGACATCCACTTAAGGTGATTAGAATGCAATCCATCCATGTCGTAAGAATTTTTACTCTTAAGTTTTTTCAACCCAACCTCTACCTCAGAAGCATGAATTACTATATTTTTTTGCTCATGTTTACTCAGCTCCAGCTCAAGTTCTGTATCAAGATCATTATTCGCGTATAATCGATTTTCATATAGTGGGACTTCCCTGTCTGATATTTGGTACCTCCATGCGCACCTGTGTTGTATGCTTGACGAAAACTATCTAGGAAAAATAATTGCTCACCCAGTCCGCAAAGTGGTTACTGGCCACTGAGAAGCCGCGTTTGTACTGAGATTCAGAAATTTTCTCAAGGAATATTTGAGATTCAAGTTTTCCGCGTCATAGTAGAATTTTGCGTTGTGCGGATGGCCCTAGATATTCTGAAGGGCATACGGTACTAGAGGATATAGTGAGAAAAAATCCCTTAAAACACCCTCGCACTATTAACTCTTCAACTTACAGTATTTTAAAATGTTTGAGTACTTTTAAACCATGCTGTGCTTTCAACAAACAACCCACAGTTTTGGCTGTTTTAAGCCGTTTCCGAGACCCGTTGACTTGTAGCGAGAACAGGGAAACAGTTTACATAACCGTTTTTTGGGATCCCAAACGTAAGCGGAGGGATACCTATGACATCGCAAAAATGTCCGTCTGTCTGTAAGCACGATAACTCTCGAAGGGAATGAGATATTTTGATGAAACTCGGTGTGAGGATTCATTGGGTCAAGGGTAAGGTCATGTTCGTAGATGGGCTCTGTGGCCCTATATTTAGGGGTGGGGGAGGGGGTTCAGATTAAGGGACAAACAAAATATTTGTAAACAGCTAATGTGATAGTCGATAATGGGGTAAGAAGGCATTCTGAGCATGATAGTGAAAATCATTTTCTCGCCGGACGAGTTGTTCGTCCGGAATCCGGCAAAAACCGGAAAGTTGGTTGAAAGTAAAAGTTTTATTTGATGTTGATTAAATGTTCGGTTTAGGGGTAAGAAGACATGCTGAACACCATGGTGAAATCCATTTTCTCGTCGAACAAGCAGTTTGTCCGGAATCCGGCCAAAACCGGAAAGTTGGTTATAAGTAAAAGTTTCATTTGAAGTTGATTAAGTGTTCAGTTTAGCGGTAAAAGGACATGCTGAATACGATGGTGAAAACCGTTTTCTCGCCGAACAACTAGTTCGCCCGGAATCCGGCGAAAACCGGAAAATTTGTTAAAAGCAAAAGTTTGATTAAATGACAGATTAAGGGGTAAGAAGAGAGGCTAAGTCTGTATATGAGAATCGTTTTTTACCCGGGCATGTAATTAGTCTGGAATCCGGTTGCGACCGGAATTTGTTTTAAGTCAAAGTTTTATTTATAGTTGATTTTTGTTCTTTATAGGGATAAGGGGATACGCTGGATTCGTTTCTGAATTTTCTTTCTTTGCTGGACTAGTAGTTCGCTCGGAATTCGGGCGAAACCGGAAACTTGGCAGAAGTAAAGCAGGAATTCTTGGTCAGTATCGTCAAAATAGATATGGCTTATAGAGGTATATCTGAACTTGGTTTCTCTGATGATTAGCCTTGCGAAGACTGCATCTGGCGAAGACAAGGCCCAGTTTTCTGAATCACATATTAGATTTTTTTAATCTTATCTACACCTTTGGTCTTGTTTTTATGGAAAAACTTCCCGCAGACAACCGTCTCTGGGTTTAGAAATATAGAGTGATTATGGAAGTTGGTTGCTTAGTATTATAGTCAAGACAGATCCTTTAACACAATCCAAATAATGCAGTGTATTCAGTTAAATGATACGAAAATTTTAGTTGAACTTTAAACAGGCCCGAAGACACGCTGAAAATGAGTTACCTAATCATACAATCGGTTTTAATTAACTTTTTTTCTTTCGGATCTGTGGTAGGCTACATATATGTTAGAATATTTAGCAACCACAACGATTAACGATTGCCGGAAAATAAAACTTGTTGGGGTCACAGGCAGTAGCGCCATTACAACCTGGATCTGAACGTTTCCTGATCTTCACTTCATTAGCGGTTGAAATGCAAAGCTTTTGCTAAAATTTCATTAGTCATTACTAGAGCCCAAGATGAAACAAAAAAATCCCTTAGCCGAGTCAAAATATTTCTGTGTTCTCAAATCCAAGATCTAAAATTAAGCTGGCTTTCCAGTCAAATTTTAAAGGTTCGCAGGCTGAAATAGGAAGCCCCAGTCACTTGTCCACTTAAAGAGACTTGAAAAAAAAAGATAAAAAAACGGTTACTCCATTGCTTCAGCTCCGGAATCGGTTCTTTCGTTGGACGTGATTACATTGCACCGTACACTGTAGTATTTAGGGTTTGTACCAACCCACCAACAGTGGTTACTAAGAGTTACCATCGCCGTGCTAGTGATCCAGTGACAATGATCAACTAAACAGTTTCATATGTATGCATATTGTAACATGTTGGGGTCCCTCAAAATCCAGTCCTGAGAACACTTTTTTTCTTTTCTTTTTGTACATACGCAAACGCCGATAGATATCAGAGTCCGTAAAGGCTTACGTCCGTAAGCCGGCAACATGCCGAAATAAAATATAACAGTGGTGACACAGAATATCAAGTCCAACAAGATGTTCTTAGTGAATAATAATAACTAAACCTAGGAATTGGATCATTGCAGGCACGATACTGCGTTTGTAACGCGCCTGCATTGGTACACTGCACACAAAATTTTACTCTGGATATATGTGTGGCAGGTTGAAGTCGACGTCGAAAAAAGCCAATATCTCCGACTGGGGATACATTTTAAAAACTTGCTATACTTGCAATGGTTTTACTATCTCCGAATGCATCCAGCGGTCTCTGGGTGTCCTGATGGATGGAGATCTGCGTTTCGCTCGACACTACGACGTTAGCATGAAAAGTATAATGAATCCTTGGTATGATCAGAAGAGCCGTCACATTCAAGCGTTATGGTTTGTTCCCGGTGCTATGCGCTGATTCGGTCGACCGCTCAACATCGCCATTCTAGAACAAGACCTTATTGCAAATGTGACACTGAGGCTTATAAGCGAATCCAACGGACACTTAACGAGTTCCTGACAAAAATACGGAATCTACCCTATACCCTGAGAGACTATCAAAGTTGTCTCTTTCCTCCATGGCGTATAGATTTAGGCTTGATAATCAAATTAATCGACGGAAGTTACGATTACTTTGAAGTGAGCGGAATAAGAAATTGCAGCTAATGTCATATGTGTTAAAGCTTTTGAAATCACAATTAAAAAAATGTTTGTGAGTAGAGTTTTTGGGATCCCAAAGCGCAAGTGGAGGGATACCTATGACATCGCAAAAGTTATCCGTCTGTCCGTCCGTCTGTAAGCACGATAACTCTCGAAGCGAATGAGATATTTTGATGAAACTTGGTGTGAGGATTGTTTGGGTCAAGAGTAAGGTCGAGTTCGTAGATGGGCTTTGTAGCCCTATATTTAGGGTTGGGGGAGGGGGTTCAAATTAAGGGACAAACAAAATATTTTGAAACAGCTAATTTGATAGTCGATTATGGGGTGAGAAGACATGCTGAACACGATGGTGAAAACAATTTGGTCATTGGACAAGTGGTTCGCCCGGAATCCGGCCAAAACCGGAAATTCCGTCCGTTTGTTCGTCTGTTCGCACGATAACGCTAGATATTTTGCTGAAACTTCATGTTTGGATTCTTTGGGTCAAAGTACGCGTAAGGTTCGTAGATGGGATATGTAGCCCAATGTTTAGGGGTGGGAGAGGAACTACCTGAAACCTGCAAGACCCGATTGTGCCGATCAAGAAATACTATCAGTATTCCATCTTTGGGACCCCATTCAAACAGGTGGTCTTGTTTTACTAAGTGAAGTGTAATGGGTTAACAAAAACATAACCAATAATTTAATAAATTTTATTTTGTAGGAGGTTGTTGCTGAAGAACAGGCCGTCGTCTCACCAGAAGGAGAGGCCCCGGCAAAAGCCAGTGATGTCACCACTAGTGATTTGGAATAGAATATAGTGAATGGAATGAAAACAAAATACCTTCCGTGTTTAAAAGAGACAGATTAAGTGTTTGGACACTGCGCCTGTGTTTTTTTGAGCTTTGGTGTTTATATTTTTTAATCCTGTGCAGCTCTCTCTGTTTCGTACTTCACCCCCCCCCCCCCTTCACTTTCTCAGTATTCCGCGAGCAAGAAAGTTGGTAAATTGTCTATAGCACCGAACCTGTTTATAGCCTAGCCTTTTTGTATTGCTTTCTCGAATGACTCAAAGGCTTTCAGAACATGCATTTTTGGAATAAGTGTTAAGGTCAGTTCATGTATAGGGTATTGGCGGAACTGATTTGGTCCGAGGGTCCAAGGCCGTTGGGTCTAGCCTTGTTTTTCCCTAGGTATGAGCTAGCCTTTGTTTGTGTGGCTTAGTGCGGATTCAAGTCCCTATGTTGGTCCCAGTTTCTAATGTGGACCTCGAAATTGTCCTGAACTAATAAAAATCTAGGGGCTTTGCATTCGCACTAAGCGTTTGGGCACGGGGTAGAAATATGTTTAGTGAAGTGTGTCGACTCTAGCGCTCCTAACGGTTTGACTATGAATGAAGTGCTTTAGCGTCGATTGCGTCAAGCGACTTGAAATAACATTCTCGGCTTTAAGTTTTGTTTTGTCGTGTTTTTGCCAGCGTAAAACAAACGTCAACCGATTTGCTTCTCCTGTTTTAACCATTAGGAGCGCTGGCGTCGCTAGAACATAATTGGTATTATATTTTGCAATTTTTGGCTTCCAAAAAGTGACAAAGCGAATCTCAAACTTGGAAGGGTGCTTAGAAAAGGTTGTTGCAGACCTGTGGAATTTGGGATTTAGCAATTTCTAGAGTTTAGTATGTTTTAGGAACAAACCAGTTACTTTTTTTGTTTTCTGTTCTTATTCTCTCCGGCTTAAACTCAGCAGAAAATTTTAGACATTCCTTAAAGGCCAGGGTTCTATTTTCACATATTATACACAATCTGGACTAAGAGCCTGAAGTCCTTACCCCCTTAAAGTCCCTTAGTATCATCAGAAAAACCCTTCTATAGTTTGATAATATAATCCAGTGTCAGTTGTGTCGGTAGAACATACTTTCAGTCCAGGACTGCAAAAGTTCGTCAAAATTATCTAAACCAGAAAATAATCGTCAGATTTTTGTTAATACTCCACTAATTTGGATCTTTTTGAAACCTCTTGGAAACCAAGACGATATTAAAAACAGAGATATTTTTTAGAGAAACTTTTGTTTTTTCTTCTGACGACAACCTTTTTGGGATGAATTTAGGTTTGCGTACAATTGAGAAGTGGTGCCCACTGTTGGAAAAGAATGTGATGGCGAGTGTTTTTGCAAATAAAGTTTCTGTACATTCAGATTTGGTAAATAAATAAATTTAGTTGAGTCTTGACTAAGTTGATGACTGATTAAATTTGAGCTCCGAAGAAGGCGACGAACGCTGAACGGACTAGTTAGCAGAAATTAGGGGTGTTATTTCGCGAACAAACTGGCATGGGAGGGGAGTGTTATTCTTTGTCATTAGCTCGGCTTGTAAAGGTCAAATTTGGTGAGATAATTTTGTTAAAGGAGCCCTCGTACTGTTCACTCTTGAATTACAGTATTTTAAAATATTTGAATACTTAACTAGGCTGTGCTTTCAGGAAATAACCCACGGTTTTGGCTGTTTTAAGCCTTTTCCGAGACCCGTTGACTTGCAGCGAAAACAGGGAAACAATTTACATAACTTTTTTTTATGGAAAAACTTCTCGCAAACAATCGTCGGCAGCGTGATACACATCGAAGGTAGCAAAACACAGTGAGAAAATCAGCGTGGTTTTGATAGAGGGGTTAGACTGTACAGTACGAAATGGGGTCTGCGGGTTTAGAAATAATGGAGGGATTGTGGAAGTAGCTTGCATTAGTATCATAGGTAAGACAGGTCCTTTAGATCAGTGATTCCCAACCTTTTCCGTACCGCGTAACCCTAATCGACGTTCGAAAAGATTGCGTACCCCCCTTTTTCAGAACGTGAAAAAGACGATATATATTGTTATAAATCATAAGGCATACTTGTGTAAAAAATTTACAGAATCAATGAGGCAATCACTAGAGGCTGCTTTGCAGCAATATTTTTGTCAAACTCGGCTCGACGTCATTAGCGGCATATTTTTTTTACAGTCAGTCCGTTTCTGTGTTTGGTTTTGATGTTCTCCGTGCTTTCATCAAGCTGCATCGCAAACTTTTTCGTTAGCTTAATTCGTTAGCTTCGATTCTTCTTGGGACAGTATTGTTTGACACAGGAACAAATTTTACGGCAGTAGCCTAGCTGTTTTTGAATCAACCTTATTTCACTGACTTTCACTAGGGCTTGTCAATTTCTTTCAACACCAATTACGGACTAGCCGAATAGCAGGTGGTAGAGTCAAACATACATTAAAAACTAACCAGAACAAACAATATAAAAAGTACGACTGGGGAAATAGACAACGGGGGGTAAAATAATAACCTACTAATTTCTGTTACGTAGGGGAACAAGGCGTCACGCACGGGTTCACAGCACCCGTCCCCCACCCAAAGGTTGGTCAGACGATTAAAAAGAAGAGTCGGCGCGAAGCGTCTCGATTTTTCGTAAAAGCTGTTATTTAAAAAAAAAGGTAAAATTACCTGTCGGTATGTAAAAACACCTTGCCCCTTAAGATACATTTTGGCTAGTGACGCCTCTGCTGGTAATATTAGGCTTTCGGCAATCACAAACTAGACCTACGTTGCCTGGGCAACGTGAAGTGTTGCGGCAACCTTTGACCGGCTTCGCCGACTGTAGTGTTGCGAGAGCAACACTTTGGTTTTGTTTCTTCTCTGTCGGTTAAATGCAGAAATTGTCAACTTATCGAAGCTTTTAAAAGTAATATGTTCTAAAAACAATCATCACATGATCAAAAGCTATTGTTCAGCGTTGTAAAAACAACAACAAAGGAAAATCGGAAGAAGGGACTAAATTGACTTTGCAGTCAGTTGAACTTTATCATTTTCAATCGTAGACATCGTGACGGATAAAAGCTTGGAACAATATCTCATAGAATGTAGTTGGTATTATAAAGCTATCCGTAACTTTTCAGGATTAAAATACCATAGATGACACTATTAATTATTAGGGAACTACCTCATTGTTAACATTACCGTTTGTACCCGTTGCGTAAACATTTAATCCTAGGTTACAGCGATAGACGAACGATACAAACTTTCTTACAGTCAGATTTATAGGAACCGAATACGATGTGCACCAATTTACAAAAGTTCTAGCCCCTCGTGAACCGATTCTTACTTACAAGTCCCTCTCCCGTGATAGACATCAAGTTCACCGGATAAAAATAATGGGTAGCCTACACCAGCTAGCGAAAGTTGCAAGCCCCTCATCCCTGAAGATGATTGTAGCATAGCAGCCGATTATTACTTACAAGTCCCTTGCTGATCAGTTCGACTACTCAAATTTCTTAGAGTTATTTAGAGGCGAAAGCCTTTTCTCTTGCTTTGTATTATGTCTTACAATTGGGAACCAAATTGTTCTTACCATCGAATACACCGGAAACAAATAACAGGTACACCAACTAGCAAAAGCTGCAAACCACTCATTGCCGAGGATGATTATGAGGTAACAGTTGACTTTTGCATACATGTCTCACAACTGGTATCGCTTATTTTTGGTTTCAGTGTGTACCTTACTACTGAAGTTGTCAACCCCCTTGAAATTTTCAAACTGGTGTATCTCATGAAGGAATTTTTGTACCGAAAAATGGATGACATATACTTTGATCAGCTCATCAACGGCTATCGATTGCGTCGAAAAAAAATTCTGCCTGTCTTAGTTCAAAAGTTGACTTTTTTGCCGTAGGCCAACTTTCTAACGTCACCACTTAGAAAGGAGCAAAGGGTACGCTCTAGTTTCTCTAGCAATGAGAGAACTTTTAAAGTGTAAGAGGCGCGTCTGATACCGTTTCTCTACCGTAAACCCAAGTGCCAAAAAAACGAATGATAAAATCAGCTGAAATCGCGAACATACATGGATAGAAACAACAGATGGCAGCACGTTCGGGCCCATGGGAAAAAACACTTTTTTGTTTCTGTAGGTTTTTCTATTTATCACTCAAAGAAGATATGTTGGCTCTGGGGCCGGGTAACTGCCGCATATATTTACCACTTCTAGATTTTAGTCCATGTTCAATTCGAAACTGGTGCCTGCCTGCTTGCCCGCTGGAACGGAGCTTTCCACTCGAAAGCAGAAACATGGTTTAATGAAACGAAAGGTTCGCTACACATTTCAGATAGTCTACTCTGACATGGGCTATATAACTCCACTTCCCTTCGCACACCATAGGCTCTGGCTCGAGGACAAGCAAAAACCATCCTAATTGGCCCCAGGCAAGAGTTCTACGGAGTACGGAGCTTCCCAAAATATAATGTCATATTCATCAATCCGGCCTAAGGTTCACACTTTCCCCAAAACCGCACAGGTTAGACCCTTACAAGTTACCAGGAATAAAATGAAATCAGAGGGCTAGGGAAAAAAACAAAAAACGAGGACAAAAAAGTGTTGCTCTGGCAACACAATGAGCGAGGCGAGATTTTGAAGCTACAGACTAAAACAATTTTTGTTCCTTCGCGTACCCCTTGCAAGGGTCTCGCGTACCCCATGCGGTACACGCACCACCAGTTGGGAACCACTGCTTTAGTCATTTTGTTTGTCGCAGATTCTATGATTTTTCACTGGTAGCGCCCCCCCCCCCCTAAATGACGCCACTTTAATCACAGATTTAGAATCTTTCTTACAACCCGATGGAAGAATAGGTGACTTGTGGAGACGGATCGTATTGTATTCTACAACATTTTCTGCAACTGGTGGCATATGAATCGTGGAAAAAAAAATCTAGGCTTCTCCGGAAAATGACCCGGCAACCAGTATATTCGGTGGTTCACTCGCAGTTAAAATCATTTTAAGGAACTACACTGAACCTTAAGCCAAAATGTTCCATACCGGCATTTCAACCCTTCGTTAAATGGTTCGAATGCATCCAAAGCTTCTATATCTCTTGGATCGTTCATCGTCAAATCAACAGACTCTCTACGGTGGCTAGGCATAACGTTCAAATCTTCAATGTCAAAATTTTGCTCTTCGGTTGTTCAAGAAGTTTATAAATCAATCCGTAGCGCCTATTGGCGCATCGTCCCCAACCGGGGGCGCTATAATCGTAAAGCTTTGGGAAATTTGTATAGCACCTTCTGCGCTCCGTGTATACTATTACGTTCTGGCGTCACTCATGTTCTAAGAAAAAAGGAGATTAAAAAGATGAGATCATGTTATTTTAAATATGCGAAGCACCTGCTCCACTTGTCAAGAAATTCAAGATGCAAGCGTTACCCTTTTGGATGTTTCCTCCTCGCTTTCAAAAATCATGGACAACAGGGCCCAACCAGCATACGACGTCGTCCACTGCTTCCTGACCGAAGATTGAAAATTAAGTGTCTTTTTCTGTGTGTTTTGTTTATTTCTTCATCTACTCCGCCTTTTCAAAATGGCGGGTCATAAAAAAAAAAAAAAAAAAATGGATATGATTATTGCATTATTATGAATAGTATCTTTCCTTCCGTTCCCCAATGTTGTCCCTGACGTTCGACAGCCCGACGAGGACCCTTGCCAAGAAGGGCCGAAATATCGCTGCCAAAGCAGTGCAGCTGACGTCTCCGTTTTTATGGCACTTGCCCTTTGGCCAAGTGCGATATAGCGATCGCAATTTCTGTCTGTCCCGGTTTTGCTAGTTCGGGCACTTCCAGATAAGATAGGACGATGAAACTTGGCAGGTGTATCAGGGACCGGACCAGATTAATTAGAAATAGTCGCTTCCCCGATCCGACCGTCTGGGGGGGGGGGTGGAGGGAGCGGGAATCCGGAAAAAAATGGGAAAAATGAGGTATTTTTAACTGAAGACAGGTGATCAGATCTTAATGAAACTTGATATATGGTAGGACCTCATGTCTGAGACGTTCCATTTTAAATCCAGATTGGATCCGGTGACATGGGGGGGGGGGAGAGTTGGAGGGGGAAACCGGAAATCTTGGAAAACACTTAGAGTTCAGAGGTCGGGATGAAACTTGGTGGAAAGAACAAGCACATAGCTGGAACGAATCCGCTCACTTGGGGGGGGGGGCGAGTTTCTAGTGATCCCGCGAGTTCGGTGCTTCCTGATGTACTAGGACGATGAAAATTGGCAGGCATGTCAGGGACCCGAACAGATTGACTTTCGAATAGTCGTGTCCACGATCCGACTATCTGAGAGTGGGGGGCTGGAGGGAGGGGGAATACGGAAAAATAATGTATTTTTAACTTACGAACGGGTGATCGGATCTCAATGAAACTTGATATATAGAAAGACCTCGTGTCTCAGACATCCCAGTTTAAATCCGGACCGGATCCGGTGACATTGGGGGGGGGGGGGTTTAGGGGGGAACCGGAAATCTTTGGAAACGCTTAGAGTGGAGAGATCGGGATCAAACTTGGCGGAAAGAACAAACACAAGCCCTAGATACGTGATTGACATAGCCGGACCGGATCCGTTCAGTGTGGGGGAGTTGGGGGGGGGGGGCGAATTTCTAGTGATCTCGTGAGTTCGGTATTTCCTGGTGTGCTAGGACGATGAAACTTGGCAGGCGCGTAAGGGACCCGAACAGGTTGTCTTGAGAATATTCGTTTCCCCGATCCAACCAACGTGGGAGGAGTGGAGGAATTGGGAATACGAAATCTAGTGGCACGAACAATTGATCTGATCTCATGAAACTTATTATATAGAAAGACCATGTCTCAGACGCCCCATTTTAAATCCAGACCGGATCCGGTGATAGGGGGAGTCACAGGGAGGAACCAGTGGAGGGTTCGAGATGAAACTTTGTAGAAAGAACAAGCACAAGTCCTACATACGTGAATGACATAACCGGAACGGGTCCGGTCACTGTAGGGGAGTTGGGGGCCGAGTTTCTAGTGATCCCACGAGTTCGGTACTTCCTAATGTGCTAGGACGATGAAACTTGGCAGGTTTGTCAGGTGGCCGAACAGACTGACTTGAAAATGTCGTTTCCCCGATCCGACGTGGGGGATTGGAGGGATGAGGAATCCGGAATCTAGTGGCAAGCTCAGCTATTGAACGGGTTATCGGATTTAAATGAAACTTGATATTTAGTAAGACCTGATGCCTCAGATGCCCCATTTAAAACCCGGACCGGATCCGGTGATATTGGGAGGAGTTCGAGGGGGGGGGGAGGCGGAAATCTTTGAAACACTTGGAGTGGAGGATCGGGATGAAACTTGGTTGGAAGAACAAGCACGAGTTCTAGATACGTAATTGACATAACAGGACGGAATTGGTCACTATGGGGCAGTTGGGGGGGGGGGGGGCGGATTTCTAGTAAGCGCGCGAGTTCGATACTACCTAATGTGCTAGGACGATGAAACTTGGTAGGCGTGTTAAGGACCCGAATAGATTGGCTAGAGAATAGGCGATCCGACCATCGTGGAAGGAGTGGAGGAATTGGGAATATGCAATCTAGTGGCAAGGGCAGTTTTTGAACGGGTGATCGGATTTGAATGAAACCTGGTAAGTGGCAAGAGTTATCGTCGCAAACGTTCCATGTCAGGTGCAGGGAGGATTGAAGGAAGGGGGAATCCGGAATCTTGAGGTATTTATAACTTTCCAGCGTGTGATAGGATCTTAATGAAACTTGATATTTGGGAAGACGCGAAATCTCAGACTACCCAGTTCAAATCCAGATCGGATCCGGTGACATTGATCCGGGGTGAACCGGAAATCTTGGAAACGCTTAGAGTGGAGGGATCGGGATGAAACTTGGTGGGAAGAACAAGCGCAAGTCCTAGATACATCGTCGACATAACCGGACCAGATTCGGACACTGTTGGGGAGTTGGGGGGGGGGGCTTAATTCTGGCGATCCCGCAAGTTCGGAACTTCCTGTTGTTTTAGGACGAAACTTGGAAGACCTATCAAGGACCCGAACAGACTGACTTGACAATAGTCGTTTCCCCCATCCGACCATTAGGTTTTTTTTTAAAAGCTTTTGACATGCACAACAAGACCAAAGGTTTCGATGGGATCCCAAAAATTCAATATCTGATCCAGACAACTGGATCTTGTATTAGCCAGATCCAGTCTTCGCCAGACTCCTTGAACATTTTTACAATTAAAATTCAGAAACAGAATTAAGGCCAAATAGCTAATCACCTGAGAAAACCAAGTTCAGATTTGGATTCAGCATGTGTGTTTACCCCTATAAGTCATATCTGTTTTGACGAAAACTTCCTGCCACTTCTGCCAATTTCCCAGTACCGGCCGAAATCAGGGTATCTTCTTTCCCCAGTAATGAACATCTAATCAACTTCAAATGGAAATTTAGCTTATAACAAATTTTTCGATTCCAGCCGGATTCCGGTCGAACTATATGTCCGGGTAAAATATGATTGTCATACAGGGACTCAGCATCTCTTCTTACCCCTAAATCGCTTATCTAATCAACTAGAAATAAAACTTTGACTTCCAACAGATTTCCGGTTTTGGCCGGATTCCGGACGAACTACATGTCCGGGTAGAAAATTGTTTTCACATAAGTGTTCAGCATGTCTTCTTGCCCTAAATCGAACATCTAATCAACTCCAAATAAAACTTTTAATTTTGACAAACTTTCCGGTTTGGGCCGGATTCCGGTCGAAATACTTGTCGGTCGAGAAAATAGTTTTCACCATCGTCTTCAGCATGTCTTCCTACCCCTAAATCGAACATCTAATCAACTTCAAATAAAACTTTTACTTTCAACAAACTTTCCGGTTTGGGCCGGATTCTGGGCGAAATACTTGTCCGTCGAGAAAATAGTTTTCACCATCGTCTTCAGCATGTCTTCCTACCCCTAAATCGAACATCTTATCAATTTCAAATAAAACTTTTACTTTCAACAAACTTTCCGGTCTGGGACGGATTCCGGGCGAAATACTTGTCCGTCGAGAAAATAATTTTCACCATCGACTTCAGCATGTCTTCCTACCTCTAAATCGAACATCTAATCAACTTCAAATAAAACTTTTACTTTCCGGTTTTGGCCGGATTCCGGGCGAACTACTTGTCCGATGACAAAATAGTTTTCACCATCGTGTTCAGCATGTCTTCTTACCCCATAATCGACTATCACATTAGCTGTTTCAAAATATTTTGTTTGTCCCTTAATTTGAATCCCCTCCCCCCACCCCTAAACGTAGAGCTACAAAGCCCATCTACGAACTTGAATGGTCCGACGACCCAACGAACCCTCACACCAAGTTTCATCAAAATATCTCGTTCCCTTCGAGAGTTATCGTGCTTACAGACGGACGGACGGACGGACGGACGGACGGACGGACGGACGGACAGACGGACAACTTTTGCGATGTCATAGGTATCCCTCCACTTACGTTTTGGGATCCCAAAAACCAAACGGATGGACAAAATAAGGTGCAAGTTGGACAGTGCCGAGTTTATGCGACCTTGTTTTGTTATTTGGCGTCCGGACAGGATCCGGCCAAAGTGGGGGGGGGGGGAGCCAGACTCGGATATTTGCTGATAGGCTCTGGTCCGGTTTCAGTCAAACTTGAAGGACGGGAAGAGGACAAGTCAGAGATGCAACATGTATGTGTTCGTGTCGTATTCAGCCACGGTCGGCGGAGTTGGAAGGGGAGTCCCGGAAATTTGTGGCTCACATAAGGGTCAAACAATTGGAGTGATTTGAATGAAACTTGGAAGGTACACACATCATATGCCTTAGATGACATATGTTAAGGATCGAACCGGATGCGACCATAGTGGGGGGTGGGGGGGGGGGGGGTTACTGGAAGTTCCCACAAAAATGCTCAGATTCCAAAAGATAGGTACGGTGGTAAGAGAAAATACCTCAGAGGATCCATTCAGCCGCGGTATATGGGGAGTTGGAAGGGGGGTACCGGAAATCTTGGGCACGTCTCGCACATAGCGAGTGGATTTCTTGGGTTGGAACTTGGAAGGTTGGCGATGGCTTGGAGGTGATGTCGGAAATTTTCTGACTTGAGGGAAACTAGATATCCTAATTTTAGGTCCGAACCGCATTTTTGGATGGCGGGGTGTTTTGTAAAGTTCTCTTCTACTTTCTTGTACAACCTACTCGTAACAAGTGCCATATGAGCTCGTAGCTCTTGTTATCCATAGTAAGAACAAATATTAGATTGCAAATCTGTTGAACAGTTTGGCTTGATCAAAGAGACAGCCAACAGGCCAACTATACTACATAAACAGCTGAAAACACAAGGAAAGTGGGACACGAAGGTCAGTGAACAAAAAGAAAGAACTGAACTGATATGATATCCGCTTGCTTACGGCCAGTGTTTGCGACAGCGCTCTTCGTTGTTAGTACTATTTTAATTTCCAGATGGCTCTTCCACCGCTGGTCCTTCTAATTTTGTAATTGGCGCAAGGTTTGAAAGCTAGTGATGATGCTGGATTTATGCATAGGTATCTTAAAGAAGTTGTAGTTAGTGTAAGTAAACTGGCTGGAGGAAGCTCGAGCCCGTTTTTCCAAGTATGACGATTTTGTCCTTTTTGTGACACTTTTTGCCTCTGGGTGATATCATGATGCTCTTTCTTTGAAAGTGACACCGTTGGCTTTTCATTTACAGTACTTTGCTGAAGTTATGCCCCCAAAACATGCCTCAAAAGCATGTATTTCAAGTCTTTACTTTAACTTAGTACACAAAAAAAGTTTGAAGCCTTCTATAAAGCTCATTTCCAATTAAATTCTGTTACACAAATGTGATCTATCAATTAAGAAATCTTTTGAAAAATGAACCTACATACTCAGAATAATTACCAATTATCGGAGTTTTCATGTTGTCAGCGAAATGCATAAATAAAATTGGA
This sequence comes from Branchinecta lynchi, assembly GCA_023053575.1. Taxonomy (NCBI): domain Eukaryota; kingdom Metazoa; phylum Arthropoda; class Branchiopoda; order Anostraca; family Branchinectidae; genus Branchinecta; species Branchinecta lynchi. Next base: position 23,135,357 of record JAKZAP010000003.1, read on the forward strand.
GGTGTCAAAAAGCACCTTTTTATCAGGAATTTTGATACTTTTGTGAGTCAAACTCTTGGCAACCCTTTCTCGAGCATTTAGTAAGTCTTCTACTAATCCGTGGCTTGGGGATAATCTTTTGTACATTTACTGCAATTTACGGTAACACAGCCCAGACCAGGATACTGTTTAGGATTCCTTAGGCTTAGAAATGAATTTAAGGCAACCTATCTACCAGTTACTCTAGGGCTAGATCAGGGCTAGATGCCATTTAAGCTATTCTATAATGGATTTGTGGCTTTAAAAAACTGTTTCCTCAGTCGCTTGTGTGCCCACAATTGTGTTTCTGTCACCAACAAGATTGTGTGGCTTGGGTTCGACAAACACCTGTATAGGTGATTTTCAAATTTTGGATGAGATTAAAATATAGCAGCAAAGTAAAGTCTAAATAATAAACCGCACTGAACTTTAAGGACGTAAGCCTGAACTTTAAGGACGTAAGCCTGAAGTTCTATTTATAGAGATTTTATTTGGTTTAATTTTTATTTTTACAAATTTGAAGTTACTGCAAATAAACAAAGAAAATAGAGTTTCCACGAGTTTCAACTTGTGGCTCGACTGTGTGGTACACAGTCCTGTTTTCTATGACAAACACTCAAAAGTGTGTGGCCCACAGTTGTACAGCAGAAAAATGCCTTAGGATATGCAAAATGCTACTTTCCCTAAAAGACATTTTGAATCTCTGTATTCACTGAGTCATCTATATTTTTATTGCAGGGTTAGGGTGTTCCAAGGCAGCCACAAACACAATTGCAAGCTTACTTTTTTTCTGAAAAAGAAAGTAAATTACCTTTAAGCACATTTGTGAATGGTTCATCTTTTTCTTTTGAAAATGAGGCTATATATGAAAGTGAAATAAAAACTGTGAGACGAACTATGGGTGTTGGTTGGCATCCCTTACAGTTACACAACACAGCCTACAGTACTTTAGTTTTTCACTTTTCACGTATGTCAGAAACAATACAAAATTATTTTATTTTCATAAAGTGGTATTTTCACTTAATAATCTGCTTAATAATATTAAGGAAGTGCTAAATTCTAATTGCACATTTCTTATTACTCAGTAGTGTATTGGTATCGGGCTTTTTCAGGCAGCTGGGCGGTGGTCGAAAGCTTCAAGCCTGTGAAATTTTTGAGGAGTGGCTTGGACTCCTTTCAGATAGAATAAAACAGTATTACTGCACTCTAACTCATATACCGCACATCAAAGATAAATCTAGTGTACAACCGTCCTGGCAAAGCCCATCCTGACCAAATGGTTAGCACGTTGGACTCCCAAGCGAAGGGTCGCTGGTTCTAGTCTCGGTTTTGCCTACAGTTTGGTTTAGGGAGGGGGTTTGTGGCGTAATCCTGTAAGACAATCCAAAGTCCACCCAGCTTGAAATAAGTACCTGGGGAAATCTGGGGAAGGTGACAGGAAGTGTGTGCGAAAGCACCAGGATGACTGGACCCCAACGGCCCATTACATTTCCTGGCTGAGGGCTGCGAATCGGGAATTTTTTTTTTTACAGCTCAACATTACAGTGTTGTAAGGTAATACTCGGGACCCACTATGGACACACCTGTTCGTAAAATCGGTTTCTAGACGTTTTTAAGCCCGACTCTTAGCGGTTTTTAGACGTTGCTCCTCAACCCGTTCATAAATCTGTGGATGGATAAATCCATCTCCCGTTTTTAATTTGTGATGAACAACCAATGAGAGAGGAGCGTCCTAAACCTCTAAAAACCGAATTACGAGCAGGTGTGTCCGTAGTGGAGCCCGAGTATAAGGACAACCAGAAAACTATTTTCTGTTTTTTTTTTGTTTTTTTTTATTATAAACCCACTATACAAAACAAAAGTGGAAAACGAAAGGAAAAAGAAAATATAGATAACATATCAACGAACTAAAAGGAGCAAGCATCTTGACTTCGATGTATGCGACCGTCTACACGCTCGCCGCTCAATTTCTATTAGGCTTCCAACTGGATCAGTAACATTGAAATAACGCATAATACCTGTGTTACTATGACGGGCAGGTAGGTACAGAAAATACTTACAGAACTTAAAATATGTCTTCCTTAAGCGCGCCAGGTCGTTTCGAGACAGTAGGTCACTCACCCCGGACAAACATGTAATGTGGGAAGCTACACAAGCAGAAAAAATTCTTCCCAGGTCTCTTCTTCCAAATTTTCCGCGATTAGGTATAACAGATCCGTAGGCAATTCGGATCGAATCAGCCATCTGCCCACATAATAATGTTCTAGTTGACCGAAGCTTATTCGAAAACCGAGCACCCAGGTACGTAAAAGACTCAACGGGGCTAAGAACTGTTGAGCCCAAAGTGATTTCTACAGGACAATAACAATTAAATGCCATAAACTCACATTTCGAAACGTTAATTTTTAGACCAATATCGGAGAGACCATTTAGCAGCTTATCCAGATTTCGCTGAAGGCCACTTCGGGTGCGACTTATCAATAGAACATCGTCAGCATACGCTAGATATGTAATTTCAACTCCACATAAATACGAACTTGGCACCAAACTATTAAGTAAATGAGATATGGCCGACTTGAAAATACAAGGTGAAAGAACACTGCCCTGGCGCACGCCAGTTTTTACAGGGATTGAACAACTCAGTTTAGAGTCCCATTTTGCAAAAACTACAGCATTTTGATACCAATATAGCAGAAGTTGTATTTTCCATGTCCGCTTGCTGTCATTTGAGGCATCACAAAACTATCTAACATTTCTGACACTTCAACCTGATGGTCAGTTATTCTCGAAAAGATCGCTAATTGTAATGCAGCTATCATTACACTATATTAGCCCTATGACCGCGTTCCACCCTATTTACTGTGGTTACTACGCATGAAGTCACGGATCCTGGCCTTTTGGCGTCAAGGCTCCGAACGTACTATTTTTCTATTTTCGTCAAAATATAGTGCTGCGGCCTCATCGAGCCATTCACGTCACGGATATCGTAGTTACCACGCTAACTGCGCTCTCGAGCATGGTAAGCAAATTGATACTATGAGGTCTACGATTAAAACGCAATCAGAGCGACCATGAGTGGCAAGGGATTGTTCTTTGATATTTTTTGTTTTGTAAGTGTGATTTTCTCTCTGTGATTTTCCCTTTGTTTTTCTTTGTTGTGTGATTATTTTCTGTGTGTTTTTCTACTTTCTTTCTGTGATTTGCGTTTTGTTTTTCTTTGTTGTGTGACCTTTTAGGTGTTTTTTCTAAATTTTTTTTTAGATATGTGATGGGTGAAAAATAAATATTACTAGAGGCGTTACTAGCCAAAATGTGTTTTTTCTTGTGGGGGGGGGGGGGGGCGGGGGGGAGCAAGGTATTTGCCGACTGGCTGGTCATTTTTACCGACTTTGTTTGCAGATAAAAACGACTATTATTGAGAAAAAACGGCTGTGTTAACGAAAAATCGGCTGGTTGTAACAAAAACTACTATTTTTAAGAAAAAAAGACTATTTTTACCAGAACCCACTATTTTTTAAAAAATTGACTGTTACCAAGAAAAAATTAGAATGCTATTATTAAAAAGTCGTGGCGCTTCGTGCCGGCTCGGCTATTTTCTACCGACCACATTCGGGGGGGGGGGGCTTCCCCCTAATCGTGACGCCCCTGATTACATTACATTAGTTACTATTTTATGAAGTTGGAACGGTCAGCGTAGTGACTTTTCACGAGGTTGGAATGAAAATAATAACTAATATTTGCTGTTGTTAGAAGGGTGGAACACGCTCTGTGTTACATCAGAAGTTGTTAAAATTTCGACGGTCATGTGTTTGGTTGATTTTTACAATACAAATTCCCAACACTTAAGCAGGTGTTTTTTTGAGACATCGAGGAACTATTCTTGCTCACTGGTACGGTAGTTGTGTTTTCATTCAGCTAGTGCCAAGTAAATGGGTGGTTTTGAGGGCTATAAATCGATACTGCATTGGTTGTATAGATGCGCCATAAAGATGTCTAGATAATGTAAACGTGTAAAGTTATACGATTTTTAGGAACGGTGACGGGGCCTCGCTCAGCTCCGCTACTGTCTTAAATTATTTGTTTATGAAGCTAAAAGCATAACGCCGAATGTAAAATTTAATTACTTAAAGACTGCACTTGGCACGGTTTTCTGTTTTTGTTCAAATATTCTAAAATAATTAAATATTCAAAACCCGGTCTCTGCTTTGAACAAGTTACAGATAGCTTTGTCTCTTTAAGCCTTTTCCAGGCCTGTTTGCTTCTAGCAAAAACTATTTTTTGACGAGTGAGTGTCTCGCAAACAATCGTCGGGAGCACTATACGGATCAAAAATAGGAAACAAAGCAAAAAAACTCCTTGAGCCGAGGCTGACTGGGAAACGTGCGTTTAAACAATGGATGAAAACGGAAAGTCAGCTACGATGTTTGAAAGTGATATTTGGCCCTTCTTGAACTGCCGGTTCCTTTCTTTCAGTCCAGCAACAGGCTGATGAGCACCCTTGCCGGAAAGACCAAAATGTCGCTGCCAACACCGTACCTACGTCATTTTTAGCCATTGTTTTAATATGTGAAACAAGTGTGAAAATTATTGGGGCTATGATGTATCGTCCAAAAGTCGGGTCTCCGCTTTTAAGCATGGATGGAGGGATCGTAAATTGCATTGGAGGTACAAGTGGTACGACTGCTCCTTTAAGAATCCCGACATATCTATTTATGGCTCCAAGCTGCCATCATATACCGTTGCTAGGTCTCCCTTGTTAGAGACGTAGCCAAAAACATCCTTGATTAAGCTTCTCTCAAAGCTGCATCGTCTTCGCTTGATAACATCATCGGCAGAAATTCCGTTCGATGAGTGCCTTTGTCTGAAAAGAGTCAGCGGTTGTCGTTTCCTTCTCAGGGGTAATTACGGACGTCAATCAATATGCATAAGTCTCTTTCTTAGCTTGTGGTACTATTTGTCGTCTGACGTCCCCTGAGGTAGCTATGGAGAAGCTTCTACTGGAAGTGTAAGCCACTTGTAATAAGTAGGCTAGTTGCCAACAAGAACCCCTTGTGACCACTTTGTCAAGTGACCTTATACCAGTTCAGCGCTTCAAGTGTACTGGTCTCTGTTTGTCCACCCGCGCCTCATTCTCAGCATCCATCACGCAAAGATAGTACTATAGACCCATAAGAACATCCTTGTGTTAAACTTCATGAATTACTCTTTTAAATTTCATCTTTTCGAGAAATCTAACAATTAAAAAGCTCATAACGGAAGTTTTTTTTATCAAAAAAACGCTTAAAAGGCTCATAACATATATTTCATAACCTTTAACGCAAGGATGCATAACATGTGTTATCTGTTATTAGCCCATAGGGATAGGTGCTTATAGGAGATATTATGTCTCTTTGATGTTTATTTTTGGGATCCCAAAATGTAAGTGGAGGGATACCTATGACATCGCAAAAGTTGTCCGTCCGTCTGTAAGCACGATAACTCTCGAAGGGAATGAGATATTTTGATGAAACTTGATGTGAGGATTGTTTGGGTCAATTGTAAGGTCGAGTTCGTAGATGGGCTCTGTAGCCCTATATTTGGTTGTGGAGGAGGGGGTTCAAATCAAGGGACAAACAAAGTATTTTTAAACAGCTAATGTGATAGTTGATTATGGGGTAAGAAGACTTGCTGAGCACGATGGTGAAAATCATTTTCTCGCCAGACAAGTAGTTCGTCCGGAATCCGGCAAAAACCGGAAAGCTGGTTAAAAGTAAAAGTTTCATTTTGAAGTTGATTAAATGTTTGATTTAGGGGTAAGAAGACATGCTGAGCATGGTAGTGAAAACCATTTTCTCGCCGGACAAGCAGTTCGTCCGGAATACGGCCAACACCGGAAAGTTGGTTCGAAGTAACAGTTTCATTTGAAGTTGATTAAATGTTTGATTTAGGGGTAAGAAGACATGCTGAACCCGATGGTGAAAACCATTTTCTCGCCGGACAACTAGTTCACCTGTAATCCGGCAAAAACTAGAAAATATGTTAAAAGCAAAAGCTTTATCTAAAGTTGACTAGATGATAGGTTTAGGGGTAAGAAGAGACGCTGAGTCTGAATTCCTGTCTGAATTTCAGCTTGAATTCCTGCCAGGTAGATATCCCATGAGCCCAAGCTGACTTTGAACCATATATTTAAATAATGCATACAAACGGATACGTCAGCTATGATGCTGTGTCAGCGATATTTCGGCCATTCTTGGCAAGGGTCCTCGCCAGGCTGTCAATATTCAGGGTCAATGTTGGAGAAGGAACTAAACCAGTGATTACAGGTTCCAAACCTGTAAGCCTGAGAAGGGCCGAAATATCGCGAAGCATCGCAGCTGACGTATCCATTGTATGCATTATTTGAATATATGTTCCTGCCAGGATTTCGGCCCCGTCATCAATTCGACAAAATCCGGCATTGACAACAGCATAACGTATTCCGGATTTCCCGCTCACTATCCAAGTTTTAATTTGCCCCGAGAGAGCTCGAGAATTAGGAGTGACTTAAAGGATATAGCCTGGCGTCTACGACAAACCTATTGCCTTGATCAAATTCTGTGCTCGATTTTTTTTTCAGTGCTCGATTTTTTTCTAAGACTTCGAATTCGGCAAATCCAGCGAACCGTGTACGCTAGGTACTGATGTAATTACCATCCGTAGAAACAGTGCAGTCACGTTTATTCTGTTTGTTTTAATGTCTTTTTCTGCTTCGGAAATAATGTCAAGAGTTGAGAGAAAGTAATGGCGTCAGTTTTCCGACGTCATGACCTTTTCCAAGATTCAGCGAAACTGGAGAAAGGTGCAAAATGTCAAATCTTTTGGCATAAGGTGCACGTGTGAAAATGGAGAAACCCATTGACCTCTGGATTTTGCAAATTTGGCTGTTTGGAATATTGAGAGCCCGGAAGGTGTCAAACATTAGCCCAGGTATTACTGTTTTGGGCAAACCAATTTCATCATGGCAAAATTGCAGTAATTTCTTGTGTGGTTGACTTCTCAGAGAACTGACGTTGTTTTTTATTCAAGAGTAACGACAAAGTAAATAGCACTGCAGAAATTTTCTTTTCTTTCAAACCCTTTTTTTTTCAGAACCGCGATGAGATCGGCCAGTTCTTCCAGCAGATCATCAGCGACCATCGCGAATCCTTCTCGTCTGACAACATTCGCAATATCATTGACGCCTACCTTCTCTCAATAAGCGAAGCCCAAGAGGAAAACCGCTTCAACACCCTCTTCGACGGCCGTGATCCAGACAAGCAGATGGAGCAGATCATCGGTGACATGTTCAGCGCTGGTTCAGAATCCGTCAAGACGACCCTCTTATTGTCCATGGTCTACTCCATTCGTGAGCTTGAAATGCAGAAGAAGGTACAGGATGAGCTTGACCGAGTCGTTGGACGATCTAGAATGCCATCGCTGGACGATATTCAGCATCTACCGTACACTGAGGCTTTCCTCTGTGAATGTATGCGACGATCGACAGCTGTACCTCTAGGAACGATTCATTCCACCACCAGGTATGTGTCTGTTGTCCTTAATCTACTCGACCTCGTCAACCTCCACTCTTTCTCCAGTCCTCCTAAGTTTGAACACTTCTTTCCAAATTGAGAATTGGTCGATGCGAATTTCGACCTCTGCTCCTGATGACCAGTGTTGCCACATCGCGCGATAGTGTGGATTGTCACTCTATTTTGTTTTTGCCACTCTTGTCCTACGTAGGACATGAAAATCACTCTATTTCAGAAAATGACCAAATGTGTAATTTTTGCAGCAGAGATAACCGACCAGAACTGACAATTTCCAGTTTTTTTTCATGAAAGTAAAATTGAGGCAATTCCGACCAAAAGTGACTTTAGAAAATATATAAGCAGACTTAGAAATGCAATAGACAAGTATCAACTATACTTTTTCACTCATAATAATTACGAACTTCGGCCCCTGGCTTTATCTCCTTCCGAGGCCGGTGCCGCTAGCTCTCTAGTTTGACTAGGCACATGTTCGTCACTGTCAGTCGGTCGTTCTGGTTTCCGAGTTAGTAGTTGCGTTTTGAGGATACCACGGTATCTGATACCACTGTAACTAGATCTGCAAGTTTTCGTTTTTGCAGTTACTGTGTTATCTGATACTGCGGTTACTTTGCAAAAAACGACAATTGCCGAATTTGCGCATTTAGAAGCCATCCCAAAAGAAGAACTGATATCCGCTCACATCACAATTGCCAAAGTTCTTTCCCACCAATTTGACAAATTCCTAGTCCATTGTGTTTGTGATGATGAAAGTGAGATGACTTTTTAGATACCACGATTACTTACCACGGTCGGGACCGTGATATCTGAATATCAGTTACCACGGTAAGCGGCCAGATACCACGAAAACTGCAAACACGCCTTTTCACCGTGGTATCAGATACCACGGTAACTGCGAAAACAATTTTAGACCGTGGTATCAAATAACATGGGATCTGTAAAACACAATTAATGTACATCCTGATGGGCTAGACAAAATAACGAAACTTGACCATATAAGGAGCTCAGTCAGTGTAGGAAATCGTCGTTTCCATGACTTCCAAGAGACGTTTAAATGATTGTGTTAGAAATATGTCAGACCGTTTATGAATGTGTCGAGGTTACTTCTGTCTTAAACTAATTGCCATAGACAAAATATTTCTGTTCCGGACAAGTGACGGCCGTAACTTGAAAACATGAATACAAAAAAGGTGATGTTGAAATTGTCAAAAACATAATTGCTGTTGGCGGTGCCAAAAAGAACGGATCGGACGAAAATGAACCGGAAATTGACGGATAGAGTGCGAGTCTTTCTAGGTTAACTAATAGTATACGAGTATTTTGATTAACCATCATTTTGATTCCTGGACCAAATAGCGCACGTCTCCCCCGGTTTCTATCAAAATTTGCTAACGTAAAAATTTGGGGTTATTATAGATGAACCGAACTTGCAACCGGCTTCTTTCAAGAGATTTCTCTAATTTTTTTCCAACTTTGAAGTGAGAAAGGGACATTCGGAATTCGAGAATTTTGTTTTGTGACTCTTGTGGAATAGCTGCTTGAAATTGCAGACCGCACCTGCATGTTAAATAGCTTGAGAAATTCGCCAGTTTGAATATGTATATATATCAATATACACGGTATATACAAGAGTGCATTTCTAGCTTGAATAAATAATAAAGCAAGAACAAATAAGCACAAGAACCTCCGTCTCCCTGTCTCTGTAACACCACCATGCGGAGTCGAATATATTCCCGATACCCTGCCCGATGCGAAGGAGCGGATGGTAGAAACTACGCTCAGCATCACAATTCGTTACCTCTACAAACAGCTATATCGCAGTAGACCCCCGGAGGAGGAATTTCGAGAGTACCAGTCGGTTGGTTGTCTACCACTGTGACGTCACATGTGCCTTGCTGCAGAGCTGATCCTCCACTTCTACCACTGTTATTTTTCTCTGATATGCGCAGTGACGAATAGGGAAGTAGACAGGTATCAACTCAAAGCTCTGCAAGTACCTCTAGCTCTGCAGTTTTGTCCGGGTATCCCTATTCGCTACATGGGACCCAAAGACGGAGGATCTATTGGATTATTTGTTCTTGCTTAAAGCAAGAACTTTTAAGACTCCCTCGCGGTAGAACACCTGTCTCTCGCAATTTATTCTTGCTCTGGCTATGAAGTTCCCAACCTCGAATGAGCTCTATCACTATACCACACCTTTTCCAGTTTCAACATTCGATAGACTACAGTAGAGGCACGCTACTTTGAACGTCGCCTAACTTTAAACGGCTGCGAAGAATATGATCAAATTCACACCTAGAAAACATTAATGCACAATCGAGAGCGCAAAAACTAATTTAGTAAGATAAAGTCAGATTAAATAATTTTTTTGTTTTTTGCTCTTCTTTTCTCATTTACTTTTACGGCGTTGGAGTTATCTGCAGTTCTGTATTACTGTCATTGCTGTTCATAGTAGCCCAACAGAAGAAACATAACATAAACAGTAAAGAGCAGACGAAATTATATGAATTCGATTTTTTTCTTTGTGTCAAAAGAAACCTGAAGTACTTGAATCCTAGCAAGATATTAAGTTCTTAATTTATAATTCCCGTTTGACTTTTTTAGAGGAGAAAAACAAAACCAAGGTAGTCCTAAATTTTGAAAAGTATAAAAAAAGTATACTTCTACTGTACATGCCCTTTATGACGCCACGCATAAAAGATGGTATACAAGGTCTTAGATATAAGGACCCGCTCAGTATGTGCGGACCTCGATTGCGGATTTGTGTTCAGGAAGGGCTGAGAGTCACAGGGTCTTGAAATTCGCTATATTCCGGTTCAGCGCTTCCATGTGGACAAGTTTCCGTTAATCCACCTCTGCCTCACCGTAAAATAGATCCACAGGTTGATGTGTAGAAAACCTGCAACCTGCTTCACAGGTAATGGAGGTTTTGCACATATTCCAGTATTAGAAAGCGAAAGTTACCCACTGCCTTATGGATCCGACTTTTCACTATGTATACACAAGTGTTGAATATGAGACATGGGGGACTAACATAAACTAGTCCACTTGGAGCGCTGAACTGGAATAAAGCCAATTATCTCTCTTGCTAGAAGCTACCATCGTCAGTCCTGTATGAAGAGACAAATATAGAGGAAAGATGGTGATAGCTTTTGGCAGCAGGTTGCATGAACCAGTGGGAACCAGTAAAAACATTGCTTGAACTACTAGGAGTTTGGAACACTCTCATAGTGCTAATGCTAATATCACAATAGATTACAATAAACATTATGCACTAGAATACTTCGAAGACTGTTTACTAGATTAGACTATGCGAATTTCCAGCTTATAAGTAGAATAAATCTTAGAAAGCTGGGGAAACTATAGGGTAGGTTTCGAAAGTAACAGATCAAGACGTGCTTGTCTCTGGGTATTGGAAGCTGTCTTCCAAGCATAGAAGCGAACTATTGTCGTAACTTCCGAAATCGGAATGACAGCCTGCCTCGCAGCGTGGTGGCTCGTGAGGAATGGTGATAGGGTGTAGCTTGATGAAGGAAGACATGAGTTGGAGAGGGCGTTAGTGCTTTTTAGTCTTAAAAAGTTGAGTCTTAAATAGAGCTACACGACTTGGAACGAAGCAATGAGAGAGTTTCTTAGTACTTGGGATTAAGGATAACACGATGCCAATCTTTTACGTAAGAAAACCCAAGTTTCTTGTAAAGAGGCTCCGCGTCGGGCATGGATCTGAGGAATAGCTCTTCGCAACCTAATTTATCCGCTACCCCGACTGCGAAATACATAATGGCCGTTGCGACGTTACGGCGCCTAAAATTGGGGGAGACTTGTAAGTAGCTAACTTTGCACAGAGTATCAACAGGCTCCAAGAACGCACACGCGGCTGCTACGCCATCTATAAGAGCCAAAACTTTCGTTGCATAAATCGCACTCTGGCAATGTTTCATTGAGCAATTCCTCGGAATGTTGTACACATCCTGAAAGACATCTGATATAAATTCAAAGTCCTCTGCATTCTCGGCTATTTTCAGCACTATGCTGTCGCAACTAACCCTTCCACTAAAGTTGAAATCACAGATTCGCAAACGCATCTCACGGATGAGCAGACTGGGCTTATCCTCCAACGATTCAGGTACTAGGCCGGGCTCGTAGAAGAGCTTGAACTCCTCGTCGCCCATGAAATCGAACACACTCATCAGCTCCGACTGGGTCCGTACTCCGTATGTCTGCCTCACTACAGAGGGGTACTTGAAGGCAGCAACTGCCCCCTCGCGGCATGTTTCAAAGCCTTCGACGCCCTCATATTTCTTCATTAGTTCGAATTCAAGTTCGACATATCCACGGGAATCGAAGACTGGCTTGACTCCAAATAGGAAGCCAGTGAGACAATTAGTCTTCAGATCCAACAGACAAGCTTTCCATTCTGCTGCCTTTAGGAACCCAAGTCTTCGGAAAATGGGGCTGCCAAGGGGAGTGGTAAAGACTCGGAGCTGCGAGAGGCCTTGGATTTTGGCAAGGCGACCAGTTTCAGCGATTAGCGCCTTGGCAAGGCCGCGTCTTCTCATTGACTTTCTAATATAGAGAAAGAAGATGATGGACTGTCCCGCATCTGATCGAGATAATGAAAACCCGACCGGGCGTTCTCCATTGTACGCGACAGTCGTCGTAGTTTCTGCCGTCTCAAGAAGATGGCAGAGGATGTTCCGAACGTCGTCAGGGATTTCTTCAAGAACCTCGAGAACGTCTTCGTTCTCATTGTCAACGAGCTTAACAAATAACGACGGGACGTGGAATCCATCGTCGACGTCGTTGAGTTGGAGGACATATTCTTCAGTGGGAAGACCTTCAGGAAGACCGTTGAGGTTTTCAGCGACCTGAACGTTCCAGGTTAAACCCGAACGCGGGGAGAGTTTCACGGAGATCTTATCGTTGTCCTTGAATAGTTCAAGCTCAGTGACTTCGTCCGGCTTTTCCAGCACCGCTTCCAGGAAGAATGGCAGAGAAAGCTTCGGGTCTATAGAAACCTCTTCGAGGCTGTTGGAGGGCGTTATTGGGAGCGCATTCGATATCTGAAAGAAAGACACATTTAGTATGGATGTCCGCTCGTGAATACTGAGCCTGCGTTTACTCTCTTACAATACACTAAATGCCAAGCGCAGTCTCTCTCAGCAGAAAAATTTAACAAGCAAACGGCACTTGCAGTTTTCTACCAAATCCTTTTTTGAGTACTTGGAATTTTACATCATGTTATTTCGCGTTACCCCTCGCAAGGTCGGCTTTGCGTATGCATATACACGAAATAATACTGAAATGTGATTGTCGGGGGGGGGGGGGGGGGGGGTCGCTTGACGCCTTGTGGGTGTTTTTTCGCTGGTAAAAATAAACTTATATTCAAAGATCTCCTAACAACGTGGGATGCGGCCCTCTGGTTGGATCACATATATTGCCCCGACTCTCATTATGGTTGTCGTGGGGGAAGTTGCTGTTTTGCAACTTTTCCCCGTTTTTTTTAGTAATGTTCAACAGTGTGTTGTTGTTAATTTGTTGTTGTTGCCGTTGATTCAGTTAAATAAACAAAATATGTATGTCTTTCTTTTTTTCTTGATTTTTTTTATGTAAATACTCATTCTTTCGGTACAGTTGCGCATTATTACGCGGAATAGATTAATTATAATAGTAACAACTGGTTTGGGAATATCATGCAAACCGCTTAGGGCATTGACAGTTCTCTCACTGAGAAACTGCATTTTATGCCACCTTTTTCTCAGTTCGTCTGATAATTTTTGTAAATAATAATAATATATGGGCATTATATAGGCTTTCGCCTCTACAAGATGTTGACTTTTCACTTGGAATAATTTTTCATGATGATCATAAGCAGTGTTGTGTTCGTTATAAAGTACTCTACTGTACATTATTTTTGTTTTTATGTTAGTTTGTTTTTAATGATTTTATTAGTTTGACGATGAAAGATGAATTAGTTTACAAGATTTATTGTTCACTGTCAGTTACTTTTGTTTGACTAGTACCCCCCTATTGGTCCACGATTTGGGTATTAAAAGAAGACTACACTGAAAAAAGTCTGTCCTGCATCGGACTTAAGTAACTGTGCATCACCCGAGTTTTTTATGGCACTTGAGCTTACTCAAGAGCCATATGGCGATCGTAATGTCTGTATGTCTGTCGGTCTGTCCGCATATTGCTAGTTTGGGCACTTCCACATGACCTAGGACGATCAAACTTGGCACGCGTGCGTATCAGGGACCCAACCGGATTACCTTGGAAATAATCACTTCCCCGATCCGACCATCAATGGGAGAGTGGCAAGATGGGGAATCGGAAATTAGTAACAGTCATAACTTTGGAACGGATAATCGGGCGTGCATTAAACTTGACAGGTATCAAAAACAAGTGTCTTGGATGTTCATTGTCAAACGTGAATTGGATCCGATAACTGGGGGGGGGGGTGGAGGGGGACACCCGAAATCTCTTGAAACGCTTTTTCTAGTTTTTGTCAAACCCTTACCCCTTTCTTCACACTAGTATAGCTCTGCGCCTGGATGAGTCATTCTTTCCTCACACTAGTGTAGCTATGCTCGTGGATGAGTCATTCTTTGCTTACATTCGTTCGGAGAGAGCTAGAGCAATCCAAGGTCGAAGGGGTTGGTATAATATGTTGTTGACCTTAGTAGGGGTTGATATAGATTAGGGGGTGCTAGGATGATGAAACTTGGCAGGCGTATGAAGGACCCGACCAAACCAACCTGGCAATAATCAGTTTCCCGATCCGACCATTTGGGGGGGGGGTCGAGGGTGGGGGAATCCGAAAAATTGAGTGGTTTGTAACTTCCGAACGAGTGATCGGATTGAAATGAAATTTAATACCTGAAATAAATAACGTATCTCTGATGTTCCATTTGAAGTCCGAACTGGACTCGACAGCTGTGTAGAAGTTTGGGGGAGGGGGGAGGGGAGACGGGAAATCCTGAGAAACGGTTAGAATGGAGGGATCAGAGTGAAACTTGCTGGGAATAACAAGCATCTGCTCCAGATAAATCGTTTACACATTTAAACTGGATCTGGACACTTTGGGCGAGGGGGGTGGGTGGGTGTTTCCCGGAATTCCGGAGATGGCGGTTCTAGAGATGTAAACTGACTTGTAAATAAAAATTTACTCGATCCGATAGTGGTGGAGGAGTAGAGGAAGGGGGATCCGGAATATTGAGTCGTTCGTAACTTTGGAACGGGTGATCAGATTTGACTGAAATTTTGCAATTGAACAGAGGACATATCTCTGGTGATCTTTTTCATGTCCGGACCGGATCCGACAACAACTGGGGGGGGGGGGGATACCTGACCGGCTTAGACTGGAGAGATCGGGATGGAACTTTGTGGGAATAACTAACAGATGCTCCGGATAAATCATTTACAGAACCGGATTGGCTCAGGCGACTGTGGGTGGAGTTTAAGGGGGAGTCCGGAGTTCCGTTGATCGCGAGTAAAGGTACTTCCAGATGTGCTAGGACGATGAAACTTGGCTGGAATATTAAAAATTCGACAAAATTGGCCTATAAATCGCCACTTTCCAAATCCTGTCATTCCTTAAAGTACCAATCTTGACCGCAAATTAAGAAAAATACTTTTAAGCAAAATATGCATTTTAATGGTCCCCATGAGCCCGTTACCATTTTTGCCTCAAGCGTTTCGCTTACAAATGAGGTTCAAGCTCCCTTAAAGTGCGCATCTTCAGCGCAAGGTCGAAAGCTAATAGCAGGCGAAACCCTAGACAAAGCAGAGGTTCTTCTCCTCGCAATGGGAAATTACGCAACAACAATTCAAAGAAGAAACGTACTTGATATAATGTCGAAACCATATTGAAGACCATTGAACCGCCCAACGAAGAAGAGGAGTTCTAGAAATGCCTTGTACAGTACTTTTTACTTACTAGTGTCTAATAAAATAATATTCGTACAAAACTCCCAAGCAAAACGCCCGCCAACATTTTGCCTATTTTGCAAGTGCCACTGAGCTTTCGGCTCTTGTTTTACAATATATTCTGCTTGGACAAGGATTCTGACTGGATAATGTTTATAATGGTAATTTCGTGAAAGGAGTGGGAGCTTATTTGATTTGTTTAGTCTATTTATGAAGTAAGAATGAAAATATGTTTATCGCACTACCATAAAATCACTGCTAACATTTAATGGTGCCCAACTTTCATTTATGCTCGGTATTGATCGGAACCAAATCAGAGAAAGAAAGAGAAGGAGTTACGAAACGAAAGATTACAAAACAAATATTAACAGTAACAGGGAGTAATGTCAAGAATTAGCACGTGTCCACTCGATTTACTATAAACAATCAACCATCAGGGAGCAAAAAGTTGTTAAAATAATAAATATATGTACCAGGCTTTTACTTTCGTCCAGGTTTCATCAGGTGTTTTCTCTCTTTAATCTTGTATACATGTTCCAGGATCACGCGACAGATTTGGACATGAAACACATGTTAGGAGATCGATAAACGTCTAAGAGCGTGATAAGGAAACCTTCCAAATCGAACCAGCCCTGTGTCTGTTCCTTTCGAGAAATAGCGGCTTCAGTATTTTCTAAAATAATCCGTAGATTATCAATAATTAGTTTTTCTAAGAGAACCGGGTGAGAAACGTTGAGTTAGAAGATATTCTAGAATCTGTAGATTTTCGGATACTTTTTGTTTGTTACCAGGGGCGCCGTTATGGCACTTGCCCTTAGACTAAGTGCCATATACCGATCGCAATTCCGTCGGTCGGTAGGTCCCCCGATTGCTTAGTTAGGAATTTTGCAGGCGTACCAGCGACCCGACCAGATTGATCCGGCCATCGTGGGGGGATGGGGGGTGGAGTCGGAATCCGGAAATCACTGGCATGTGTAACTTTTCAACGGGTGATCGGATCATACCGGAACACAATATTAGGAAAGACCTAGTGTCTCAGATGCCGTATTTGAGCTAATTTCAAGTCCGGACCGGATCCGGTGAATCTGGGGAGGGCAGCGAGGGGGGAACTGGAAATCTTGTGACGCAGTTAGAGCTGAGCGATCGGGATGAAACTTGGTGCCTAAGTAGCCCTAACATACACACACGCCCTAGGTACATCATGTACAGAACTGTACCGGATTTGGTTGCTGTGGGGGAGTTAGAGGGGAATTCTCGTTTTCCGGTGATCCGGCGTTCGGGTACTTCCATGTGGGCTAGGACGTTGACACTTGTAAGGTTTGAAGCCAAGCTGACCATTCATCGCAAAAGAACATAGAACAAGGGCTACGAGCTCATATGGCACTTGTTACGAGTAGGTGGTGTGAAAAACGCGAAAGTAAATCTGAGCATTTTCCGAAAATTCCGGTACCCTTCCACACCTTGCTTGGTTCCGGTCCGGACCTTAAAATATGTCATCTAAGGCATACGATTTCTCTACTTTCCAGATTTCATTCAAATCACTCCACTGATTTAACCCCTATTCGAGCCACAACATTTCCGGGATTTTCCATCCAGCTCCCCCCACTGTGGCCGAATATGACTCAGACACATAAACTTCGCATCTCTGACATCTGCTCTTCCCATCCATCAAGGTTAACTCGAATCGGACCATATCTGCAGATTTCCTGTTCCCGCTTCATCCTCCTCCTACCATGGTCGGATCCGGTTCTGACGCCAAATGAAAAATCTTTGCCGCATAAATTTGTACTGTCCAACTTGCATCCCATTCGGCCCATCTTTTGATTTTTCACAGAGTTCCCCCCCCCTCCCCCCTCCCAAACCGTTTCCGCATGGGGTTCAGACAAATGCTTTACATATCTAGGTCATCAGTTCGTATCACCCATAAAGTTTCACTTGAATCGGACCATTTGTTTGCAACCGATGTAAGTCAGCAATTTCTGGATTCCCCCTCCCTCAACTCCCCGAAAAATAGTCAGATCCCTGAACTGAAATCTTCCTAGGCCATCGTGTCGGGTCCTTAAGTATATTTGGTCTGGTCACTAATATGCCTGCCAAGTTTTATCGTCTTTAGCACATGTGGAAGTGTCCTATCTCGCGATCACCGTAATTCCGATACCCCCTTCAACTCCCCCCCCCCCCCAGAGAGCCCCGATATGATCTGGTTCTTTCAAGAACGTATCTAGTTCTTCCCAGATAATTCTATCCTGATCCCTCGACGCGAAGCGTTTCACAAGAATTCCGGTGCCCCCTTCCAACCCCCCCCCCTCAAGTGTTGGATTCGGTCCTGACTTGACATGGAACATCTCTACCTGTGACATCGCACAAGTTGTCCGTCCGTCTGTAAGCACGATAAGTCTCGAAGGGAATGAGATATTTTGATGAAACTTGGTGTGAGGATTGTTTATGTCTAGGGTAAGGTCAAGCTCGTAGATGGGCTCTGTAACCCTACATTTGGGGGTGGGGGAGGAGGTTCAAGTTAAGGGACAAACAAACTATTTTTAAACACCTAATGTCATAGTAGATTACGGGGTAAGAAGACACGCTGAGCACGATGGTGAAAACCGTTTTCTCGCTGGATAAATAGTTCGTCTGGAATCCGACAAAAACCGAAAAGTTGGTTGAAAGTAAAAGTTTGATTTGAAGTTGATAAAATGTTCGATTTCAGGGTGAGAGTCATGCTGAATATGACGGTGAAAACCATTTTCTTGCCGGACAACTAGTTCGCCTGGAATCTGGCCAAAACCGGAAAATGTGTGAGAAGCAAAAGTTTTATCTGAAGTTGATTAGATGACAGATTTAGGGGTAAGAAGAGACGCTGCGTCCGTATATGACAATCATCATCCGGAATCCGGTTGTAACCGGATTTTTTTAAATTCAAAGTCTTATTTAAAGTTGGTTAGATGTTCTTTATAGGAATAAGGAGATACGCTGGATTCGTCTCTGAATTTTCTTTTTCTGCTGGATTAGTAGTTCGCTCGGAATTTGGGCGAAACCGCAAATTTGGCAGAAGGAAAGCAGGAAGTGTCGGTCAGTAATAGATATGGCTTATAGAGGTATATCTGAACTTGATTTTCTCTGCTGATTAGCCTGGCGAAGACTGGATCTCGCAAAGACAAGACCCAATTGTCCGGATCAAATATTAGATTTTTGGGATCCCATCGACACCTTTGCTCTTGTTCCACTCGCCAAGCTTCATTCAAATGCGATCGCCCGTTCAAAAGTTATAAATGCCACTAGATTCCGGATTCCCACCCCTGCACTCCCCAAGGTGTTCGGATCGTGCAAACAACTATTCTCAAGTCGGATCCCTCATATTCCTGCCGAATTTCGTCATCCTACTACATCGGGAAGTACCAAACACGCTGGATTGTCAGAATCCCCCCTCCCCAACTTTCCCCACAGTGCCCGAATCCGGTCTGGGTATGTCAATGATATGTGCTTGTTCTTCCCACCAAGTTTTATCCCGATCCCTCCACTCTAAGTGTTTCCGAAGATTTCCGGTTCCCCCCTCCAACTCCCCCCAAAGTCACCGGATCCGGTTCGGATTTGAAATGGGTCGTCTGAGACAAGAAGTCTTTCAAAATCTCAAGTTTCATTAAGATCCGATCACCCGTTCAAAAGTTAACAAGAGCTACGAGCTCATATGGCACTTGTTACGAGTAGGTGGTACAAGAAAGTAGAAGAGAACTTCAGAAAACAGCCCGCCATCCAAAAACACGGTTCAGACCTAAAATTAGGTTATCCAGTTTCCCTCAAATCAGAAAATTTCCGACATCACCTCCAAGCCATCGAAACCTTCCAAGTTTCAACCCAAGAAATCCACTGGTTATGTGCGAGACGTGCCCAAGATTTCCGGTACCCCGTTCCAACTCCCCATATACCGCGGCCGAATCTGGTCCGGACTCCTAACTGGATGATCTGAGGCATTTTCTCTTACCACCTATCTTTCACTCGAATCTGAGCCTTTTTTGGGAACTTCTTGTACCCCCCCCCCCCCACAGTGGTCGGATCCGGTTCGATCCTTAAAATATGTCATCTAAGGCATACGATCTCTGTACCTTCCAAGTTTCATTCAAATCACAAATCACTCCAGCCCAAGCTGACTGCGAATCATATTTGACGGTGCAAAACGGATAAGTCAGCTACTTTTTATTAGAGCTATATTTCGGCCCTTCTTGGCAAGGGTCCTCTTCAAGCTCAAACCGTTCAAACTGGAAAATGAACTTGTGGAAAAACAATCAAAGATTCTTCCTTAAATATCTGATTTTGTTCGTCCTAGAACATCAGGAAGTTCCTAACTTGCGGGATTGCCGAAATTAAGCCCCCCCCCCCCCAACTCCCCCACAGTGTCCGAATCTGGTCCGGTTATGTAGACGATAAATCTAGGACTTGCGCTTGTTCTTTCCACCAAGTTTCATCCCGATTCCTCCACTCTAAGCGTTTCCCAAGATTGTCGGGTCACCCCTCAGGCTCCCGCTAAAGTTACCGGATCCGATCTGGATTTGAACTGGGTCGTCTGAGACTTGGCGTCTTTCCAAATATCAAGTTTCATTAAGATCCGATCACCCGTTGGAAAGTTATAAATACCTCAAGATTCCTCCCTCCATTCCTCCCCGGACCTGACGTGGAACACCTGAGACGATAGCTCTTTCCACTCAAGTAGTCCACCCAAGTACCGAACTCCCGGGATCACTAGAAATTCGCCCCCCCCCCCTCGCCGAACTCCCCGACGGTGAAACGGATCCGGTCCGTTTATGTCAGTCACGTATCCACCAAGTTTCATCCCGATCTCTCCACTCTAAGCGTTTCTCAAGATTTCCGGTTCCCCCCTCTAGCTCCCCTCTGGTGCCACCGGATCCGGTCCGGATTTAAACTGGGATGTCTGAGACACGAAGTCTTTCTATATATCAAGTTTAATTAAGATCCGATCACCCGTTCGTAAGTTAAAAATACCTTATTTTTCCGGATTCCCCCTCCCTCCAGCCCCCTCCCCTCTCAGATGGTCATATCGGGGAAATTACTATTCTCAAGTCAGTCTGTTCGGGTCCCTCACATGCCTGCCAATTTTCATCGTCCTAGCACACCAGGAAGCACCGAACTCGCGGGATCACTAGAAACTCGGACCACCCCCAACACCCCCAAAGTGAGTGGATTCGTTCCTGTTATGTCAATCATGTATCTAGGAGCTGTGCTTGTTCTTTCCACCAAGTTCCATCCCGATCTCTCCACTCTAAGCGTTTTCCAAGATTCCCCTTCCAGGTTTCCCCCTCCAACTCCCCCCAATGTCGCCGGATCCAGTCTGGATTTAAAATGGGACATCCGAGACACGAGGTCCTTCCATATATCAAGTTTCATTAAATCCGATCACCTGTTCGTCAGTTAAAAATACCTCATTTTCCCAATTTTTTCCGGATTCCCGCTCCCTCCACTCCCCCCCCCCAGACGGTCGGATCGGGGAAGCGACTATTTCTAATTTAATCTGGTCTGGTCCCTGATATATCTGCCAAGTTTCATCGTCCTAGCATATCTGGAAGTGCCCGAACTAGCAAAACCGGGACAGACAGACCGACCGACCGACTGACGGACAGAAATCGCGATCGATATATGGCACTTGGCCGAAGGGAAAGTGTCATAAAAATACCTCAAGATTCCGGGTTCTCGCTCCCTCCACTCCCCCCACGATAGTCAGATCGGGGAAGTGACTGTTTCCAAGTTAATCTTTTCGAGTCCCTGATATGCCTGCCCATCGTCCTAGCTTATGTGGAAGTGCCCGAACTAGCAAAACCCGGACCAACCGACCGACCCGGTAAACCAATCACTTTTCCGTTGGTCTATCTATCAGTCGGTCGGTCAGTCCGGTGATCGCGAGTTAGGGTGCTCGCCAGGACGGTGAAACTTGGCAGGCATATCGGGGGCCCGACTAACTTGGAAACAGTCACTTCCCCGATCCGACCATCGTGGGGGGGGTGGGGGTGGAGGGAGAGGGAATTCGTAATTTTAAGGTATGTATAAGTTTGGGACGCGCATCTTAATGAAACTTCAATTTTGGAAAAAATCTCGTGTCTTGGATCGTCCCATTTCAAGTCCGGACCGGATCCGAGGAATGTGGGGAGGGGGGGGGTCGGAGCGGGGACCGGAAATCTTGTGACACGCTTGGAGTCGAGCGATCGGAATGAAACTTGGTAGAAAGAACGAGCACAAGCCCTAGATAATCAATGACGGAACCGGATCGAGTTTGGGCACTGTGGGGAGAGTTAGAGGGGGGGAGGTAAATAATTACGATGATCACGAGTTAAGGTATTTCCAGATGTGCTAGGATAACGAAACTTGGCTTGAACGTTAGAGACTTGGCAAGATTGGCCTAGACAAGAGTCAGTTCCCCAATCGGACCATCGTAGGGGAATGGAGGGGAGGGGGAATCCTGAATCTTGAGGTATAACGGGTGATTGGATCTGAATGAAACTTGATATTTTGAAAGACCTCGTATCTCAAATGTCCCATTTCAGGTCCGGACTAGATCCGATAAATGTGGGGGTTGGGGGTGGAGGAGAGAACCAGAAGTATTGTGACACGCTTAGAGTGGAGAGATCGGGATTGAACTTGGTGGATGACCGGATTCAGGCACTATGGGGGAGTTGTGGGAGTAACTTTGCACAAGTACTTCCAGATGTGACTAGGACGGTGAAACCTGGCTTGAACATTAGAGAATTGACAAGATTCGATTAAACTGTCACCTTCCAGATCCGACCTTCCCTTAAAGTACTCGGCTTTACGATTAAGTAAAAAAAAATACTTTAAAGCTAATTATACATTTTCGTGGTCCCTATGAGCCCATGGTTGCTTAGAAGTTAATTTCTGGTTCCCTTAAAATGCGCATCTGAACCGCCATGTGAACAAAAAAAAGTTTTCACCAATCGATACATTTCATGATCTCCGAGGGCCCAAGATCTTTGTGCCACAAGGGTCTTGCTTAAAAATGAATTTCTGTAGCACAAAAATATACATTTTACCAAACGATACATATTCATGATTTACCAAGGGCCCGTGATCATTTTTGCCTCGAGAGTTTTGCTTATTAGAGAATCCCTTAAAGTACTAACAAAAGGCTACTTTTGAGCAAAATATGCATTTAATCATCTCTATGAGCCTATCATGATTTTTTCTTCAAGGGTTTATATATATCTGTATTGAAAAACCCAAAGGCCATATACAGGATAAACCAACAACTCATAAGAAACTAAACAAAATTAAAAACTAAGAAACAGCACTTCTCAACTCGAGTGCTTTTTGCACAAAATTCCTAAAAGAGACAATCACTTTTGGTGACGTAGAGCGTAAAATACCAAGAAGCTGTCCACCATTCCCAGCAAATAATGAACCCCTTAAATGTGAAAGCTCCATGCACCTGTACAGAAAATGATGAAGACCATCCCCATCAAGATGGCAAAGTTTGCCAATCAAGGGTTTTGATTGCAGATGAATTCCTAGTGCCCTTAAAGTGCGCATTATCACACCCAAGTGCAAAATTAAAAGTGCATTTTACGAAACGATACATTCTCGTGATATTCATGGGCCCATGATCATTCTTGTCTCAAGGATCTTGCTTATAAATGACCACAAAAAAACCACGAATTGGCAAATTCCTTCTTTCATCCTTTAGCCCAGCCTTGCAAGGGCCATATGAGCTTCTAGCTCTGTCTTATCGAAGGTTCTGCTTTAACTCCTTAATAGCTGATGGTGATAATGGATACGCGATCGTAAGTGTGATCATGACTTAACTCATCATTCCTTGGGCTGAAGGAATACAAATGCAGTGCTTAAAGTTTATCGGAAAAGGCTGATTTTTTACATCTGCATTTGAGTACAGTGAATATTTTGACTTATAGAATGGATTTTTTTTTCTCACCCGGGTCTCTAGTAATATCAGAGTGTGCGCTGCTTAAACGACAACCCAAACTTCACCGAGATGCAGAGTATATGAATTTCAACGAAGGCCTGCATATCCAGTGTAACAGATGTGAAGCTGGGGAAAGTTACGCCTGTAGAAAGTAGGAAAATGATGTTAAGATATGTCTTGCAAGGAATCGGACATCTTTATTTTGTTTTCGGTAATGGCTTAGATTTGTAGTTGGTAAGTATTTCAAGCGAAGAGGGACACGCAGGTAGAGGTGCCACACATTCGAAAGAATAAGCACCTACAAGTGTTGAAACTCCGACAAAAAGTTTGTTTTTGACACCTTGAAACTCGTTTACGCATTCCGCTGCGCAATGTTCAACATGCGAACAGTTAGTAATTTTTCTGAATTCGTAAAAACATTTCTTAATTGTACTGTAAGTCTTCAACTGTTTTTTGCCCTTCGGCCAAGTGCCATATAGCGATCGCAATCTCTGTCCGTCCGTCGGTCTGTCTGTCAGGCGATCGGTCCGGGTTTTGCTAGTTCGGGCAATTCC
Organism: Branchinecta lynchi; assembly: GCA_023053575.1. Taxonomy (NCBI): domain Eukaryota; kingdom Metazoa; phylum Arthropoda; class Branchiopoda; order Anostraca; family Branchinectidae; genus Branchinecta; species Branchinecta lynchi. Next base: position 23,159,341 of record JAKZAP010000003.1, read on the forward strand.
ACATAAGCTAGGACGATGAAACTTGGCAGGCATATCAGGGACCCAAAATGATTAAGTTGGAAATGACTTTCTCCGCTCCGTCGTGGGGGGAATGAAGGGAGGGTGAATCTTGAGGTATTTATAACTTTTGAACGGGTGGTCGGATCTTAATGAAATTCTGTATTTGGAAAGATCTCATGCCTCAGACGACCTACTTAAAATCTGGACGGGATCCGGTGACTTTGGGGGGGGGGGGCGGGTATGAAAGGGGGAACCGGGAAATCTCGGGAAACGCTTGGAGTGGAGGGGTCGGTACGAAACTTGGTGGGAAGAACAAGCACACGTCCTAGATACATTACATCGTTGACATAACCGGACCCGGATTGAATCCGGAAATTAGTAACATGCATAACTTCGGAACAAGTAATCGGACGTGTATGAAACTTGAAAAGGGCCAAGGACAAGTGTCTCAGATGTTCCTTTCAAATTCGGACCGGATACGATAACTGGGGGGGGGGGGGGCTGGAAGGGGGTACCGGGAATCTTCTGAAATGCTCATAGTCGAGGGATCGGGATGAAACTTTGTGGGAAGAACAAGCTTAAACCCTAGGTACATTACAGACAAAACAGGACTGTATCGTGTCACAGTGGGGGGGAGTTGGTGATCTCGTGATCCGGTGATCTCGAGTTTGGGTACTTCCAGATGGGCTAGGACGCATGAAACTCGGCAGGCATTTAAGGGATTCTACCATATTTACTTGAAAATAGTCCGTTCTTGGATCCGATCATCGTGGGGGGAGTGGAGGGGTTGGGAATCTGGAATCTAGTGACATTCACAACTTTGGAACGGGTGATCGGACATGCATGAAACTTGGTAAGTATTAAGAACAAGTGTCTCGGATATTCAATTTCAAGTCTGGACCGGATCTGATCACTGGGGGGGGGGGGGATGGAGAGCGCACTAGAAATCTCGTGAATTACTTAAAGTCGAGGGATCGGAGTTGGACTTCAGTTGGAAGAACAAGCGTAAACCGTAGATATATTCCTGACGAAACAGGACCAGATCGTGTCATGGTGGGGAAGTTGGAGGGTGTTTCCCGGAATTCTGGTGATCTGGAGCTAGGGTGCTTCCAGATTTCTAGGACCATGAAACTTGGCACGCGTATTAGGGACTCGAACATATTACTTGAATAGGCTGCAGTCCCTTCCCTGATCCGACCATCGCGGGGGTGGGGGGGTAGAGGAATGGGGAATCTAGAAACCGGTGACATTCATAACTTAGGAACGGGTTATCGGACGTGCATGAAACTTGACAACTGTCAAGAACGAGTGTCTCAAATCTTCAGTTTCAAGTCCGGAGTGGGTCTGATCACTGGGGGGGGGGGGGGGGGGCTGGAGGGGACAAACTGATAAACATGCTGACTGTTCCGACAAGTGCCAAATGAGCTTTCAGCTCTTGTTAAGTAAAGTACATATTTTTTTGAAGCGGTAATCAGTAACTTATTAAAGTAAATGAAAAGGTGCTTTTTCTGACCTTAAATGTGTCATTTGTATTAAAAGGTGTCATTCTCAGAGAAAATATATGTTGGTGTCACCCAGAGAAAAAATGTGTCAGAAAGCACCAGATATGTTGCACTTGGCAACAGTGGCAACGATTCATCCGAATTCGCGACCCAGACAGGACCACCAGCGGAGGATTGTTCGACGCCAAAATCCGCGACTACAGAGAAAGAACAGAGAAACGGCGATTTCAGGTATATTTTTTATTTTTTCCCCCAACACTGAACATCAAATAAAACTTAACATATCTAATAACTAATCTATATAGCTAAAAGAAAGTCCAGGAATTGTGGTGCAATTTACTAATACTAACTATATAAGACAATTTATCCACCTAGCCCATGACTTATACAAATAAAAAATAAACACGTAAGACACTACACAACTCTAATCGGTTAGTATTTACTCATTACCAGGCGATTCCAGGGGAGAAGGAACCGAGGGGTTGCCCGCTCTCGATTTTAGTGTACAGTAAGTGCCGCGGTGCCCGACCGGTGCCGGCACCAGTTACCACGCGTTGGAACATTAAAATCAGCAAGATTAAAAGCGAGAATCGCCTAATTTTTTGGTCGCTGTTTGGGCCGGTGCCGGGAAAGGGTGTGTGACGGGGGGTGGTTAACTGCTCGGAAGGAACTCCTTCAACAATAAAAATACCCGAAGCGCTACAATTCTATCTACAGCCATGTAACCATCGGAAAGAGTTGTGATACTTGAAGCGAAAGGTATTTTCGCGCCTGTGAGATTTTAGGAGGGTGTTTATTGGCTTTATTATTTATGTGCTCAGGCAAATTTTTTCGTTTTCCAGTTGTTTTTGCGCTGCTTCGGAAAGTTGACAAATTTTTCGCATAGATTTTCGCTTATTGTGGAAACCGAAGCAGCTTTCTCTTTTAATTATTTTAGAATATACCTTAAAGTTAAGTCGTTGCTTTGCATTTTGCTTTTAAAACCTAAGAGACAGGAAGAGAGAGCGAGACGGGTTTAATGAAAACAACCGGCAATGAGACACTGAAAGGGTTGTACAAAAAGGAACATACATAGTCGCTAAATAATTGTTCTAGCCATGAAGGCCAGTGCCGAGCGGCGGTAACGCTTCGTGTTACATTTCACTAGTTCGAAGCCTGGCCGCTGGCGAGTTTCGCGAATTTCGAGCCTATCTGGCGGCCAAAAACATCACCAAGAACAAAGTTTTTGAATTTTTTCTATTACTCCGCTGTACCCAAAAAGTGAGAAATAAACAAAACAAAAAATAAAAATGAAGAAAAAGGTTTTAACCATGACTGGTACATTTTTTCAGAGACAAACAATGAGTTACTTACTTCAGATAGAGAGAAACTCTTTTCCATTCCAAGCGTTCCTTTTCTGTCGGAACTAAGTTTTTGCAAGCCACTGAACTCTCGGCTAGAAATCAGAGAATCGCAGATATTATTCCTTATCTCGAGAACTCTCCTATGAAAAGTCTTAGTCCCTCTCCGATCGTTGGCGAGGAAGGAATGAAAGTGGGGAGGGAATTTCTAAGCTCGAAGAAAATGGATCGAAAACCTGCAGTGGGAAAAGCGTGGAATTTCCAGCGCATGCTAGAAGTACTTCTCCATAGATGCTTACATTATATAGGCAAGAGGGAGCATCTACCAACGATAGATTAGTTTTGATGCGTCAGTACGGCGCAGCACTATATTACATGTATATATTGATGATGATGATTGCAAATAATAAGGAAAACAAGGAAGAAGAAAACATATCCAAACAAATAATATAATTATTTGTCTGCAGTTTACTAATACTATCTATATAAGACAATTTATCCACCTAGCCCATGACTTATACAAAATAAAAAATAAACATGTAAGACACTACACAACTCTAATCGTTAGTATTTACTCATTACCAGGCGATTCCAGGGGAGAAGGAACCGAGGGGTTGACCGCTCTTGATTTTAGTGTACAGTAAGTGCCTGGTAGTGCCGCGGTGCCCGAACACCGACCGGTGCCGGCACCAGTTACCACCCTAAAACTAACTAAAACAAAAGGATTGTTCAGTCGTGACGCGTGATCAATACTTTGTCTATATGTTTCTATTTGTTTCTCTACTGTTGTTAGTGGTCACTAACTTGATAACAACTCGAAATTTTCGAGTTAATATTGTATTTTGTTTACTGTATAAAAAGAAAGAGTTGGCGCATAACAACGAATAAAAGCAATTGAACAGAAAAGATGAATACACACATCAGCTTATAACTTTAACGTAGTTTAAGGAGTTAAATCGGAAGCCCTTGTCCCTTGTCCAAGTCTGTATGGCTGTGGGATCATCTATGCGTGACTCGGAAGCACCCATATTGGGCTAGCTCAAAACAGGCCTTAAAGGACACCTGGCACTACATAGTGTTTCTGCTCAGATGTTCTGAGATAGTTGACCATACAAGCTCCTCGGAAGCAATGATCGGGTGCCCGATATGTGATGTAAAGAGAACAAGCGTGATATTCAGTGTATTGCTAATAGATGAAATAGGATACACTTATGAAGTAAAGAATATCAAGGATGAAAATGCTGCTGGATTATAATTAATTTTAACGTGTCGTTTAACAAGAAAATCAATATACAATATAAATCAGTCGACAGAAGGAATTGATTAATCCCTTCCGCATTTTCCGATGTATCAGTTAATTTAAGTTCTTGGAGCAGTTGGAGGTATAAAGCGTTTAGTGACCTGGCTAGATACGGGAGCCATGCTCCCGTATCTAGTCCTTGCTAGTGAACGCTCGACTGAAACTCTCGAGGGGTCGCCCACTCCTCGACACCTGCTGTGTGCCTGGGCTCGGCACCAGCCGGTACTAACGTTACCAGCCGGCACCGGGCACCTGCTGGGCACCCAAAAACTGAGTGGACAACCCCTAGGAAACTCTACGAATAGTTGTTTTTCCAATTCAACTGTTAAATTAGGGATCTTCTTGGGCGGGTTCTATCCGTTTCGTACTGCTTTAAAGTATTCGCCTGATTGGTGCATATTCTTAGCCTTAATTGGTGCATTGCTTTACGGGAAATCGATCCCGTTGGTGGAGATATATGTTTTTGTCTGTGGTTGTCTAACCTGTTATTGGAGGGGGCATCGTATACTACAAAAAGTTATGGAGATTGATGGCGGCCCTGTCACTAAAGGGACATGTCTGTCACTTGATGTTTGATGATATATATAGAATAGAACCTGGTCAGATGTGTCACATACTGGAGGTCACCACCCTCTCATTTGTGTTGTCCATTCGGTAAATAATTGAGTTGGTAACTGAGAATATAAGTCGGTAAAAGATAATCGGCTTTTGACGTTCCGCAATTTTCTATTCGGTTAAATAAAGAGAATGAAAATATTGACCATCCAGTTTTATAAATAAATCTAAAATTATAAAGTAAGTAAGGAAGTAATTTATTTTTCACCCGCCATTTTGGGAAGCGGAGTGTAAGAAATAAAAGAAAGAAATAAAAACAAATACAAAACGCAGACGATAACACAAATTTGATCTTCGGCCAAGAGGCAGGGTAAAAGGTCATCCCCTGGTTGTGTTCAGTCGTCGATGATTTTCAGTAGAGAGGAGGAGAAGGGTAGTAATTGCAGAGGTGTCATGTGTGGGGGGGGGGAGCGCCCCCCCCCCAATTTTGTCTACTAGTCGGTGAGAAAACAGTCGATTTTTGTCTTGGAAACGTCGGTTTTTCATCAAAACAGTCGGTTTTTCGTAAAAATAGTCCAACTTTTCTGAAAATCTTTCGATTTTTCGTCAAAACAATCGTTTTTTCTTAAAATCAGTATTTTCTGCAAAAAAAATCGGTAAAAATGGCCAGCCGGTCGGTAAATACCGTGCCCCCCCCCCCCCAAACAGTTTGGCTAGTAACGCCTAGCCCGTTAATAACTGGCAATTGTAGTGCTCGTTTGCGAGCCCGGTTTGTTCGCAAGCCCGTCGATAGTTCAACTCGTGTGCTTGCCCTTATGGAGACACGACTCTAGCCAGACCGGACACTAAGTGGGCAAAATGACACGACGGTATGTCGAACGAGACTACATCGACGCTATGTATACATGGCACTACATTCAACGAAAGTATCATGGAAACGGTAGTTGCGCTCAAAGGCTCACTGTTGCAGATGGGCTTGTTTCACGACCCATGGGCTCGTTTCGTATTTTACCTATTGAAAGCTATTTATTGAAAAAAAAAAAATTATAACCAAGGAGGAAGATTTTCAAATATACTGGAGCCATCCCCCCCCCCCCTCCGAATAGTTTCCCTGAAATCAGCTTGATTAGCAAATATTTTAGTACAATTAAGCTGGCTTGTTTTTTCTTGTTTTCAAAATCCCAGGGCGTTTTTCTGCGAACACAATCTGGCAACACTGATACTGCTCGACCAGGAAAAATAGTAAGATCACTTGCCTGGTTTCTTCAGGACCTCGAAGAATCCGTAATTTTGGTGAAGCGTCCTACCGAGAATTTGTCAACACCAGCAGATATTCTGTCAAATTATGCGCTCCTGTACTCACGTGCTTTTCTCCACAAATATTTATGTTCGAAGAGGGGTCGCGTATGGGGGGGGATAGAGCCCCCCACTCCACCCTGCTATTTTTCTTAGAAAGCCGTTTTTCGTAAAAACAATTCATTTTTCGTACAAAATAGTCTATTTTTCAAAAAAAAAAAAAAATCCGAAATTCTACTCGCTAAACAGTACCAGCTATCGGTAAACACATTACCCCCCCCCCCCCCCAAAAAAAAAAAATCCTTTTGGCTAGTAACGACTCTGTACAGACGTAATAAAAAATTGTGTTTCGAGACTTACTAAAGGGAAGAGATGAGTTATTTGATACTGCTGATGACGGGTTTTGTTAGTTGGCTACTTAAAGGAGTCGACAAACTGGATAGCAACAAGGAACATCCTGTGGACTTGTAGTCCTTGTAGAACAAGCAGATATCACTCTTTAAAGGGCAATGTCAGTGTGATATTTTTTTAATGCAAGTTAGCGAGTGGTATACAAACTAATTCGTACACCCCTACCCGTTTGAGCGCTTACGCCCTTTCTTTTAAGGGTCAGCTCGCAAGGGTTGGTTTTCATAGCCGTAGTTGCACGTTCTCTCGTGGTAGTGGAAGTCCAGAGCAAGTATTCTTAACATCATTACCCCTCACTTGCCTGCGGGTCGGACATAAAAGACATAGATCAGAGGGAAAAGCCTATACAAATGATTATTTGTATATATTTTTTTTTTCCGGGGGGGGGGGGGGGGGAGGGGATTCAACCCCCTAACCCCCCTGGATACAGCCCTGTCTGTGTGCTTGTATCCCTATGCTTGAAATATTTTAGCATCTACAATAGTACACGATTGCCCAAAATAAATCTTTTTGGGGTAACACAAACTAATGTGCCTATATCAGAACTGACCTTGGAATCTGGGATTGAACATTTCCTGATCTTCGATTCATTTAGTCATTGAAATGTACGCTTTTATTGAAATTCAGATTCTCCGCGTCGGATTCACTTTGGTCTTGTCGGGTCATCACTGTATATTCTGATCGAGATTCTGATCGTCACTACTAGAGCCCAAGGTGAAAAAAAAATATATATAAAAAATCTATTAGCAAGTCAAAATAATTCGTTTTGTTCAAATCCAAGGCGGAACACGGTAAACCGTAAAGGAAGAGAAATAAGAGGAAATGCGCTAGAACGGTCTGATTTAAATTTAAGCCAAACTTTTTACAAGCTTGATTTCGCAGCTATATAAGCTATTTAACCTCTGAACATGTTGAGCGTGTTCCACCCTTCTACAAATAGTAACTATTAGTTACTATTCCCGTTCCAGCCTCACCAAAAGTTACTACGCTGACCGTTCCAACCTTCTCGAAATAGTAACTATTTGCTTACCACGAGCGGGAGCGTAGTAACTACGGATCTCTGTAACGCGATTGGTCGGATTCGCCTTTGGCATGATATTCTGACGGAAAATAGAAAAATCGTTCCAGCCTTGACGGCAAAAAGCCAGAATGCGTGACGTCATGCGTAGTAACTATGGTAAGTAGGATGGAACACGCTCGTTGTGATTTATTATTTATTATTTGAATCTGTATGTATAGAGTCAATCCGCCAGCGAGGCGCTGGACGCGTTTACATTTTATAAACTGTCCTATGGATAATCAAATCCTGTGTTAGCTAAATACTCCTTGAGCCCAAGCTGACTTTTAAACATATATTCAACAATGCGTAAAACGGATATGTCAGCTATGTTTAGCATTGTTTGAACCTATGTCAGCACCCCGATCGCATGATATCACAGTATACGTCACGACTGTATGGTATTCCGCCTAGACTCATACGACACCGCTAGAACAGGACTCCTGTCCCTCGTCATCTTTCGTGTGGGGTTTAATGGAAAAGAAGTCGAGAGGAAGTTTCCTTAATATCGAGCCTCATCAGTCTAACTTTGTTATTTCTGATGCAGTTAATGCATTACAGTTCATGAGGGGTTGATAAACTGGTATTCTCAGGGTACACGGTGCAAATTGAACTACCCGACAGAATGTGATCCAGGGTTGGTCATCAAAAGTAACTTCGTACACCCTGAAAAGTAACCCAAACGTATCTCAAAGTAACCCAATGTAACCTAACGTAACCCAAAGTAACCCAATGCAATGTAACCCAAAGTAACCCATTGTAACCAAAAGTAACCCAAAGTAACCCTGAGTAACTCAAAGTATCCTGAAGTAACTCCTACACCCTGGTTCTTGGTGACCAACCCTGAAATGTGATGTTTTGCAGTTTCAGAGCGACGATTATTAGAAGGGTTGGCAATTCAAAGTGTTATATTGTCGCTAAAGTTTAACCGAAAAGTACTGAAATAGTGACAATCCAGTTACCCATCACTTACTCACTTACTCACATTACCTATCACTTGTTCACTTAAAGAAGCATAGAAATTGGCTTCGACGTGAAAGGTCCTCGGTTCCATCCCAGTCAGTTCCGCTCCTCTTTTGGTGTGTGTTGAGGTTTTGTTTTTGAAGACCTTGTGTCTCCGTCAGAACTTGGGGATACTCTGTATGACTAAGTCCAAAACACGCCAGTGTTTCTCAGGAAGAAGGACAATGACTCAAATCCTGAGCCAGCGCAGCGGTGACACCGCTTCTTCAGTTCTTCCGCAGGTACCCGGAGATTCTGGATCGGAAGGGAGAGATAGTCATCAATTGTATTTAGATTAGCTCTTTATTGATTGATCAAGGAGTTTATAGGATCAATAGCGGGTGGGTTACCTTTGCATCTTGAATCGATCTGTCGCCTTGGTCGATACGACTGAAGGAATCCTATGAAAACTTGTAAATTGATCTGCATTCTGTTGAATTTTCATTGGGTTTCTTGAGTTTCGATCCAGTGGTAAGAAGACACTGAAAACTGGTATCTTTTCTCCGTTCTCCTGCGAGTCGCTATAGGTCGTCTGGGTTCCCTGGAATCGGTCGAAAATAGAAAAATTGTCAGTTTTAAGAAATATCTTAGCCCAGCTGTTTATTTTGGTGTAGATACAAGAAGACTACTTTAAAGCAGGTATGGTCACCTGACACGCTGCCTATGCATTAACTTCAGTTATGGGTAAATAACATAAAATACCGACGAGAAATTTTAAATAAGTTCTTCGGTATAGTAGTTACGAGTTTTCACTGCGTAGAGTGCAGCGTGGCGTAGCAAACTGCCTCCCGTCATTGCTCTCTGGCAAAGAATTCTTCAAGTGCCTAATTTTAAAACACACAGCCATGGGACGCCTCTTAATGAAAACTAGAAATTCTCGAAAGAACAGAATAAAAACGATAAAAACGTATGAAGGTGGTGCATTTGTGCCGAAGTATATACAGACAAAAGACATGTTGGATCAGAAAATCCTCCAAGTTTTCGACGAGCCATGGTATTCCCGTCGTAATCTAGTCGAGACTGGAAATTAAAGACACAAAGGAATTAGCTAGCAGTTTGGTTGGTTAGTGATAAATAATATATTTACGGGAACCAATAAAGATTGAAAATCTATAAGACCTGATACTGTGGACGAAGAAGTCCGATAAATATTTGACTTTGAGACCCCATTGAAACCTTTGGTCTTGTTTTCAGGCGGACTTCATACGCAAACACTTGAAATATCATCATGTGTGGAATTGGTAACTAACTATAAAGTGGTATAAACTGCAAGTGATATAACGTATCGAATAGAACACGAAGTGTGTGTCACAATAAACTGGCGACTACACCCTATAAACAGTAGAAAGAGTCAAGGAGGGTTTCAGCATGGTGGCACGAAAAGCCGCCGGACTATTTCCGAAAAGTGGGCTTCGTCCAATCTACTTTGATAATAGGGAAAGATGTGTGTGCTTTCCTTGTATAATGGATTCCGGAGAAAGTATGTAATGCCATAAAGCACGGAAAGCTTAGTAGGAGAGAACTATAAGTCTTGAGAAGGGTCTTCCTATATTGGTAACAAGGCTGTATCCAGAAGGGTTAGAGGGTTTAACCCCAACCCCCCCCCCCTCCACACCCCGAAACATACAAGAATAATCCTTTTAGGATCCCAAAACGTTCATGAGGGGATACCTATGACTTTCTAAAGTTTGTCTGTTAAAGTTCCGTCCGTTAGCACGATAACTCTCGAAGGGATTGGGATATTTGTTCAAACTTGGTATGCGGATTATTTATGTCGAAGGACAGGTCAAGTTCCTAGATTGGCTCTCCATCCCTAGTTTGGTGCTCCCCCCCCCCACCCTCTCGTTCATGGGTAACTGGGCAAAGATTTACCATGAGTGACGTTCAACTCGTGTATACTTGTGGATATGTCTGTATAGATGCGGATTTTCCTGTAACAGCAACAAATAAGACCACGCAGCGTACCTCATTCCTTAGTGATCAGTTGGAAACTGGACGGTTTTGTCATATGATCGATGATCTGCCGTTGTTAATGAAGTAGTTCAAAGGGGGTATTAGGCTGCTACGATTGCTGGGATGATTTCAAAATATGTTATTTCGAAATTTTTGTGTTATTTGGGATGAAAAACGTTTTGGTTCTAATGATGTTAGTTTATAAGATGTGATAAAGAGTTTTCTTTCACACTTCACGTCTGAGCGCTTGCGCACTTTTTGGTTTCAGTCACGGTACCTAGATTCTAGATCGGATATACGGCATTTGGGACTGGGGCTATAGATTTTTGAAAACGATGTAAGAACCTACACTTCGCTAATAGTCTAGATTCACTCCATCTTGGTTTAATATTACTAGCTGGTGTTCGGTCGAGCCGGCGTATTTTTATGACACTTGTCTTCCGACCAAGTGCCATAGACCGATCACTTTTCCGTCGGTCTGTCTGTCGGTCGGTCTTTCGGTCGGTCGGTTAGTCCGGTGTTTGCAAGTTAGGGTACTTCCAGATATGCTAGGACGATGAAACTTCGCAGGCGCATTAGGGACCCGACCAAACTAAGTTGGAAATAGTCACTTACCCGATCCGACCATCGTGGGGGCAGGAGGGGAGCCGGAGTTTGGAATTTAGTTGCATGCATAACTTTCGAACGGGTGATCGGATCTTAGTGAAAAATCTGATATTTGAAAAGACACATTTCAAATCCGGACCGAATCCGATGAATGTGGGGGGGGGGAGGAGGAGGGGGGGGGGGAAATCATGTGACACGCTTAGAGTTGAGGGATCGGGATGAAACTTGGTGGGAGGAACAAGCACAACCCCTAGGACGTCATTGACAGGACCGGACCGGATTGGAGTTGGAGGGAGGGGGAAGGGTCCGGGATTCCGGTGATACGCAGTTAAGTTACTTCCAGGTGGGTTAGGACAGTGAAACTTGGCAGGCAAATTAGGATGAAGGTGGGGGGGGGGGGGTCGTTGGGGAACCGGAAACCTTGTGACACGCTTGGAGTGGAGCGATCGGAATGAAACTTGGTGGGAGGAACTAGCCCAAGCCCTATGTACATCAGTGAGAGACTCGGACCGGATTCGGGCACTGTGGGTAGTTAGAAGGGGGTGGGGGTCGGAATTCCGCTGATCGCAAGTTAAGGTACTTCCAGACGTTCATCGCAAATTTAAGGTACTTGGAGATGTGCCAGGATGATGAAACTTGGCTTGGAAATTAGACACTTGACAGAGATTCCTATGAGTACATGATAATTTTTACCTCAAGGGTTTTGCTCACAACTGAATTCCTTATAGTACAAACAGTACTGTTTTCGTTATTGGCAGGAGGACGTGTTTCTGATCAAAGGATACAGTTTTGTAATCCGCAAGGGCCCATGGCCATTTGCACCTCAAGGGTTTTGCTTACATATGAATCTCTAACCAACTTCAAATGCAGATCTTCATCAACTTGAATACATGCTAACAAGCTCGCAAGTGCCATATAAGCTTATGGCTGTTGTTGATTGTTCAGTTGATAGCAAAAGAAGTGATGATCAAGAATATTATTGAAGCTACGTAGGCTATAGAGTATATTTTATTCGGAGGGGGGGGGGAGGTAGAGGCATACGCTCGCTTGCCATACCGGTGACTTTGGTAGATTATTCCGTCTGAGTGTGTATAACACGATAACTTGCAAAATGGTTGAGACATTTTTTTTCGAACTTGTGTTAGAATGGGCCCCGTAGCCCTGTTTGGAGATGGGGGTGGTTATACTGGGTAAGGAAATTTGGTTTATCTAAATAACGATAAATATAGTTACTGAGGATAAACAAATTCAGTAGGCGGCGACTTGTGCGTAGCAGTGCTATAACGCCACTGGGATTTTTCGCAACTGGGTAAGTAAGTAAGTAATTTATTTATGACCCGCCATTTTGAAAAGGCGGAGTAAATGAAGAAAATAAAGAAAATTAATAAAACACATATCTACACACATATACACACATAATAAGACACTTAATTTTTGGGGTCCCAAAACGTAAGTGGAGGTTTACCTATGACATCGCAAAAGTTGTCCGTTTGTCCGTCCGTCCATCTATCCGTCCGTCTGTCCGTCTGTGCGCACTATAACTCTCGAAGGGAATGAGATATGTTGATGAAACTTGGTGTGAGGATTCTTTGGGTCAAGAGTAAGGTCGAGTTCGTAGATGGGCTCTGTAGCTCTACATTTAGGGGTGGGGGAGGGGGTTTAAATTAAGGGGCAAATGAAATATTTTTAAACAGATGATGTGATAGTCGATTATGGTGTAAGAAGACATGCTGAACACGATGGTGAAAACCATTTTGTCATCCGACAACTAGTTCGCTCGGAATCCGGCCAAAACCGTAAAATTTGTTAAAAGTAAAAGTTTTATTTGAAGCTGATTAGATATTCCATATAGAGGTAAGAGAACATGCTGAACACGGTGGTGAAAACCATTTTTTCGCCAGACAAGTAGTTAGCCCAGAATCCGGCCAAAACCGGAAAGTCTTTTAAAAGTAAGTTTTATTTGAAGTTGATTACTGTTCGATATAGGGGTAAGAAGACATGCTGAACACGACGGTGAAAACCATTTTTTTTCGCCGGACAAGTAGTTAGCCCGGAATCCGGCCAAAACCGGAAAGTCTTTTAAAATTAAAAGTTTCATTTGAAATTGATTAGATGTTTGATTTAGGGGTAGAAAGACATGCTGAAAAGATGGTGAAAACCATTTTCTCGCAGGGCAAGAAATTCGCCCGGAATTAGGCCAAAACCGTAAAGTTTGTTAAAAGTACAAGTTTTGTCTGAAGTTGATTAGATGTTCGATTTAGGGTAAGAAGACATGCTGAACACTTATTTGAAGATTATTTTCTACCCGGACAACTTGTTCGCCCGAAATCAGGCCGAAACCGGAAAATTTGTTAAAATCAAAAGTTTTATTTGAAGTTGATTAGATGACATATTTAGGGGTAAGAAGACGCGCTGAATCTGTATATGACAATCTTTTTTTTTTACCGGGATATATAGCTTGTTTTACTTGAAGTTGATTAGACGTTCTGTATACGGATAAGGAAATACGCTGAATTCGCTTCTAAACTTTCTTTTTTTTCTGGACAAGTATGGTAGTTTGTTCGGAATTGTCTGGATCAATAATTAGATTTTTGGGATCCCATCGAAACCTTTGGTCTTGTTAATCTTCGGTCAGGAAGCAGTGGACGACGTCGTGTGCTGTTTGGGCCTTGTTGTCCATGATTTTTGAAAGCGATGACGAAACATCCAAAAGGGTAACACTTGCATCTTGAATTTTGAATTTCTCCGTCAATGTATGGTTATGACACAATTTCGACAAGTGGAGCAGGTGCTTTGCATATTTAAAATAACATGGGTGTTTTTCGCCACTCTGGGTTTCGACCCATATCCTAATTGTGCGCTGGACCTTGTGTAGTTACCTGAAGGTTTGGTGGGATTAGTGACCTAGGATATTTTGCCACTAATAACGGATTAAATAATCCAATTAGCCTAGCCATTCAACAAGTAAATTCGTATGACTTCGTTACGGCCTTGCTAGAAAACTTCTTGAAGGTGATCATTCAATTTTTTTTTTTTTACTACAGTAAAAAGACGAAAACGGCAAAACATGCGAAGTCTAGTCCAAGTGTACTAGATGAGACACTGCCATGAGAAGCGTTACTCTAGTCGATGACCAACTTTGGTACGTCGATTTCAGTTATTGAAGGCGCCGGTTTCGCTTCAGTAACTTATATTTTGCACATTCAGGCCCATGTCCCTCAGGTTTGGTGACCAGTAGTTCCCCCATACCCCGCAAACTCACTCTTGCCCTACATAGAACCTTGGGGCAGACATAGTAGGCTACTTATTGTCTCCATTCTTGGACGTGTAACGGTAGCGAAACAAAAATCAGTCAGCGATATAAATCGTATTTTCTCTGTAGCTCGTAGTTTTATTAATTTCCATCCTTATCGGTTAGAAGAGAGATAGTCAAATCACCAGTTTTCTTTTCTTACTTTTCCTGAGTTAATCCTTTATAAGTAGATAGATCTGGGTAGAAAGTTTATTGTAAAAATCGACAATCGTGGCTATAAACCAAATCTGCGATTATTGTCAAACAAACAGAAAAATTACAATATATGTATCTAATGTCAGTACGCCTAAAAGAATTCACGCTTCGTAAAATATTTCACGAACTCGGGAATAAAACTTTTTGCATGTCTAGCGTGTTTCGTAGGTACGGGACAGAGCTTGGGAACCCTAGAACTTACCACTCGTTATGTTCGACTTCTAGCATTTTGAGAGGGGGGAGGGAGGATTTGGGAGTGGATGGGATGAAATACCACTGAACCGAAGTCAGCGCGTAGCTCCTTTCTGCGCTCCTGCAGTGATTTTAGGTTAAAGTGTTATACAAGGTATGGAAGCTTCGGCCCTGTGCACAAGAAGAAGAAGAATACAGAAGCGGGTTGTGTATTCTTTCTAGGTTATCTCTTTGTTCCTGCGATAATGAAAAATGCAAAGTAAGCGCGTTTCTGCGCTCCTGCAGTGATTTTAGGCTAAAGTGTTATAAAAGGTATGGAAGCTTCGGTCCTGTGCAGAATAAGAAGAAGAATACCTAAAGCGGGTTCTGTATTCTTTCTTGTACCTCTTTCTTGCTGCGATAATCAAAAATGCTAAACGGGTGCTGCGTAAACGGGTGCTAAGTAGTTGTGAGGAGTGGCCTAAAACCCTTCTGAGATTTCGTTCGCTAGTCCCACCGCTTATCTGTAATCTGTTTTTCCCTTCTTTACCTGTTGCGTTACCGGTAGTGGCGAAAAACACCCAGAAGCGAAAAAAGACGGTGGCACTAAAGCACGTATCTCACTTGTAGTCCTGAGTTTGACATTGCCCGCCGTTGTTAGCCGTAGCAGTGCTTTAGCGCCACCGGAATTCTTCGCCACTGGGTGTTTTTCGCCACTTTGGGTTCTGACTCACATCCTAATGACGCGCTGAACCTTGTTTAGTTACCTGAACCCTTATAGTGACCTAGGATTTTTCGCCACTCTGTAACTCATTAAAAACCAATTGGCCTAGCAATTCAACAAATAAAATCTTAAGACTTATTCAGGACCTTGCCAAAAAATTTGTTGAAGTATTTGATTTATATTTACAGAAAATACAATACAGGAAAAACACGTAAAAAAACAACAAATATCGTTAAAAATTGCAAGATCTCTAGTCTACTAAGTCTACTAAATGAGATACTCTTCTCGAGAAGATGACACTTCTTCTCGAAATATGGTTGCTACTGCCGCTGTTACTTCTTCGCGAACGCGTGTCCGAATCGCCGCTTTCTCTTCAGTAACTTCTATTTTTTCACATTCAGGTTTGTGTCCAGAATGCGGTTTAAGTGGCAAAAAATACCCAGTGGCGAAAAATCACGATGGCGCTAAAGCGCGTGTCTCGTTGTTAGAACTCTAATTTGGATGTTTGGTATTTCAGGTCAGGTTCAGGGTCTTTTAATCAGCATTACACATTTCAACAATACAGATCAATCGGTGGGGGCTTTGTAATCACTAGGTATGGCTACTTAGAATCGAGAGCCCAATCTACATTTAAGAATATTTGTGAACTGGATCTGTGAAATTTGATGACGATAGGTGGATGTCAGGACCAAAATACTTAGTTCAGCCTTGGATTACCGCATAGGAATATTTAATTGCAGTTTCGCAAGCTTGTATTATCTGGTGCGTACAGTTGTCAGTTCCAGATAAGACTCTGTGGAGTCGCTAAGACAGTCAAAATCTAGGTGCCCTCAGCGTAAAAAACCTGCTAACAAGATTTAAAGTACAATGATACTTGATATACTTGATACTTATTTTATTAATAAATACAATTTAACTCTTTACTATTTACATCTACTGCACTAATGGAAAAACCTACGTTTTTGCTGGCGTGCAATAGTAAAGGTTAACCATTTTCTAAACACAGCAACAAACAACATAATAAATAACTAATAACTAATACTACTTATGCTTTATTTTTTATAAAATGCTCACAAATTAAATGTCTCACTTTCATGGCGCTTCAAAAATAAGCCTTTTTCTTGTTATCGTGTCTTATCGCATTACCTCGTCTGGGCCTCGGCGAAGACGTTATCGAAGAATGCACTTGCATAGCGTAGGAAACTCAGAAACTCTCGGTCACGCACGAGGATCAATAATTTTCTAGAGATTTATTAACAGTACCATGACTACTGAAATAAACCGTCTCTGTAGGTGTCAGATTGCTCAAATCCTATTTGATGAAACCTTTGTGATTTGTGATACCTAAGAAAAGTTTTGATTTCTGGATGTGAAGTTACTGAGGAGCCAAAAATTCACAATGTACTTTTTTCAAGCTCAACTATTCCTCTATATAATAAAAATAATTATAAAAGAATTGGCTGGCGAAGAAAGTTGTTCGGTTTAACTATTTAGTGCGATAGTTGACAGTTTGACTATAAACATTTTCTCCTTGTCAGGGGGTTGTTTCCACTTTGAAAGGAGGAATGAGTGTTACTTTTTTCATGAACGTGCTCGTCATAGGAAAGCTGAAAAGCTAAAAATCAATCAATACCGTATGTAAGTACTCCAGACATGCTGTTTATCTGTATTTATTTATGTGGTTTCGGTTGCAACACTGCATGAAATCTTCCACACTTGATTCTGATTGATCGAAGCTAGATCGCGGTTAGCAACCGCATCCAAAAAAGTTCACATGTTAAAACATAAAAAAAATATGCCGTTATTTCAAAAACGTGTACCATGGTAACTTTCGTGGCTACTGTAACTTACAGAGAGGCAGAGTCATCTTCAAAAGTATTGCCCCAAGTTACTTATAGAAGCTGTTACCTTTTTTTCTTCTCTGACACTTCTAGAATACCAAAATTTAAGTCAGGAAGAAAAAGAAGAAAAAAGGAATTAGCTTTATGAAGCTGACAAAATCGATCAGCTACTGATATCCAACCTTCTTATCTTCTTATCTTTCCTTTCTTCGTTGGCCATGATCGCCAGTTGTCTTAGAATTTGGAATGTTTGCCGAATTGTCGGTTGTCTTTTTGAATCTTTATGTTTGCCGCCGAAAACACTGAGGAATCGCCGTACTCCCCAGTTTCTTCTTGAAAATTCACATAAATTTAGCAGTCTTACTGAATTTGTCGATGAACTTTTATGCTAAATTAATGCTGCATTAATTGAGCGAAAATTTAAGTCCGAAAGCGAAATGGTGCATAAAATGCTGAATTAATTCAGCATTTTCGTTCGTTTCGGAACTTTCGGACACGTTCTATGTTGAATGGACTAACACTAAAAATGCCCACGATCATAATGCCCACGACTCAAAATGTCCACTAAAAATGCCAACAACTAAAAATGCCCACGACTCAAAATGCCCTCGACACAAAATGCCAACGACTCAAAATGCCCACGAATGGATATATTTGAGGTTTTCAGTCCGTGATTAGGCGCGATTGAGTGACGGGAAGAGTAGACCGAGTATCAGAATGACGATACTCGTTTGATCAACTTGTATAATCTCAATTATAGATATAACACTAGTTCACTATTATTTACAAGAAACATTTGTAGCCTATTGTGTCGTGGTTAGATGCCGCAAAAGTGCTGTGCTTTCTTGAGGAAGCTTCTGACTGATACTGAGCCCCCTTCGAACTTCTCTTTAAAGTTTAACTGAAAAGGGCAGAGATGGGACAGTCTTTTTACCCCTCACTAATTCACTTAAAGAGGCTTGAAGACCCGATGAAAATGCGTTACATTGTCGCTTCGCTATTCACCAATAATCAGTTTTCAAATAGTGGAATTTCCCTGTCAGATTTGTGGTACTACCTACTTCGTATGCTTGACGGAAAAGATTTATGAAATTTTTTCGTTCCGGCACTAAGCAATCTTCACCAAGCTTCTCACCGCCCACTTAAAAGTCGCGTTTGTGTTCAGATTCAAATATTCCGCGTCATAGTAGAATTTGCGCTGTGAGGACAGCCGTAGATATTCTGAATCTCAGTACTAGAGCAGATAGTGGAAAATAAGAAAATCTCTTAGCAGAATCCAAATAACTCAGTGTACTCAACTAAATGATACGAAAATAAGTTTGCTTTTCAGTTAAACTTTAAGTGCTTGAATTTGCTGGTCTTTCCGGACCGTTCCTTCTTCCTCCAGTCGGCTCCAACACCGATCTGGAGGAGGCCTGATTCCATCTCGTCTTGGATGGTCTGAACTTCTCGCAAAAGTCGAAATAAACGTGGTCGGGCTGTAATTTTTTCTGTTAAGGACTCGGTGCCAGGCCTCAACGTGGTTGATGGTCCGAGGTCCGTCATTATTATGTTGATTCCAGGTTTGCCAGGATTCCAGGTCGTGGGCTTCTTGAGTCGTGGGCATTTTGAGCCGTGGGCATTATTAGTCGTGGGCATTTTAATCGTGGGCATTTTGAACCGTGGGCATTGTAATCGTGGGCATTGTGAGAGTGGGCAAAAAGATCGTGGTGATTTTAGGAACCACCCGTTGAATTGCTCCGTCGTTGATGGCGTGATCTGAATCCCATTCTTGCGTTGCGTAAATTGTTCGAATGCACCGCTTGCGTTGTATCTTCGCAAACGCAGCGCTGGACCTATTTAGCTCAGTGTGAAAGCAGCATCAACTTCGGATTAGTGTATAATTGAAGTAAGATAAATAAAAGTATATAACGCACTGCCCGAGGGCATAAGTGCTGGAAAAGAGTAAGAATTTGAAAAATCACTAAAGACACACAATTTCAAACATGCTCACTCACAAATAAGAATTAAGCCAATTGGGTGGTGAACAGGTAAACGACCAAACGAAGGAGATGATTTGAGTGCAGATTTTCCGTTGTCAGTAGTGGGTCCTGAATCGACAAACGGTAGATCAAATATCGATTTCATTTCAAACGCGGTTAGTATCGGAGGAAAGAAAGGTATTTGAAATATGTTGATGGTAGGTGAGGTAGGTCTTTTTTCCTCAGTACACCGTGTAATCGAGTCAAAAAATTCACGGATGGTTCGCGAAAGGCAGTTTATATCTTCCCGAGTCCTTGTCGGCTATACCGCGAACGGTTCGGCACAATTTTACTAACTATGTATCATCTATTATGCTACATTACACTACTGTTTTTTCTAGATTCATGCAAAGGCTTTCCCAAGAAATTTGGGAGTGGGGTAAACAAAGAAATGCGACACGACTTTAATTATCAAACTTATTTTTCCGCTGTTTCTGGCTTCATCTTGGTAAACAGAATAACATGTGCAAAGCTACAGGTTACTGACCACACGTCAGCCATGGTTATTGATTTCTTAGTAAAGGGGTTAGAGTTCAGACCAGTTATTTGCTTATTTGGAACAAGGGCTCATGACTAGCTATTCATTGCGAGGGGATTCCTACTCCGCAACACCCGCTGTACACCCTTTTCCACCACCGGCCGGTACCGACCGAAACCAGCGATCGGAGCCATAAATCATAGGCGGTTTCCGCTTCTGAACATGCTGACTTTAATGTTCTAGCTCGTGTCACACCGGGCACTTGCTGTACACTAAAATCAAGAGGGGGGGGGGGAAACCAGGTCCGTACCCAGGAATTTGTTTTTGTGGGTTTTTCTTTGTCCGCGGGTCGGACCAAAAAGTACAAAAAGACATTCGGAGTTCGGAGGCTAAAGCCTAGATAAAGCGATTATAAAGCCCTTAAAAAAAGGATTTTATCTTTGTATGTTTCGGGTGTGTGGGGGGGGGGGGTACAACTCTGTGTTTCGAGCTACGAGGTAAGAACTATAATGTGGGTTCGAGCCATCCTTATTGATGCTTGCGTACCACTATTGTTGGATGCTTTATGCCTTTCATATGTTTTTCCTTTCTTTTTGTTTGTATATTGAGTTGTTCTTAAACTGTAGCATATTTTGTTGGCTTTATTTTGAAGACACGACATTGGAATAACGCGAACAGTGATGACAATACGTTTTGATTATTTACATCTCCATATTTCCATATTAGAACCAGGCCCGTATCCAGGAATTTATTTCGGCGGGGGGGGGGGGGGGGACATTGATCAGAGGGGAAAACCTTTAAAAAATGATTATTTTCTTATGTTTTTTTCGGGGGGGGGAGGGTGAACCCCCTAAGCCCCCCCCTCCCCCCTCCCTGTATACGGCCTTGACTAGAACATTCTCGACAGTGTGAGCAAGGTCACGAAGGTAATTTTCATCCTTCAACTTCTCGTTGACAGAGAAGCCTAAATTAACCTCAACCTTGAATTGGGGAGTCTATACACGGACGTACAATGTACACGTGCCAATGCCAGTGGACCCATTCCATCTGTATTGCGGAAAGACCGGAATAGGACAAACTCCCCCTAGGTAATAGGAACGGGACTGGAATGCCCTGCATTAAAAAGGTCAGAATGCTCCAGGGAATACTGAAGAGGCCAATGTATACAGGCATGAAGGACGTTGTCGAGATAAAAGCGGACAGGTTCCGCAAACTTCTTTGTTCTCGAGTCCTTTGTGGAATTCTTTATCAGTTTTCGCTCACTCAAGACATTTTTCATCTAGCAACTGCAAGTTTGCAAATTCGGATTCAGTCAATTTGTTGTTATCTCGAAGATCGCAAGGTTTCCGTTCGAATTAATGGTCCGGAGAGAAAAGGAAGCGAAATTAAAGAATCAGCAGCATGACTTCTTTCTATCTCGATTTTTGTTAAACCAATTTTTGTAATTATCGAAAACATGAAGCAGCAATCAACTATGTATATATTCTTACCCTTCATTCGAGATTCCAGTTAAGTTGGCATACCTACCCTCTTCTTGTGGGTCATCATCAATAATGCATGGAACGTTCTTGTCGTAGGCTACATATCCACAAATTTCGAGCAAAAACAAGAATAAAAACTCCACCAGACATTAAAAATAGTCGTAAGCATGACCTTGTTACTTACTGATATTTGAAACTCACATACCGTTGGCACCATTGCTAATTATTGTGGATTAGTGATTATGCTCACGGAAATAAGTTAAGAATCTCGGCGTTGCCGAATCACATTCAGGCGGTGGGCAAAGTGGTTGGACACTTGCAACTCGCCACCCAAAGGAAGTTAATGTATATGAAGTTTGTCAGTCGACTTGAAGGATTTTTTTTGTACCACGCCTTAATTTATACCATCTCTCCACGCGCCAGGAAGAAACATTGGAGGAAAAAATATTTCTCCTTCACGCTGCCTGGTCAGGTGTTACCGATGTGGCTGTCCACTCCCTCACATACTTGAATCCCAGGCCCTTATACACCGCTTCTCCTATTGGAGTTGAATATAACACCATCTCACTTGCCCCCTTTTCCCTAGCCAGCTTTATAGCTTCAACCATCAAAGCTTTGCTGATCTTCTGGCCTCGATACTGTGGCAGCACTGCGTTAAAGTAGACGATACTGCTCCTCATAAGGACGTCTACAATCACTCCACCAACCAGCTTGCCACTTTTGTACGCCAGTATCTTATAAGTTGGCAGCAGGCAAGTAATCCCTGGTAGATTGAAACATTCAACGATTATGTCACTAAATTTTTTAAGTTCATCGTCATCATCAGAACGTTTCAGAGTCAATCCGTCTATTATAAACTCACGGTCGAATTTGTCTAATTTTATCGCCATTTCGTACTTGGGAAAAGTAGATATTGCAGATTCTGGTACATAGTTGTCTTTCGTAAAATGATAGAGGAATGGGCCTTCAACGAAAGTTTGGATCTCTTTAAACTCCTCCCTGGTTTTTGCACCCCATGCAAAGCCACGCATTGGGGGTGGAGCCTTTAAGACAGCGAGTTCACCTCTTTTGTGAATTGCGTATTTTCCTTGCTTCTCTAGGGATTTTATCATGAGTTCCTTCGCGGTGTAGGTTAGGTTGATGTCTTCGTAGATTCTGCCCTCCATGTTGTCCTTCTGCCTCGCAGTACCAGCAAGAACAAATAACGAGTAAGAACAATGGTCTCTCGTCCATCCACCGACTAAAAATGTTCCGACAGCAATGAGCGGAGGTGGACCCATTTCTTGGTCGCCCGTGTATACTCGTTTGTCTCCGACTCTCCGCCGTTACACACTTGAAGTCATTTACGAAGAAAACAAGGTAGCCACTAGCGAGGCGGATGTTCTGGCCTGTTCACACGGGAAGGAAACAGCGTTGATTTTGTTTGAGTAGACGCTGGTGTCTGATTAGTGAATATTAGTGATGCGAAAAACAAAAAGCGAACTTGACGATGGTCATTCATAATCGCTTTTGTTACACCATGACCATACGTATGAAGATTGAGATCCCTTGTGACATTCCTTTTTATGTCTCTCGGGAGAACCATACAATGCAAACCGGGATTTGAAGCACACTCCCTGAAGTCATGACCCATTGAGTTTCAACATCTGTAGTATTAACTTTGTCAGACGAGTGTAAACTGAGAGTAACGTAATTAAGGCTTTCGAGGATTACTGAAATTACTGAAATGGTAGAATAGCATGGAATAGTCAAAATAATACCAGTAGGTGAGTGTATATTTTGTGTTTTTTCTTCTTTTTTTCCGAAATGTATAATTGTATACATTTCGATTTAGTGAGTTAGATTTCGATTCAGTAGTTAATTGAAAGACGAAAGTTCACCTCAACTTTGTCTATGTCGTTTGTCTTTTAGTTCACTACTTACAAATAATTCGATGTCAACGGTGTATTTTACCATCAAAGAAAGTCTTTGGTTTTCGTACTGAGGCCTTGCCACACGGGTTCTAGTTTGTCTAGGACCCACATTGAAGTCCTAGTTTTTTTTTTAAATTCAATTCAAAATTGTTTCTGGTTAGTTTGTCAGAGTAGAAGCCTATTACATCTGCGTAATATTTGTTCATTTCCACTTAGCCTATTAAACATGAAACACGGCTTTTTTTTAAAGAATCTGCCTGTTTTCATCTGATATTCTCATATGAAAGCAAATACCTGGAATGAAATTTATCTCTTCTTGTTCTGGATATTGACACAACTTAATTGAATTGACCCCGAAAAGATACAATTTACTTTACCATATATCTTACGTTACCTGTATACGGCCTTTGGGTTTTTCAATAAGATATATATACAGTTTGTCGTACTTTTAACTAAATTTGACGCATTTGTAAAATCTGCTTTGCATCAAATGGCAGTTTCTGTATATTTTGATATTCTTAGGAATTTTCTTGTCAACCCCCGAAAGCTTGTCTGAATCAATGAGCCGGCAACCGCTGTTTCAGCGCCCGCCCAGCCCAGTGTGAACAGGCTTATCACTGCTGCCTCCATTCGATTTTTTTTCCTCAGTGGTTTACTGCGTTACACCTTCTCTGTAGAGGTAACGACTTTTGATGTCCCGGGTAAGATCCACCTCCGCTCGTTTGCGTCGGGAGTCGACTCGTCTCAGCTTGGTTGTGTGACAGATATAGGGAGACAGCAGTTCTTGCTCTTATTTGTTCTTGGTACCAGTCTGACAGTGTAGTTGGATGAGCCTCAAAAAGAAGATACATTATTGATAATTTACCGGAAACGAGAAAAATGTGCAGAGCGGTTCAGTTCAGTTCAGTTTATTTGGAACCCGTCAAGAAACAAGATAGTAAGAGACAAGAGAGTACAACAAATAAGAAGAAAGAGAAATGAAAAAAAAATAAACAATCTACGTAGTCATAGGAACATAGAAAATCAGTCGTGATTAAGCACTTGGGAGAGATTTAAAGTTTTCAGTTCTTTTGTAGCTTTATTTGGCTTTACGACTCAAAATTCGGTTTACCGCAGCCACTTTTGGTAGAGTGTTGGTCGGCACCAGGTCAATTGTCTGATTTAAATTATTCTTAGCCTCACATGTTTAAAGCCTTACATGTTTAAATTCAGTTCAGTTCAGAATGACTTTGAGTGCTCGGGCCTTTGTTATTTACTACCAACCCTAACCGACCCTTTTTGGTGTATCCGAACTGAAGTACTGGCTGATTCCCATCATCTAAATCCCCTCCCCCTCCTCCAGATATGTGAATAGCCTAATGATGCAATTAAAAACAAAACAAACAAAAACTCATTCTACTTAGTCGTTTCTTTCAGTCGTTCTTACAACGAGACAGATGTATTACTGAGCTTTTGTATCTTATAAACAAATTCCTCGCGATGTTGCAAAGAAGCTGCCAAATCGACTCCTAAAGAAAAGTCCAACAGCAATGCATTATCATGATTACTTTATCTGGATCGTCACGTGATGAGCTCCCATTAGTTGAACTTCCAACATGAATATGACCGTGGTCATGAATAAAATAGTCAACTTCTTTTTTCATCCTTACCGAACTGAATAATATAATGCAGCAGAAAAGGCTTTCATCTCTAAGTAACATATCTGTTATCTGGAGCAAGACAATATTCCACCCCCCCCCCCCGCCCCCCAGAGGCGTTAGCCAAGGTTTTTTTTTTTTTTTGGTTGGGGGGGGGGGCAAGGTATTTACCGACTAGCTGGTCGACTATCGCTGGGAAAATGTATCCTTTTCATCCATTGTTTGAATATATGTTTCCCAGTCAGCTTCGGCTCAAGGAGTATTTGACTAGCTGGCCATTTTACCGACTGTTTGGCAGAAGACCTTGAAGAAATATTTGACTATCTCCAAGAAAAAATCAACTGTTTCTTTCCGCATCTTCGGTAAGGCCTACACATGTCAGGATACTAAAAGAAGGAAAGAATGGTGAACTTTGAGTTTGAAAAGTTGCTGACCCCTCACAGAATACTAAACAGAGAAAGGGAATTGTGCAGCTCTCCAGTTATTCGCAGCCTTGAGTTCTGGTGCATCTTTCCTCGTTTTAGTCTGCCCTCGCTGGTTTTAGTATGCCTGCCTGCTTGAATCGTGCACCATGCCCTTCTCTTCCCTTCCTGCTTTTAGTTGATCCCCTCTTTTGTATCCTCTCATCAGTCTCAAAATTAGCATCATACACAGTGGGACTATTTCTTTTATACGCTATATGACCGAAACGTCCGAAACGAGCCAATGAACCTTGAGAAGAACGAGAAACGTCACCCATGCGAATTCTCAAATTTGATTGAAATCCTTAGTCAACCAATGAAGAACGTTTGTTGATTGTCGCGCAAGTGAGATTTCTGGCTCTTGGTACACGGCGATTCTTCATCAACACGAAGAGTTAGCCATCAATAGTATTCACATGAGGTGGCTTCGAGGCGAAAGGTTTATAAGAGGCGAAAGGTTTCGGGATTAACTGAACCTTGATTTCTATTCCTATTCCATATTTTATTTTTTACTAGTATTTTCTGGGTATAAGTTACCGACCAACCAGTAATTGGCTTCTTTTTATTTCTTTTTTACCAGGCCAATGGATACAGGCATGGAGGACGTTGCTAGGATAAAAGCGGACAGGGTCCGAAAAACTTCTTTTCCAGACTCTTTGGCAGAATTTTTCCGAATATTCGCTCACCCAAGAAAATTTCCATTTAGCGACTGCAATTTTGCAGATTTGGATTCAGTCAGTTATTTATTAACCAGAAGATCGCAACGGTTTCCGGTCGACTTACGGTCCGGAGAGAAAAGGCAGCAGAATTATCGAACTACATCGACTAAGAACTAAGAGTACAATTCAATTCAGTTTCGTACATCAGAGATATTTATAGGATCTTTGGTAGAATTCGCTCGCTAGCATTGGATCGTCATACATTTAACAACTAGTCCGTATACTAACACTATATAAAACATGTTGATAATACTTTTTGAAGATCCTCAGTTTACAATTACTACGTACAGTTTACTTTGTTAATTATAGCATAGAATTGACGTGGTGTATGAAGTAGGGTGCGAATGAATTGAAGTACCTGCTCTGTCAGAAGTTTTATAGCAGATAACGAAAGGATGCGCGGTTTCAAAAGACAACACTTCGGATCTAAATCTGTTATGCTTTTGATAACATTATGCTTATAATGGCATGCATAACAAGCATCGTAAGGAAGAGCCGAAAAACCACAGAAAAAAACATCAGATGACTTTTCATCATGGCGACAAACAAAAAAGTTGATAATACTTCTTCGGCTTTTTTTAATGCATAACGTTTCAAAATCACAACAAGTTACATCCCAAGTGTTGTATGGTGAAACTGCGCATCCTTGTGTTATCTGTTATGAAATTTCTGACAATTACTTTCGTACAGTTTACAGTTGCTTCGTTGTGCCTGGTGTTAGGTCGAGTTCTGTTTGGGATTTCGTAGTCCGGTAATATAGTTCACACATAATAATTAAATTAACAGAGGCGAAAGCCTGTTTTTACTGCAGTTATATTATCATTATTGTAATTATCGCCGGATTCCGGTTGAATTTCGATCGGTGCAAATGCGAAGCAGCATTCTGCAAACCGTGTGTCTTCTTGCCCTTCAGTAGACCTTCCGATCAAGTTGGCCATATGATTTGTTTTTGGGATCCCAAAACATAAGTGGAGGGATACCTATGACATCACAAAATTGTCCGTCCGTCTGTGTGCACTGTAACTCTCGAAGGGAATGAGATATTTTGATGAAATAAGGTCAAGTTCGTAGATGGGCTCTGTAGCCCCACATTTAGGGGTGGGGGAGGGGGTTTAAATCAAGGGGCAACATATACTGTGATAGTCGATTATGGGGTAAGAAGTCATGCTGAACACGATGGTGAAAATCATTTTCTCATTGGACAAGTAGTTCGCCCGGAATCTGGCCAAAACCGGAAAGTTTTTTAAAAGTAAAAGTTTTATTTGAAGTTGATTAGATGTTCGATTGGAGGTAAGAAGACATGCTGAACACGATGGTGAAAACCATTTTTGTGCCGGACAAGTAGTTGGCCCGGAATCCGGCCAAAACCGGAAAGTCTGTTAAAAGTAAAAGATTTATTTGAAGTTGATTAGGTGTTCGATTTAGGGGTAGGAGGACATGCTGAACACGACGGTGAAAACCATTTTCTCTCAGGACAAGTAGTTCGCCCGGAATCCAGCCAAAGCCGGAAAGGTTGTTAAAAGTAAAAGTTTTATTTGGAGTTGCTTAGATGTTCGATATAGGGGTAAGAAGACATGCTGAACACTTGTGTGAAAACAATTTTCTACCCGGGCAAGTACTTTGCCCTGAGTCAAGCCAAAACCGCCAAAATTTAAAGTTTTAGTTTTAGTTGATTAGTTATCCGATTTAGGGGTAAGAAGAGTTTTCGCCCGGACATATAGTTCGTTCGGAATCCGACTGGAGCCGGAAAATTTGTTATAAGTTAAATTTTTATTTGAAGTTGATTAGATATTCAATTTTGGGGAAAGAAGATACGCTGAGTTCGTTTTTGAGCTTTGTTTTTTTGCCGGACGAGTAGTTCCGGAATTCGGCTGAAACCGGGAAATTGGCAGAAGCGGCAGGAAGTTTTCGTCAAAACAGATATGACTTATAGGGGAAAACACACATGCTGAATCCATATCTGAACTTTGTTTTCTCAGATGATTAGCTATTTGGCCTTAATCTGTTTCTGAATTTTAATAGTAAAAGCGTTCAAGGAGTCTGGCAAAGACAAGACCCAATTGTCTGGATCAAATATTGACTTTTTGGGATCCCATTGAAACCTTTGGTTTTGTTAGTAATAGCTGTCAAGTCCATAACATTAAACATCCAAACATCAATCATCGGCTTCTGCTTGTCAGAAACCAACCGTTCTCTTGTGGCTCGTCCTCAGTAGAGAGACTGCACCCTACCCAACAAAAACGGATATTTCGACAGCATTAGCAAAAGTGCATAACAACAGAACTAAAACTTTAAAATTCCACTATCCGGGCAAATTGCACCTGAACTGGTGGGTGGGTGGGGGGGCCTAAAAAGCACAGCTAAACTGTAAAAAATTGTACCAAGTATCAACTTGATCTCTGCCACTGTTCGCAGGTTGTGAATTCCAATCAATTGACAATCTGGGTCCAATCGCCCCTGAACCTTGGGGATTTGGGGGGTGGAACCCTTACAAAATAAAACTAGATGATAACAGTTCCGCCAGGTTTCAACTTGATATCTGTAATTTGCAGGGGTTATGAACTCCACTCCATCGACAATCTGGCCCAATTGCCCCTGAATGGGATGGATGGGGGAGTTAGGACAGGCAGAACTATAATAGACCACAATACCCACTAGTGTGCCAAGTTTGAACGTGATGCATGCACGAGTTATGCGCTATGAGCTCCACAAAAAACGGTGAAAACCGAAAGCTGCTACAGCGCTCACAAGAGTGTATTGTTCAAATGAACACCCCACTAAAAATGAAAAGAGACATTCAAAATAGTCGTGAGCATAAACTTGTTACATTCTGATAAAATCCCGGCGTCGCTGAGTCGCATCCAGGTGGTTAGCAAGTGGATGGACACTTGCAAATCGCAACCCGAATGAAGTTAATGCACAGGCAGATTCTCAGTCGATTTGGAGCATTATTATGGCATTAGCCCTTCGGCCAAGTGCCATATAGCGATCGCAATTTCTGTCCGCCCGTCGGTTGGTCGGTCCAGGTTTTTCTAGTTTGGGCACTTCCACATAAGCTAGGACGATGAAACTTGGCAGGCATATCAGGGACACCAGATGATTAGGTTAGAAATAGTCACTTCCTCGATCCGAGCGTCGTGGGGGGAGTGGCGGAAGGGGGAATCCGGAATATAGAGGAATTTATAACCTTTTGAAGGGGTGATCCGATCTCAATGAAACTTGATATTTGGAAGGACCCCGTGTCTCAGACGACCCAATTTAAATCCGAACCGGATCCAATGACTGTGGGGGGAGCTGGGGGGGGGAGGAACCGGAAAGAGTGGAGATATCGGGATGAAACTTGGTGTGAAGAACAAGAACAGGTCCTAGACACATCCTTGACATAACCGGACCAGATTCGGGCACTGTGGGAGGGTCGAGGGGGGGGGTCCGGAATTTCGGTGATCCTACTAGTTCGGTACTTCCGGATGTGCTAGGACAATGGAACTTGGAAGATATGTCAGGGACCCCGAACAGATTAAAGGGATAATAGTCGTTTCCTGGATCCAACCACCGTAGGGGGAGTGGAGGGATGGGGAGCCCGGAATTTGGTGGCATGCCTAACTTTTGAACGGGTGATTGGAATTGAATGAAACTTGGCAGGTGGAAAGAGCTATCGTCTCAGATGTTCCGTGTCAAGTCCTGGTCAAACCAGATACCTGTGGGGGGCGGTTGAAGGGGGGACCGGAAATCTCGTGAAACGCTTAGAGTTGAGGGATTGGGATGGAACTTGGTGAGAAGAACAAGCATTAGCCTTAGATACGTAATTGACAGAACCAGATCGTAGCGGGGCTCTGTCGGGGAGTTGGAGGGTGTTTCCCGGAATTCCGGGGATCGCCAGTTAGGATAGTTCCAGTCATTCTAAGAACGATAGAACTTTGCAGGCCTACTAATGACTTAAGGACACCACATAATGCCCTAGGAAAACTTGTGTTCCTGGATCCGACCATCTTTGGGGGTGTTGAGGGAAGGGGAATCCGGAAATTACTGGCTTCCGTAAGTTGCGAACGGGTTGTCCGATTCGAGTGAAACTTTATGGGTGATAAGAACTGATGACCTAGACAAGCAAAACATGCATCCGAACCATATGCCGGCACGTTTAGCACGTTAGCACGTCTGGATCGGATCTGGTCACGGTAGGGGGGGGGGAGTGGGAACTGGAAATTTGCGGATAGGCTATGTTCTGATTCCAGTCTAACTTGATTAGGACATGTCAGAGATGCGACGTTTATGTTTCCGATTCATATTCAGCCACAGTGGGGGGACTTGAAAGGGGATTCCCGGAAACATTTTGGCTCGCATAGGGCTCAAACAAGAGAAGCGATTTTAGTGAAGCGATTTAAGGCAGGTTCCCAAAAAACGCTCAGATTTGAGTGAAACTTGTTAGGTGGTAAGAGAAAATGCTTCAGAATATCTATTTAGTAGTCGGAAGTCTGAGCCAGATTCCGACTTGGTAGGGGACGTTGGAGGGGGGTAACGGAAGCCGTGTGGCATGTGAAAGATCCGAACGAGTGGATCTTTAGGGTTGAAACTTGGAAGGTAGAAAAGTCATTTTCCCTAGGTGATCCGAGGTGACGGAAATGTTCAAACTCGAGTCAAACTAAATATCGTATTTATAGGTCCTAACCGCATTTTTAGATGGCGGGGTATTTGGATTTCTCGTCTACTTTTTAGGTACCACTTACTCGTATCAAGTGCCATAAGAGGTCGTAGCTCTTGTTTTGTATTACGCCATAATTTTTACCCTCTACCCACCCTGAATATAGAGCTACAACACTGCCTGTCTGTAAAATCACACTTAAGTTTTGGTCGAAATATCTCAACATATTCGAGAGCTATCCTGTTTGAAGATGGAAATACAAAACTACGATGTATCCCCTCAATAATGTTTCGGATTCCCAAAATCGGCTTGAAACATTTCAGAAGAACATAGTTTATTATTTTTTGTCGAGTACGTTCAAGAACTAGATAACAAATAACCTTTCTGATGATATACACACGCGACTTTGCAGCATTACTTTTTATCTGACGCTACAAAGTCGATGACTCTGAAACCCACTACTAAATTCATTTATTCTGAATTAAAAGATCTATTAAGGTTTAAAGAAGTATCTGTATCAGATAGGCTAGCCAAGCGGAAATAACACAGTAACAGCTTGAATTTTTTCTAGGATACCCGGGAACAGTCGGAGGCTTGCGGTGGGATCACTCGCTTTAAATCCACGAAATGCTGCCATTTAAGGTAACATCTTTTCGAATATTTTGTATTGGTTACGCGCTTTAAGTCCACGAAAAAAAATATTTCTCCTTCACGCCGCCTGGTCAGGTGTTACCAGTGTGGCTTTCCACTCCCTCACATACTTAAATCCCAGGCCCTTGTACACAGCCTCTCCTATTGGAGTTGAATACAAAACCATCTCTCTTGCCCCCTTTTCCCTAGCCACCTTTATAGCTTCAACCATCAAAGCTTTGCTGATTTTCTGTCCCCTATACTGCGGCAACACTGAGTTAAAGTAGATGATACTACTCCCCATGATGACGTCAACAATCACTCCACCAGCCAGCTTGCCATTTTTGTACGCCAGTATCTTATAGGTTGGTGGCAGGCCATTAAGTCCTGGTATATCGAAACATTCAGCGATTATGTCAGTAAATGCTTGAAGTTGATCATCATCATCAGAACGTTTCAAAGTCAAACCATCTACTGCAAACTCGCGGTCGAACTCATCTAATTTTGTCGTCATTTCGTACTTAGAAAAAGAAGATATTGCAGATTCCGGCACATAGTTGTCTTTCGTGTAATGGTAGAGGAATGGGCGTTCCATGAAAGTTTGGATCTCTTTAAGCTCTTCACTGCTTTTTGCACCCCAAGCAAAGCCAAACATTGGGGATGGAGGCTTTAAGACGGCAAGTTCCCCTCTTCTGAGAAGTCTGTATACTCCAAGCTCTGCCAAGGATTTTATCATGAGTTCCTTCACGGGGTAGATTAGGTTGATATCTTCGTAGATCCTGCCCTCCATGTTGTCTTTCTGTCTTGCAATATAAGCCTATAGTTGGACGAATTTCAGGTCAAGCAGCGCGCTGAAATAAAAGAGAATGTTAAATGACACGTCGGACCTATGATAGTAATTCCTTCTAATTTCCATCCGTTGTCGTTAACGAGATTCTACATTCAATAAGTGTATCCCATCTCTTCTATTAGCATTGCACTGTATTATCAGCTTGCCACGTTTGTTCTCTTTACGTGACGTTATAGGCGCTCAGTCATTGTTTCGGAGAAGCTTATTGTTCCGAAGACCGGTTGTGCACATTTTGCCAAGTTTTGTCATTCAAGGCAAGGGACATAGAAAGAGGCCAAGGACAGCCTATGCCTTGTGTGATTTTCTGTAAGCATGGGCAACATTTCACGTTGCCCAGGCAACGTAGGTCTAGTTTATCTTTAGTATCAGATACAAACTTCCGAATACTAGCAAGAGAATCACAAACAGATATACCCGGCCACTTACACATTTTTACTCTAGGTACAGCAAAACTCCTCAGAGAACTGACACATTGATAATTGTTAAAGGACAAATAGTTGTGTATAATAAGTTGTGCAAGGTGTCCCTTAATGATAAGATAATATTAAATATTTATCATTAAAGATTAATGATCATTACCGGAAATGAGAAAATATTCAGAGTGGTACATCTCAGTTTAGTATCTTTGTATCCTGTCAAAAGAGGACGCCTTAGCTCTTCAGGATAGAATACAAAAAAGAGGAAAGAGAACGACGACACAAAAATAAAAAAAATGTACAGTGAACAACAAATACACATTGTACGTAATCACAGGGACAGAGAAGACCAGTCGATATTAAGCACTCGCGGGAGATGTAAGATTCTCCACTCTTTAACTAGCCTCATCTGAGCCTCGTTTTTGTTGCATGCTGCAGGTCCACTTCTCGCTACATCCGTTTTTGCACTGCAGCGCTTCCGAGGAAGACGGCAGCGCTTCTCGAGAATCACGGACTTGCTCCCCGACCAAGTCCGTGCTTCCCTGCAAGATGCTGCAGCGCTGCCGCTTCAACCAAGAAGAAAGTGAATCCAAAAACGCATATTATGCAAAAGCAAAGAAGTGCTGCAGCAGCGATGCGGCAGCGCTATTGCAACAAAAACGAGGCTCTGGTTTTACCGCTCAAAATTTGACCACACCTTTAGTATAGTAGGGACTTTAGCTTCCTTACTACCAGATACGTGGGTCTTTCGTACAAGCAAGCCAACTTTTCCGGACACCATGAAAATGATAACAGCCAATTTTGCTATAATTCAAAGTATTGTCGACAGCCCCTTCGCTCATCTCCTGCCTCCCAATGGCGGTCAAGGGTATAGGATAATACAAACCAAGAACAAAATAGACCTACATTGCCTGGGCAACGTGAAGTGTTGCGGCAACCTTTGTCCGGCTTCGCCGACTAAAGTGTTGCGAGAGCAACACTTTGGTCTTGTTTCTTTGCTGTCAGTTAAATGCTGAAGTTGTCAACTTATCGAAGCTTGTAAAACGGTATTTTCTAAGAATAACACAATCAGTAGTCCCATGATCAAAGGCTGTTGTGAATTATGACACTATTCATCCTCAGCGTTGTAAAAACAACAACAAAAGAGTATCGGAAGAAGGGACTAAACTGGTATCGCCTATTTTTGGTTTCAGTGTGTATCTTACTATTGAAGTTGTCAACCCCATGAAATTTTCAAACTGGTGTATCTCTTGAAGGAATTTTTGTACCGAAAAATGGATGACATATACTTTGATCACCTCATGAAGAGCTATCGATTTCCCTAACAACAACAAAAGAATATCGGAAGAAGGGACTAAATTGACTGTGCAGTCAGTTTAGTCCTTTTCAATCGTAGACATCCTGACGGATGAGAACTTGGAACAATATCTGACACAATCTAGTTGGTAATATAAAGCTATCCGTAACTTTTCAGGATTAAAATACCATAGGTGACACTAATAATTATTACGATACTACCTCATGTTTTACAATATAGTTTGTACCCGTTGCGCAAACAGTTAATCTAGGCTGCAGCGATAGACCATTGACGCAAACTTTCTTACCGTCAGATTTACAGAAATCAAATACAATGTGCACCAATTTGCACAAATTTCTAGCCCCTCGTGAACCGATTCTTACTTACAAGTCCTTCCCCCGTTATGGACATCAAGTTCACCGGAAACAAATAATGGGTACACCAGCTAGCAAAAGTTGGAAACCCCTCATCGCTGATGATGATAACAGCCAGCGTTATAAAAATAACAACAAAAGAATATCGGAAGAAGGGAATAAATTGACTTTGCAGTCAGTTGACCTGTATCCTTTTCAATCGTAGACATCGTAACGGATGAAAACTTGGAACATCTTATATAATCTAGTTGGTACTATAAAGCTATCCGTAACTTTTCAGGATTAAAATACAATAGATGACACTATTAATTATTATGAAACTACCTCATTGTTTTACATTTTCGTTTGTATCCGTTGCGTAAACTGTTAATCCTAGGTTACAGCGATAGACCATCGACACAAGCTTTCTTACCGTCAGATTTATAGAAATTGAATACAATGTGCTCCCATTTTTCTAGCCCCTCATGAACCGATCCCTACTTACAATTCCCTCTCCCATGATAGACATCAAGTTTACCGAAACCAAATAATGGGTACACCAGCTAGCAACAGTTGCAAACACCTCACCGCTAAAGATGATTGTAGCATAATAGCCGATTATTACTTACAAGTCCCATTGGGAACCAAATTGTTCTTACCATCGCATACGCCGGAAACGAATAACAGGTACACCAAATAGCAAAAGCTTCAAACCCCTCATTGCCGAAGATGATTATGAGCTATCCGTCGACTGTTGCTTACAAGTCCCCTACGTGTCTCACAACTGGTATCGCCTATTTTTGGTTTCATTGTGTACCTTACTACTGATGTTGTCAACCCCTTGAAATTTTCAAACTGGTGTATCTCATGAAGGAATTTTTGTAAAAAAAAATGGATTGTATATACTTTGATCAGCTTATGGACGGCTATCGATTGCCGTCGAAAAAAAAATCTACCTGTCTTAGTTCAAAAGTTGCCTTTTTTGCCGTAAGCCAACTTTCTAACGTCACAACTTAGAAAGGAACAAAGGATAAGCTCCAGTTTCTGTAGCAATGAGAGAACTTTAAAACTTTAAGAGGCACATCTGATACCATTTCTCTGCCGCAAACCCAAGTGCAAAAAAACGAATGATAAACTCAGCTGAAATCGCGTACAGACATGGATAGAAACAATAGATGGCAGCACTTTCGGACCCGTGGGAAAAAGCCACTTTTTTGTTTCTGTAGATTTTTCTATTATCACTCAAAGAAGATGTGATGGCTGTGGCGCCGGGTAACTGCCGCATATATGTAACATTTATAGATTTTAGTCCATCTTCAATCTGAAACTGGTGCCTGCCTGCTTGCTAGAACGGAGCTTTCCACTCGAAAGCAGAACCATGATTTGATGAAACGAAAGGTTGGCTGCACAACATCAGTTAGTCCTCTCTGACATGGGCTATATTACTCCACTTCACTTCGCACACCGTAGGCTCTGGCTCGAGGACAAGGAAAAACCATCCTTTTTGGCCCCAGGCAAGAGTTATACGGAGCTTTCCAAAATGTAATGTCATATTCTTCAATCCGGCCTAAGGTCCACACTTTCCATAAAAACCGCACAGGTTAGACCCTTACCAGTTACCAGGAATAAAATGGAATCGGAGTGCTAGGAAAAAAAAAAGAAAAAAAAAGAGGACAAAACCAAAGCGTTGCTCTCGCAACACAATAAGCACTACCTATCTCTACAATACGACCATGAAGAATCGAAGAGATCCCTATACCCTGTCCGATGCAAACGAGCGGTTGGAGCTACGCTGAACATCACAATATGTTACCTCTACAAACAGCTATATGGCAGTAAAGTCCCGGAGAAGAAATTTCAAACTAAAAGCCGATTGGTCATCAAGTATTGTGACTTCACATGTGACTGCTGCAGAGCGGGTCAGCGCGGCACGATATGGGCAGCGGCAAAGAGGGTAGTAAACGAGAATCAACTCAAAGCTCGAGCAAGTACCTCTAGCTCAGGTATATTTTGTCGGGGTACCCATAATCGCTGCATGGGACCAAAGACAGAGGTTCTCAAGGATTATTTGTTCTTTTAAGTACTTACATTTAATAAAAGGGAATTAGTACAATTTCTTGGTCAATGGTACTTTTTCTGGTGATTTCGGTATCTTTTCTTTGCAAGTGTTGGAAACGCTGATTCTTTCTCATTTTCTTAGTCTCTGGAGCTTAGATCTGGTATGGAGGATAATCATTGAATGAATTTTTAAAAGAACAAGAGCTACGAGCTCATATGGCACTTGACAAGAGTATGTGGTACCTAAGAAGTAGACGAGAAATCCAAATACTCAGCCATCATCTAAAAATGCGGTTCCGACCTAGTTTCACTCAAGTCTGAGCATTTCCGTCGCCTCGGATCACCTACGGCAAATGACTTTTCCCCTTCCAAGTTTCAACCATAAAGATCCACTCTTCACATGCCACACGGTTTCCGGTACCCGCCTCCAACGTCCCATACAGAGTCCGAATCTGGTTCGGACTCTCGACTACTAAATGGATCATATGAAGCATTTTCTCTTACCCCCTATCAATTTTCACTCAAATTTGAGCGTTTTTTTTGGGAACTTGTCTTAAATCTCCCACCCCCCTCCCCGGCGTGTTTGGGTCCAGTTCGGACACTAAAATGTGTCATCTAGGGCATGTGAGCTCTCTAAATTCCAAGTTTCACTAAAATTGCTTCACTTGCTTGACCGCTATGCGAGCCAAAACGTTTCCGGAATCCCCTTCCAAGTCTCCCCACTGTCGCTGAATACGAATCGAAAACATAAGCGTCGCATCTCTAACATTTCCTAATCAAATTAGACTGGAATCAAAGCATAGCCTATCTGCAAATTTCCAGTTCCCACTTCACCCCCCTCCCCTACCGCGACCAGATCCGATTCAGACACCAAATTACAAATCAAGGCCGCATTAACTCGTGTCCAACTTGCATCCCATTCTGTACCCCCCTCCCCCCTCGTCCAACTCTCCTAAACATGCCCGCATGTGGTACGGACGCATGTTTTGCTTGTCTAGGTCATTAGGCAACTTACGGAAGCCAGTAATTTCCGGATTCCCCTTTCCTCAACTCCCCAAAGATGGTCGGATCCAGGATTCCCTAGAACAGTGTGTGGTGTCCTTTAGTCATTAATGGGCCTGCAAAGTTTCATCGTTCTTAGAATAGCTGGAACTACCCTAACTGGCGATCCCCGGAATTCCGGGAAACACCCACCAACTCCCCCACAGAGCCCCGATACGACCTGGTTCTGTGAATTACGTATATAAGGCTAATGCTTGTTCTTCTCACCAAGTTTCATCCCAATCCCTCAACTCTAAGCGTTTCACGAGATTTCCGGTCCCCCTTCAATCCCCGCCCCCCACAAGTATCTGATTCGACCAGGACTTGACATGGAACATCTGAGACGATAGCTCTTTCCACTTGCCAAGTTTCATTCAATTCCGATCACCCGTTCAAAAGTTAAGCATGCCACCAGATTCCAGGCTCCCCATCCCTCAACTCCCCCCACGGTGGTTAGATTCAGGAAACGACTATTATCAAGTCAATCTGTTCGGGTCCCTGACATCTCTTCCAAGTTCCATTGTCCTAGCACATCCGGAAGTACCGAACTAGCAGGATCACCGATTCCGGACCCAGTGTCCAAATCTGGTCCGGTTTCCGGTTATGTCAACGATGTGTCTAGGACTTGTGCTTGTTCTTCCTACCAAGTTTCATCCCGATCCCTCCACTCTATGTGTTTCCCAAGATTTCCGGTTCCTCCCCTCCAGCTCCCCCCAAAGTCACCGGATCCGGTTCGGATTTAAACTGGGTCGCCTGAGACACGGGGTCCTTCCAAATATTAAGTTTCATTAAGATCCGATCACCCATTCAAAAGTTATAAATTCCTCTATTTTCAGGATTCCCCCTGCCGCCACTCCCCCCACGTTGCTCGGATATGGGAAGTGACTATTTCCAACTTAATCGTTTGGGGTCCCTAATATGCCTGCCAAGTTTCGTCGTCCTAGCTTATGTGAAAGAGCCCAAACTAGAAAATCCTGGACCGACCGACGGACGGACAGAAATTGCGATCGCTATATGGCACTTGGCCGAAGGGCAAGTGCCATAAAAACAAAACTAACAACACGAAGTACCACTGTATTGGTTTCCTCTTGAGTCTTCTACTTCAGCAAGTTAATTTCGATCCCGGTAACTAACTCGATGCTTCCATCCGATTTGGCGATTCCGGTATTCCTAAATTTCCACCGTGAAACATTTATGTTGCAGTATCGTTCTTCTACATACATACGCTATAGAGCCCCCAACACATGCACCTATTTCATAGCCAGCTAAGCCCGACGCCGCTAGGACAAGACTGGCGACTGCTACTGGAAATGTGACGACATGACTTACTGCGTTGGTCAATTTTGTGGTATTCTCTCCCCCCCCCTTTTTCATTTAAAGAGCGAGAGTGCCCGTACAAAGCCCAAATACGAATACACATCTACCAGTTATTAAAACAAATGATGATTTCAAGCCCTTATAATGATTATTATCCTATTCCAGTTTCGTTCTTCCGTCCACCAACAAATACTCGAATTTAAAATAAAAGAATAGGGATTTTGTTATCTACCAATAGGAAACTAATAGGACTTCCAATTGAAAGGAATGCGGGATATTTGTGTTTGTTTTTGTACCAGTTCAGCGCTCCAGCCTGATTAGTCTCTGTTCGTCATCCCTCTCTTCATTTTCACCATCCATAACACAGAGATGGTAGAATAGATCCATAAGTTAGCGAACAGAAAAAAGAAGCTTTCACTTATTATATTGAAGGGTGGTGCAAAAATCGTTAGGGAGTCTCGCACCTTTTTTCTGCTGTCGCAATATCAATCAAGCTTTTTGATTTTAGGTAAACGCTGATGTTGGAGATCGGGACTAAAGGTGGAATGGTGGCTCTGAACTGGAATATTGAGAATTTGTTTTACCATCCCATCCCACTCACTTGAACGATCGGGCTCCGAAGTAGGAAATGGTCGAAGTATGAGCCATTTAATAATGGTCGAAATATTTAATTGCTCGATTTGAATTAGTCTGGGCCTAACGTGTCCGTTCGAAGTCGTTTCGGACTGAGCTTTGAGCTCGCGCCTTTGTTCTGTAGCCTACTATGAACTTCTTTTGGCGGATCCTGACTGAACTGTTGTAACGTGGTTCCCATTCTCTAAATATCTCCCCCCCCACCACCAGATCTAATAAATAAGGATGTAACTGAATAAACGAAGTAAAAAATTCCTACGTACTCGTTTCTCTCTATCGTTCTGGCAAAGAGACGGATGTGCTACTGAGCCTTGTAACTTCTAAACAAATTCCTCACGATGTTTCAAATAAGATGCCAAATCATCTGCTAAAGAAAAGCTGAATCACGATTCGTTATCTTGATTATTTTGTCTGTATCCTCACGTTGTAAGATGTTTCCAAGTAGCATCATGAATATGAACGTGGGGATGAATAAAACTAATCAACTCTGTCCTTACCAAAGTGAAACTGAACTTTTTTTTCTCGATTCCTCCTTTGTGGGTATCATACCCCCTTCGTAAAATCCAATGACGAATTGCCGCCAGATGCTCTAGAGAAACAACTAGACCTACGTTGCCTGGGCAACGTGAAGTCTTGCGGCAACCTTTGTCCGGCTTCGCCGACTAAAGTGTTGCGAGAGCAACACTTTGGTTTTGTTTCGTCGCTGTCGGTTAAATGCTGAAGTTGTCAACTTATCGAAGCTTTTAAAACGGTGTGTTCTAAAAAGAATCATCACATGATCAAAAGCTATTATTCAGCGTTTTAAAAACAACAACAAAAGGATATCGGAAGAAGGGACAGTTCACTTTGCAGTCAGTTGAACTTTATCCTTTTCAATCGTAGACATCGTGACGGATGAAAACTTGGAACAGTATCTTTTATAATCTAGTTGGTATTATAAAGCTATCCGTAACTTTTCAGGATTAAATTCCATAGATGATACTATTAATTACTACGAAACTATCTCATTATTTTACATTATCGTTTGTATCCGTTGTGTAAACACTTAATCCTAGGTTACAGCAAGAATAAATAAGAGAAGAATTGAGAACTCACATAACCTTGATGTCATCATCCTGAATATTTTTTGGTCCGATATTATTTACCGGGGGTGGAGCCTGGGTCGAGCTTCGCGTGTTGCCTCTTGCAGTATTAATTGTTACCTCCAAGAAAAAGTGATGGAGCAGTCAGAAAAGGCGGGAAATTCAAACAGTGCTGATTCTGAGGATAATACAAATGGAATGACTTTTCAATCGGTTACAGCGATTGGTTACAGTTGGTTACAGCGATCAGCGATTACAATTGGTTACAGCGATGCCCCTCTCCCGTGATAGGCATCAAGTTCACAGATAAAAATAACTAGACCTACGTTGCCCGGGCAACGTGAAGTGTTGCGGCAACCTTTGTCCGGCTTCACCGGCTAAAGTGTTGCGAGAGCAACACTTTGGTTTTGTTTCTTCGCTGTCGGTTAAATGCTGAAATTGTCAACTTATCGAAGCTTTTAAAACGGTATGTTCTAAAAAGAATAATCACATAATCAAAAGCTGTTCTTTAGCGTTGTAAAACCAACAACAAAACAATATCGGAAGAAGGCTATCCGTAACGTTTCAGGATTAAAATACCATAGATGACACTATTAATTATTACAAAACTACCTTATTGTTTTACATTACCGTATCGTTTGTACCCGTTGCGTAAACAGTTAATCCTAGGTTATAGCGATAGACCATCGATACAAACTTGCTTACTGTCATATTTACAGAAATCGAATACAATGTGCACCAATTTTCAAAAATTTCTAGCCCCTCGTGAAGCGATCTTACTTACAAGTCCGTCTCCCGTGATTGACATCAAATTCACCGGAAACAAATAATGGATACACCAGCTATCAAAAGTTGCAAACCCCTCATCGCTGAAGATGATTATAGCATAAAAGCCGATTATTACTTACAAGTCCCATGCATGTCTTACAATTGGGAACAAAATTGTTCTTACCATCGAATACACCTGAGACAAATAACAGGTATACCAACTAGCAAAAGCTGCAAACTCCTCGTTGCCGAAGATGATTATGAGCTAACAGTCGACTGTGGCTTACAAGTCCCTTACATGTCTCACAACTGGTATCGCCTATTTTTGGTTTCAGTGTGTACCTTACTCCTGAAGTTGTCAACCCCTTGAAACTTTCAAACTGGTTTATCTCATGAAGGATTTTTGTTCAAAAAAATGGATGGCATATATTTTGATCAGCTCTTCAAGGGCTATCGATTGCCCTAACCACAACAAAAGCATATCGGAAAAAGGGACTAAATTGACTTTGCAGTCAGTTGAACTTGATCCTTTTCAATCGTAGACATCGTGACGGATGAAAACTTGGAATAATATCCTATATAATCTAGTTGGTATTATAAAGCTATCCGTAACTTTTTAGGATTAAAATACCATAGATGACACTATTAATTATTACGAAACTACCTTGTTTTACATTACAGTATCGTTTGTACCCGTTGCGTTAACAGTAAATCCTAGGTTGCAGCGATAGACCAACGATACAAACTTTCTTACCGTCAGATTTATATAAATCGAATACAATGTGCAACAATTTGCACAAATTTCTAGCCCCTCGTGCACCGATTCTACTGACAAGACCCTTTCCCGTGATAGACATCAAGTTCACCGGATAAAAATAATGGGTACACCGACTAGTAAAAGTTGCAAACCCCTCATCGCTGAAGATTTGTGTAGCATAACAGCCGATTATTACTTACAAGTCCCTTGCATGTTTTACATTTGGGAACCAAATTGTTCATCAAATGACAGGTACGCCAACTAGCGAGAGCTGCAAACCCCTCATTGCCGAAGATGATTATGAGCTAACAGTCGCCTGTCGCGTACAAGTCCCCTAAATGTCTCACAACTGGTATCGCCTATTTTTGGTTTCAGTGTGTACCTTACTACTGAAGTTGTCAACCCGTTGAAACTTTCAAACTGGTGTATCTCATAAAGGAATTTTTTTACAAAAAATGGATGTCATATACTTTGATCAGCTCATCAGCGGCTATCGATTGCCGTCGAAGTTGAACTTTATCCTTTTCAATCGTAGATATCGTGACGGATGAAAACTTAGAACAATATCTTATATAATCTAGTTGATATTATAAAGCTATCCGTAACTTTTCAGGATTAAAATACCATAGATGACACTATTAATTATTAAAAAATTACCTTATTGTTTTACATTACCGTATCGTTTGTACCCGTTGCGTAAACAGTTAATCCTAGGTTATAGCGATAGACCATCGATACAAACTTTCTTACCGTCATATTTACAGAAATCGAATACAATGTGCACCAATTTTCAAAAATTTCTAGCCCCTC
Source organism: Branchinecta lynchi (assembly GCA_023053575.1). NCBI lineage: Eukaryota > Metazoa > Arthropoda > Branchiopoda > Anostraca > Branchinectidae > Branchinecta > Branchinecta lynchi. Next base: position 23,201,965 of record JAKZAP010000003.1, read on the forward strand.
GTGAACCGATCTTACTTACAAATCCGTCTCCGTGATTGACATCAAATTCACCGGAAACAAATAATGGATATACCAGCTATCAAAAGTTGCAAGCCCCTCATCGCTGAAGATGATTATAGCATAAGCTTTTTAAACGGGATGTTCTAAAAAAATTAATCATATGATCAAAAGGTATTCTTCAGCGTTGTAAAAACAACAACAAAATAATATAGGAAGAAGGGACTAAATTAACTTTGCAGTCAGTTGTACTTTATCCTTTTCAATCGTAGACATCGTGACGGATGAAAACTTGGAACAATATCTTATATTATCTAGTTGGTAATAGAAAGCTATCCGTAACTTTTCAGGATTAAAATACCATAGATGACACTATTAATTATTATGAAACTACCTCATTGCTTTACATTTTCGTTTGTATCCGTTGTGTAAACAGTTAATCCTCGGTTACATTGATAGACCATCGACACAAACTTTCTTACCGTCAGATTTATAGAAATCGAATACAATGTGCACCCATTTGCAAAAATTCCTAGCCCCTCGTGAACCGATTCCTACTTACAAGTCCCTCTCCCGTGATATGCATTAAGTTAACCGGAAACAAATAATGGGTACACCAGCTAGCAAAAGCTGCAAACCCATCATCGCAGAAGATGATTGTAGCATAACAGCCGATTATTACTTACAAGTCCCTTGCATATCTTACCATTGGGAACCAAACTGTTCTTACCATCGAATACACCGGAAACAAATAACAGGTATACCAACTAGCAAAAGCTGCAAACCCCTCATTACCGAAGATGATTATGGGCTAACAGTCGACTGTTGCTTAAAAGTCCCCTATATGTATCATAACTGGTATCGCCTATTTTTGGTTTCAATGTACCTTACTATGAAGTTGTCAACCCCTTTGAAATTTTCAAACTGGTGTATCTCATGAAGGAATTTTTTCACCAAAAAATGGATGACATATACTTTGATCAGCTCATCAATGGCTATCGATTGCCGTCGGAAAAAAAATTCTACCTGTCTTAGTTCAAAAGTTGACTTTTTTTGCCGTAGGCCAACTTTCTAACGTCACGACTTAGAAAGGAGCAAAGGATAAGCTCTAGTTTCTTTAGCAATGAGAGAACTTTTAAAGTTTAAGAGGCACATCTGATACCGTTACTCTACCACAAACCAAAGTGCAAAAAAAAAAAATTATAAACTCAGCTGAAATCGTCGCAGACATGGACAGAAACAGTAGATGGCAGCACTTTCGGACCCGTGGGAAAAAGCCACTTTTTTGTCTCTGTAGATTTTTCTATTTATCACTCAAAGAAGATATGTTGGCTGTGGGGCCGGGTAACTGCCGCATATATTTAACACTTATAGATTTTAGTCCATCTTCAATTTGAAACTGGTGCCTGCCTGCTTGCGTGCTAGAACGGAGCTTTCCACTCGAAAGCAGAAACATCTTTTGATGAAACGAAAGGTTCGCTACACAACTTCAGATAGTCCTCTCTGACATAGGCTATACAACTCCACTTCACTTCGCAAACCGTAGGCTCTGGCTCGAGGACAAGCAAAAACCATCCTTATTGGCCCCAGGCAAGAGTTCTACGGAGCTTTCCAAAATGTAATGTCATATTCATCAATCCGGCCTAAGGTCCACACTTTCCGTAAAAACCGCACAGGTTAGACCCTTCTCAGTTACCAGGAATAAAATGAAATCGGAGTCATAGGAAAAAAAAAAAAAAAAAAAAAAAAAACGAGGACAAAACTAAAGTGTTGCTCTCGCAACACAATTGGTACACCAGCTATTAAAAGTTGCAAACCCCTCATCCCTGAAGATGATTGTAGCATAACAGAAGATTATTAATTACAAGTCCCTTGAATGCAGGGGCGTCCCGACACCTTCCTGATGAGGGGGGTGCAGCTTCGGAATTTTACCGGAATTTTCGAGGTTTTACCGGAAATTCTCCGTAGCGATAACCTCTGCAGAAACTTTAGAATACTGTTGTGTTCTGACTTCGACTATGTATTGTAAACAAGAGCAAACAAAAAAAGGCTCGTTAACACTTAAAACAAAACAAAAATCTGACGTTCAACACACCCTACACATTTACTCGTTGCGTTCACAGCCTATTTCACACCAGGGCCCAACCAGCGCACGACGTCGTCCACTGTCTCCTGACCGAAGATTAAAATTAAGTGTCTTTTTCTGTGTTTGTGTTTGTATGTGTTTTGTTTATTTTCTTCATTTACTCCGCCTTTCCAAAATGGCGGGTCAAAAATAAATTACTTACTTACTTACTTACACTCATCAACTAGATCTGTTTCACATGCTATTAGTAGCAGACTTTCAAGACACTGGTCAGCCATTGTTGAACGAAAGGTGGTCTTAAACAGCTTCATCTTTCTAAGTTCGTTCCCCGTTTGCTGAGGTAATAGGGATTGTCTTGGCCAGCTTGAACGTTTTCCATACTAGTGGTAAGACGTCTTTCAGTCGACGAGAGACCTCGACTGTGTCTTCAAACTTTTTGTTTATTTCGAGGCTCTCACGGCGACTTTCTGCATCATGTCGAAACAAAGCTAATTCGTTTTTTAGCTCTTCTCGGTTCACCCGTATCAACGAAAAGGAGTTGAGAAAGCTGTCGACGCTTTTTGGATTTAGATTCAGCCGAATTCCGGTAGATTCTGCGGGGCAGGGGGCGTTACTAGCGAAAATGAATGGGGGGGGGGGGGAAGAGTCATTTACCGACTGGATGGTAACTTTTACCGACTTTTTCTGCAGAAAAAACGACTGTTTTCAACAATAAAAATGATTCTTTGAAAAAAATCGACTAATTTTCGAAAAATCCACTGATTTTCAGGAAAACCGACTATTTTGACGAAAAATCAAGAAATTTTTAGAAAAACTGACTGTTTTCATGAAAAAAAATCAACTGTTTTGACGAAAAATCGCGGCGCTTCGCGCCGACTCGGTATTTTTACAGACTGGCCGACGGCTTTGGGGGGGGCGTCCCCCCCCCCTCCCCCCCAGTTGCGACGCCTCTGCTGCGGGGTAAAATCCGATAGATTCCCCGAGACAAAGTTCTGGTAGGTTCCTTGTGAAAAATGTCGCACAAATTCTGGCGAAAGTCCGATAGATTCCCTGAGCCAATTTCTGGTAGATTCCGTGGGGTAATTCTGGTAGATTCCGTAGGGTAAATTCCGGTAGATTCCCTGAGACAAATTTCGGTAGATTCCTTGTGAAGATTTAGCGTAGATTCCATAAGCAAAACCCGGTAGGTTCCCTGAGCCGAATTCTGGTAGATTTCGTGAGGTGAATTCCGGTAGATTGCCTGAGAAGAGTTCCGGTAGATTCCTTGTGAAAGGTTTTGCACAAGTTCCGGTAGATTCACTGAGCCGAATGCTCAGGAAAAGGGGTGAGTTTCTTGTAAAAGATATCGCACAAATTCCGGTAGATTCCCAGAGCTGAATTCTGGTAGATTCCGTGGGGTAAATTCGGGTAGATTCCCTGAGACAATTCCGGTAGATTCCTTGTGAAAGATTTAGCGTAGATTCCATAAGCGAAATCCGGTAGGTTCTCTGAGCCGAGTTCTGGTAGATTTCATGGGGGGAATTCCAGTAGATTCCCGGAGACAAGTTACGGTAGATTCATTGTAAAAGATTTCGCGCAAGTTTCGGTAGATTCCCTGACACGAGTTACGGTAAATTCCTTGTGAAGTATTTCGCACAAATTCTGGTAGATTCCTTGAGCCGAATTTCGTAGATTCCGAGGGGTAGATTCCGGTAGATTCCCTGAGACAGGTTCCGGTTGATTCCTTGTGAAAGATATAGCAAAAATTCCGGTAGAATCCCTGAGCTTCATTCTGGTAGATTCGGTGGGGTAAACTCCGGTAGATTCCCTCAGACAAACTCCGGCAGATTCCTTGTGAAAGATTTAGCGTGGATTCTATGAGAAAATTCGGTAGATTCCCTCATCCGAATTTCGTAGTTTCCGAGGGGTAAATTCCGGTAGATTCCTTGTGAAAGATTTCGCACAAATTCCGGTACGAACTTCGTAGATTCCGAGGGGTAAATTCCGGTAGATCCTGAGACAAGTTCCGGTAGATTCCTTCTGAAAGATTTCGCACAAATTCTGGTAGATTTCCTGAGCCGAATTTCGTAGATTCCGAGGGGTAAATTCCAGTAGATTCCCTAAGACAAGTTCCGGTAGATTCCTTGTAAAAGATTTAGCGTAGATTCCCTGAGCAAAATCCGGTAGGTTCCCTGAGCAATAATCCGGTAGATTCCCTAAAATCATCAACTTCAGGTGAATTTGACAAATTTTGACTGGCGCGGCTTCGCCGCACTAGTCAATATTACCGGAATTATTTTCCCACGGCCTTTCTCGGGTGTGCGTGTGCTGCACCCCCCCCCCCCCGCCCCCGACACCCCCCCCCCCTCGGGACGCCCCTGCTTGCATGTCTTACAATTGGGAACCAAATTGTTCTTACCATCGAATACACCGGAAATAGATAACAGGTACACCAACTAGCAAAAGCTGCAAACCCCTCATTGCCGAAGATGACTATGAGCTAACACCTGACTGATGCATACATGTCCACTACGTGTCTCACATCTGGTATCGCCTATTTTTGGTTTCAGTGTGTACCTTACTACTGAAGTTGTCAACCCCTTGAAACTTTCAAACTGGTCTTGTTTTCTTCGCTGTCGGTTAATGGTGAAGTTGCCAATTTATCGAAGCTTTTAAAACGGGATGTTCTAAAAAAAAATAACCACATGATCAAAAGCTATTCTTCAGCGTTGTAAAAGCAACAGCAAAATAATATCGGAAGAAGGGATTAAATTGATTTTGCAGTCAGTTGAACTTTATCCTTTTCAATCGTAGACATCGTTACGGATGAAAACTTGGAACAATATCTTATATAATCTAGTTGTTATTATAAAGCTATCCGTAACTTTTCAGGATAAAAATACCATAGATACACTATAATTTATTATGAAACTACCTCATTGTTTTACATTTTCGTTTGTATCTGTTGCGTAAACAGTAAATCCTAGGCTACAGCGATAGACCATCGACACAAACAGAAATACAATACAATATGCACCCATTTGCACAAATTTCTAGCCCCTCGTGAACCGATTCCTACTTACAGGTCCCTCTCCCGTGATAGACATAAAGTTCACCGAAAACAAATACCTCATTGTTTTACATTATCGTTTGTACCCGTTGTGTACAGCGATAGGCCATCGATACAAACTTTCTTACCGTCAGATTTATAGAAATCGAATACAATGTGGACCAATTTACAAAAGTTCTAGCCCCGCGTGAACCAATTCTTACTTACAAGTCCCTCTCCCGTGATAGACATCAAGTTCAGAGATAAAAAAAATAATGGGTGCACCAGCTGGCAAAAGTTGCAAGCCCCTCATTGCCGAAGATATGAGCTAACAGTCGACTGTTGCTTACAAGTCCCCTGCATGTATCACAACTGGTATCGCCTATTCTTGGTTTCAGTGTGTACCTCACAACTGAAGTTGTCAACCCCTTGAAATTTTCAAACTGGTGTATTTCATGAAGGAATTTTTGTACCAAAAAATGGATGACATATACTTCGTCGAAAAAAAAGTTCTACCTGTCTAACGTCAACTTTCTAACGTCACCACTTAGAAAGGAATGACGGATAAGCTCTAGTTTCTTTAGCAATGAGAGGACTTTTAAAGTTTAACAGGCACATCTGATATCATTTCTACCGCAAACCCAAGTGCAAAAAAAATGAATGATAAACTCAGCGCAAATCTCGAACAGACATGGATAGAAACAATAGATGGCAGCACTTTCGGACCCATGGGAAAAAAACACTTTTTTTATTCTGTAGATTTTTCTATTTATCACTCAAAGAAGATATGTTGGCTGTGGGGCCGGGTAACTGCCGCATATATTTAACACTTGTAGATTTTAGTCCATCTTCGATCTGAAACTGGTGCCTGCCTGCTTGCGTGCTAGAATGGAGCTTTCTACTCGAAAGCAGAAACATGGTTTAATGAAACGAAAGGTTCGCTACACAACTTCAGAGAGTCCTCTCTGACATGGGCTATATAACTCCACTTCACTTCGCACACCGTAGGCTCTGGCTCGAGGACAAGCAAAAACCATCCTTATTGGGCCCCAGGCAAGAGTTCTACGGAGTACGGAGCTTCCCAAAATATAATGTCATATTCATCAGTCCGGCCTAAGGTTAACACTTTCCGTAAAAACCGCACAGGTTAGATGATGTTCGATTTAGAGGTAGGAAGACATGCTGAAGACGATGGTGAAAACTATTTTCTCAACGGACAAGTATTTCGACCGGAATCCTGCCCAAACCGGAAAGTTTGTCAAAATTAAAAGTTTTATTTGGAGTTGATTAGATGTTCGATTTAGGGCAAGAAGACATGCTGAACACTTATGTGAAAACAAGTTTCTACCCGGACATGTATAGTTCGTCCGGAATCCGGCCAAAACCGGAAAACTGTTGGAAGTCAAAGTTTTATTTCTAGTTGATTAGATAAGCGATTTATGTGTAAGAAGAGATGCTGAGTCCCTGTATGACAATCGTATTATACCCGGATATATAGTTCGACCGGAATTCCGGCTGGAATCGGAAAATTTGTTATAAGCTAAATTTCTATTTGAAGTTGATTAGATGTTCATTACTGGGGAAAGAAGATACCCTGATTTCGTGTTTGAGCTTTCTTTTTTCGCCGGACAAGTAGTTCTGGAGTTCGGCCGGAACCGGGAAATTAGCAGAAGTGGCAGGAAGTTTTCGTCAAAACAGATATGATAGGGGTAAACACACATGCTGAATCCAAATCTGAACTTGTTTTCTCAGGTGATTAGCTATTTTGCCTTAATCTGTTTCTGAATTTTAATTGTAAAAATGTTCAAGGAGTCTGGCGAAGACTGGATCTGGCTAAGACAAGACCCTGTTGTCTGGATCAGATATTGAATTTTTGGGATCCCATCGAAACCTTTGGTCTTGTTTTACTTTGCGTTTAAGATGCGCACTTTAAGGAAGCTAGAAATTGATTTGTAAGCAAAACCCTTGAGGCAAAAATGATCAAAGCCTCATGGGGATCATGCAAATGTATATTTTGCTCAATAGTATATCTGTTTTACTTTGCGGTTTAGACTAGTACTTCAAGGAATGGTGGGATTTGGGCAATGACAATTTCTAGGCCAATCTTGTTAAATGTTTAATTTTCCATCCAAGTTTCATCATCCTAGAAAATCTGGAAGTATCTTACCTCGCCATCACTGGAATTTAGGCGCCCCTCCCCCTCCAAATACCCCGCAGTGCCAGGATCCAATTCGGTTCTGTAAATGATTTGTATAGAGTATTTGTTTGTTATTCCACAAAGTTCCATCCCGATTTCTCCAGTCTAAGTGGGCACGTATTCCCCCCCCCCAACAGTGGTCGGATGCGGTCTGGATGTAAAAACTAACATCAGAGAGTCCTATGTTCAATTTATCAAACTTTGCTAAAATCCGATCACCCGTTCCCAAGTTACGTCATTTCAGTATTTCGGATTCCCCTTCCCTCCAATCCCTCCACAGATCTGATCGATAAATCTATAATTACCAAGTCAGTTTGGTCGGGTCCTTGATATGCCTGCCAAGTTCGTTGTGAGAATCCCTATAACCACCTCACCAGAATTCAGGTAAACCTCCCTCCGCCCACCCAAAAGTGTCCGGATCCAGCCCGATTGTATAAACGATTCATCTAGAGCAGATGCTTATTCTTCCCAGCAAGTTCCACTCCAATCCGTCCGGTCGAACCGTTTCACGAGTTTTCCAGTCCCCCCGCCCCCGACAATTCCCCCACAGTTGTCGAATCCGGTCCAGAACTTAATTAGGAAATCAGAGACATGTCTTCTATTCAGTTTGTAAGTTTCATTCGAATCCGATCACCCGTTGAAAAGTTAAACACGACTCAGGGGATCCGACCATCCCCCCCAGATGATCGGATCAGGAAACTGATTATTTCCAAGTTAGTTTGGTCGGGTCCCTGATGCCTGCCAAGTTTCATCGTACTGGTACATCTGAAAGTATCCTAACTCGCGATCACCGCACAGACCGACGGAAAAGTGATCGGTATATGGCACTTGGCAGGAAAGCAAGTGCCATAAAAAAACAGACTCTTGAATTTTTCTATATTACGATCAGTTACCACGGTAACTGCAAAAATACTTTTTGACCGTGGTATCAGATACCATGTTTATCTACAAAAACGCAACTTCTTCTTCTTCAACTGGTTATAGTCGGCGGGATCCACTGACCCTCTGCGACTTCTTCTTTCTTCACCAAATATAAGGCTCCTCGGGGAATCAAAAGGAACGGCGAGAATAGACGGAAAACAACGAGAACACAGGGAATGCTTCCAAAATGGAACTTATTCGAAACAAAAATATGCAGTTGAGGAAATTAGTCTGGATCCACTTTATTTTTCGTTTTGTTTATCCTGATTGTTTTTATTATCTTATATTGCACCAACACCAGCAAAAATCTATTCCCGTCCGTATCTGAAAGGGAGTCCTTTTTGATGATGGTGATGATAATCGGAGCATTCCCCGTGCACGAGGACACTTCGTCAATGGCTATAGCCTATACAATAAATCACAATCGTCAATTTGACCATAACTATAACAGTTAAAACTCAAACTTGCGTACATTCAATGGTCATATTCACAATTCGTCATGGGCATTAAAAATCTTGACGAACGAAGGTACGAAACTACGCTCGTATCGCGAGTGAGAAACCCTTGTTGGTGCTAGGCGTGGTACCAGCTCAGCCACAGCTGGTTGTGGACGAACTCGTGTAGGTTGATGTTCTTGTGGGATGATATCTCGGTGAAGGGGGTTCGCTAGGATACTTTTACCAAATTTAAGGGACGGCGGGTGGGTAGGGTTTCTAGTTTAAGTTCTTGGAGGAGGCTTAAGTATGGGACTTTGGGGGACTTTGGAATTACAAGCAAAGCTCGGTACTGAATTCTCTCAAGACCCGACTGCTCCTGCGTCAGTCCGAAGTGCCACACGACACAACAGTATTCTAGGGAGCAATGAAAACTAAATAAAAACGTAACAGGTGATGGGGAGGCGTTCCATGACGGTATAACAATTTTAGGGACGCAATTACCATGTTAGCCCTCTTAAGCATTGTGTCAACTTGTTCTCCCTACTTCATGTCCGACGTGAATTATACTCCAAGTAACTTCAGCTTGCGTACTGGACAGGATATTTGTAGGTCGGGCTGAAACGAAGGATTAGACTTTAGGAAAGAAACAGTTAAAACGACGAATTTTTCGAAATTTACGGAGGGATATCTATGACATCGCAAAAGTTGTCCGTCCGTCTGTAAGCATGATAACTCTCGAAGGGAATGAGATATTTTGATGAAACTTGCTGTGAGATATTTAGGGGAGGTATAAATTAAGACATGTTGAAAACAATGGTGTAAACCATTTTTTCGCCGGACAAGTAGTTCGTCCGGAATCCGGTCAAAGCCGGAAAATTTGTCAACAGCAAAAGTTTTATTTGAAGTTGATTAGATGTTGGGTTTAGGGGTAGAAAGACATGCGGAGTACAATTACTAAAACCAATTCCTCGACGGACAGTAGTTCACCCCAAATTCGGCCAAATCAGGAAAATTTGTTAAAGGCAAAAGTCTTAGTTGTTGTTGATTAGATTCCGATTTAGGGGTAAGAAAAGATGCTGAATCCGTATATGACAATCGTTTTTTACCCTGACGCATAGTTTACCCGGAATCCGGCTGAAACCTGGAAATTTGTCATGAGTTAAAGCTTTATTTGAAGTTGATCAGCGATTTAGGGGTAGAAAGACGTGCGGAACATAACCATTAAAACCAATTCCTCGCCGAACAGTAGTTCGCCCGAAATCCGGCCAAATTTCGGAAAATTTGTTAAAAGCAAAAGTCTTACTTGTTGTTGATTAGATTCCGATTTAGGTGTAAGAAGAGATGCTGAATCCGTATGTGAAAATCGTTTTTTTACCCGGACGTATAGTTTGCCCGAAATCCGGCTGAAACCGGAAAATTTGTCATGAGTTAAAGCTTTATTTGAATTGATTAAATGTTCGATATAGGGGTAAGGAGATACGATGAATTCGTTTTTGAGCTTTGTTATTTTGTCGGATAAGTAGTTCCTGGATTTGGCAGAAACCGGAAATTTGGCAGAAGTAAGCTAAGGCAGTAAGTTTCGATCAGTTTTGTAAAACCTGTGTCAAACTAAATATGACTTATAGCCTAGGGGTAAACACAATGCTGAGCTCATATTTGAACTTGTTTTTTCAGATGACTGGCTAGACGGCCTTAATCTGTTTCTGAATGTTGAAACCCAATTGAAACCCAATTGTCTGGATGAGATATTAAATTTTTTGGGATCCCATCGAAACCTTTTGGTCTTTTTTTCTTCTGTTTAGTAGTCCACAGGTCGTGTCGTGTCGTTTAGTAAGTTGATGGATGATACTAACTTTTAAGCGGAATCTTCAACTTCGAAAACCGTGGACTGTCAGAAAAAGAAGTCATGCTATTCTTAATTTGTTTAGCAGTTTTTCTTGTGCTGTTTGTAGTCTGGTATTTTCAAGCCGATTCGGATATCTCTCTTCAGGCTTATGAACTGCTTGGAAAGAAAGTTTGTAAGTCTTACCGATTCTGTTTTTTTTTTTTTTTCTCAGGTTCTGTGGTCAGTGGTGGGAAGAAGACTTCCTGTAGCAGTGCCATGCTTTCTAGAAAGAAGGGTCTTTTCCAGAAAGGGTTTGAACAAAATCTCAGACTGTTATCTGCAGGTTATCTGTGGCTTGTGATATTGTCGCGAAAGAAATGGGGAACTTCAATTAGGGTAGCCACGAATAGCGCCATCGGTCAGCCATCAGCTTAGTAAAGATATGCTGATTTTTGGGATCCCAAAACGTAAGTGGAGGGACATCGCAAAGTTGTCCGTCCGTCTGTCTGTAAGCACGATAACTCTCAGAGGGAATGAGATATTTTGATGATACTTGGTGTGAGGATTGTTTGGGTCAAGGTTAATGTCGAATTCGTAGATGGGCTCTGTAGCCATATATTTGGTGGTGGGGGAGGGGGTTCAAATTAAGGGATGAACAAAATATTTTTAAACAGCTAATGTGATAGTCGATTATGGGGTAAGAAGACATGTTGAGCTCAATAGTGAAAATCATTTTCAGACTGGACCTGACAAGTAGTTCGTCCGGAATCAGGTAAAAACCGGAAAGTTTTTTAAAAGTAAAAGTTTCATTTGAAGTTGATTAAATGTTTGATTTAGAGGTAAGAAGACAGGCTAAGCACGATGGTGAAAATCATTTTCTCGCCGGACAAGTAGTTCGTCTGGAATCCAGTAGAAACCGGAAAGTTTGTTAAAAGTAAAAGTTTCATCTGAAGTTGATTAAATGGTTGATTTAGGGGTAAGAAGAGATGCTGAACACGATGGCGAAAACCATTTTCTCGCTGGACAAGCAGTTCGTCTGGAATTCTGCAAAAAACAGAAAGTTGGTTAGAAGTAAAAGTTTCATTTGGAGTTGATTAAATGTTTGATTTAGAGGTAAGAAGACATGCTGAGCACGATGGTGGTAACCATTTTCTCGCCAGACAACTAGTTTGCCTGGAAACCGGCCAAAACCGGAAAATATGTCAAAAGCAAAAGTTTTATCTGAAGTTGTTTAGATGTTAGATTTAGGGGTAAGAAGATACGCTGAGTCTGTATATGACAATCATTATTTACCCGGACATATTAGTCCGGAATACAGTTGTACCCGCATTTTTTAAAGTCAAAGTTCTATTTAATGTTGATTAGATGTTCTTATAGGGATAAGGAGATACGCTGGATTCATTTCTGAATTTTCTTTTTTTGCTGGACTAGTAGTTTGCTCGGAATTCAGGCGAAACAGCAAATTTGGCAGAAGTAAAGCAGGAAGTTTCGGTCAGTATCGTCAAAATAGATATGGCCTACAGAGGTATAGATTGATAGATAGATGGAATATCGAAACTCGGTTTTCTTTGTGATTAGCCTGGCGAAGACAAGACCCAATTGTCCGGATCAAATCTTAGATTTTTGGGATCCCATCGACACCTTTGGTCTTGTTTGTAATGACAAGATGAATGCTGTGAATTTATAATATTTATTTTTATTTTTATTTAGCCTATGTGAAATAGCTGCCAAAAATATACAAAATACACCACTGAATTCAGGACAAAACTATCTATTTAATAAGGCCAGCAGAAGTTGTCCTAACTAACTTATTTTGTAATTAATACTACATGTAATACAGGTAAAAAAAAGTAACTGAACTTGCCTAGAAAAACTTGTTGATACCAAGGACCAAATAGGCATGGTCAACTATACAAATAAAGTGCCTGTTCTTAGTACTTCTGCATCATATTCACACTTTCTCTTATAATCTGTGTGCAGCTGTGTTAAGGGGCATCACTATCAGGGGGTGGGGGGATCTCCCCACTAAAGGTCTTGAGGCGAAATTTCACTTGTTGGTCGGCGCAGAGCAACAGCAAACACTTCATTTGTCGAGCGTTGATAATTCATTGGTACATCAAGTTCTTTTTATACACAAGAATAAAAGAAATAGAATTTTCTATGCTTTTGTCGAGCGTCTGTTGATACGCATGAAATAAAGTCCTGCAAACATTTTTCATGCAAAACACAGAAGAAATCGAATTCTGCATGCTGTATGTCTGGCCTCTGTATGCTCTACCGCATATTGGGTTATTTTTGTATGTAGGAAAACAGAAGAAATAAAATTTGTATTCCTTTTTTTGGGCATTGGCTGGCTTGTCGGCACAGCAGGTTCTATTTATGAGCAAGATATAAAATACAGCAAGTTTTTGTCAGGCAAAGTTAGAAGAAATAAAATTCTGCATTCTTTTGTCGGGCCTCGCTATTATTGTCTTTATCAGGTTCTTTATATACATAATGAATACAGAAGAATTACAATTTTGTATGCTTTTGTTGGGCGTCGGTCGACTCGTCGGCGCCAGAGGCCTTACTAGCCAAAAGTTTTTTTTTTTTGGGAGGGGGGGGGGGCGAGGCATTTATCGACTGGCTGGTAATTTTTACCGACTTTTTCTGCAGAAAAAACGACTGTTGTCAACATCTAAAATGACATTTTCGAAAAAAATCGACTGGTTTTCAGAAAAATCCACTGACTTACAGAAAAAATTACTTTTTTCACGAAAATCAACCGATTTTCAGGAATAAACAAATGTTTTCATGAAAAAATCAACTGTTCTCAGTTATTTTTTACCGACTGGTGGACAGCATTGGGGGGGGGGGGCGTACCCCCCCCCCACCCAATTGTGATGCCCCTGGTCGGCGCATCTACATAAGAAGTAAAATTCTGCAAACTTAGTTGGGGCGCGATGATGATTTAACTTGTTCTCGGTACAGGCGCTTTCTATTGAAAGTACAATGAAAAGTGTGAACTTTAATAGACAAATTACATTAAAGGAATACCTCAACTGATGCTTTACAATGAGTTTTACAGAAAACTTCGCCTGCGTTGCATTTTTTAGTATTCTCTATTTCGAAGATCGGTGTTTCTAATAGTTGGCGTTTTAGGATTGACATTCTTGGTGGGTTTGAAACGCTAAATACTCTTTGAGCCCAAGCTGACTTTGAAAAATATATTCAAACAATGTTAACAACGGATATACGTCAGCTTACAAGTTTGTTTCCTTCCTCGACATTGACCCAGGAGATTGACAGCCTGACGAGGACCCTTGCCAAGAAGGGCCGAACTATCGCTGATGAAGAATCATAGCTGACGTATATCCGTTGTAAACATTGTTTGAATATATGTTTGAAACGCGTTAAAAACTAGAGCTTGTATGGTAGGTATAGACAAATATTTCTGAAAAAGGCAGATTTAAGAAATAACGCTTGATACGCTTACTGTAAGTAATTCTGGGTACAGTCGTTGGAAGCTTCGCTTTTTATCGAAAGATGAAATGAAAAGCCGAATATGTGGACTTCAATAGACGAAATTACATAAAAGGAATAACCTCAACTGATGCATTAGAATTAGTTTTACACCGGTTCTGTTGGTGGGAAATGGGCATGGAAACGGCGTGTTTAGTCAGCAAATTGCTTAGTCCGTTGGCACAAATCCCCCCCCCCCCCCCCCCCCATGGATAGCGACGCCCCTGCCTGTGTATGTACGCTTTACAGAAACGGTTTACGAAAAACAAGTGTTCACACAATGAGGTATCCTCTGCAAGCTGTCACTGGGCACTGGAAGCCGCATTTATGCTGAACTTCACATTTTCCGTACCGTATCATAGTAAAATTTTGCGTTATGAAGACGGCCGTAGATATTCTGACCGTCATACTAGGCCAAGTAGTGAAAAAAAAAAAAATCCCTTAACACAGTCCAATTAATGCAGTGTATTCAGTTAGATGGTAAAAAATAAGTTAACTTTTCAGTTAAACTTTAAGGAATTGCATTCTTAGTCCCATGTTTCCAGCTTGCCAGATCGACACAAACAGGCGGGGCAATTTCTAATCATCGGGATACGAAGAGATTTTTTGATCATTTTTCCGTCAAAATGAGAAGTATGATTATCAGATTTGAGCTTCCAAGG